>BRKX01000023.1:600000-1080742 GCA_026008535.1 Perilla frutescens | reverse complement strand
TGCTTGAATGAATGATTATTTTGATTTTTACCCTTAATTAAGAATAGGTCGTAGGAAATTAAAATTAAATTAGTTTGAACATAAGATGTTTCATAGAGCAATGCAAAAAATGTTGACAATTTTTCAAATAACAGCTGCATCAAAAAATAAGTATGATTTTCCATTAAAAAAAATGTATGTGTATATTATTATTTCACGATTGCACCTATCTATTTTAACTATTATTTTAAAAATAATAGTTTTTAAATCATTTTCACTTTAAATAATATATAACTAGTGGTTTAAGAAATAAATTTATAACTTAAAAAGATGTTCTCTACGTATTCTTATTTGATCAAGAGCACAATTGAACGTCCGATGTTATATATAATGAGCTCAATTTGGATATTTCATGTACCATATTTGTAAAATATGTTATTTTTACTCACACCACCCGACTTGTGGTATTGAGGAGATTCGAACCATTGATCTCCAAGCAATCCATTCCACCACTAGGTCATCCCCATCGGGAGTTAGTTTATTTATATATGTGTACATTATGTATAGCACGAATATTAGGAGATAAATAATACGAACTTATAAAAGATATTAAATAAAATTGCATGGATTGAATTGAAATATATAATAATACAAAATTGTGATTATTTATTGGGAGCAGGTTCGAGGGGCAAGATTAAAGGATTCGGTGGAGATTGTGGCTCTCAAGCCCTGTCACCTAACCATCGTCGAAGGTATGTATGCATTCTAAATTACTAATGCAATGCATTCTTCATTTACCCAAAATGTTATGTACTCATTTTTAAATTATTTATATTTAAAATGTCCACAATTTATTGCACCACATTGATCAATGATGCTTCTGCATATGCTAATTCCAGTAAAACATTTTTCTTAATTGTAAATTATACTAATACAGGTAAGTGTCTATGAAGATTGAAGATGCAGAAATTTAATATTATTCTAAAATAAAAATAAAAAAAAACGTAGAATAGAATCACAAATAAATTGTTAATTTATCAAACAAAAATGGTTGAATTAAATAATAATAATAATAATAATAATAATAATAATAATAATAATAATAATAATAATAATAATAATAATAATAATAATAATAATAATAATAATAATAATAATAATAATAATAATAATAATAATAATAATAATAATAATAATAATAATAATAATAATAAATAATAATAATAATAATAATAATAATAATAATAATAATAATAATAATAATAATAATAATAATAATAATAATAATAATAATAATAATAATAATAATAATATAATAATAATAATAATAATAATAATAATAATAATAATAATAATAATAATAATAATAAATAATAATAATAATAATAATAATAATAATAATAATAATAATAATAATAATAATAATAATAATAATAATAATAATAATAATAATAATAATAATAATAATAATAATAATAATAATATAATAATAAAATAATAATAATAATAATAATAATAATAATAATAATAATAAATAATAATAATAATAATAATAATAATAATAATAATAATAATAATAATAATAATAATAATAATAATAATAATAATAATAATAATAATAATAATAATAATAATAATAATAATAATAATAATAATAATAATAATAATAATAATAATAATAATAATAATAATAATAATAATAATAATAATAATAAATAATAATAATAATAATAATAATAATAATAATAATAATAATAATAATAATAATAATAATAATAATAATAATATAATAATAATAATAATAATAATAATAATAATAATAATAATTAATAAAATAATAATAATAATAATAATAATAATAATAATAATAATAATAATAATAATAATAATAATAATAATAATAATAATAATAATAATAATAATAATAATAATAATAATAATAATAATAATAATAATAATAATAATAATAATAATAATAATAATAATAATAATAATAATAATAATAATAATAATAATAATAATAATAATAATAATAATAATAATAATAATAATAATAATAATAATAATAATAAATAATAATAATAATAATAATAATAATAAATAATAATAATAATAATAATAATAATAATAATAATAATAATAATAATAATAATAATAATAATAATAATAATAATAATAATAATAATAATAATAATAATAATAATAATAAATAATAATAATAATAATAATAATAATAATAATAATAATAATAATAATAATAATAATAATAATAATAATAATAATAATAATAATAATAATAATAATAATAATAATAATAATAATAATAATAATAATAATAATAATAATAATAATAATAATAATAATAATAATAATAATAATAATAATAATAATAATAATAATAATAATAATAATAATAATAATAATAATAATAATAATAATAATAATAATAATAATAATAATAATAATAATAATAATAATAATAATAATAATAATAATAATAATAATATAATAATAATAATAATAATAATAATAATAATAATAATAATAATAATAATAATATAATAATAATAATAATAATAATAATAATAATAATAATAATAAATAATAATAATAATAATAATAATAATAATAATAATAATAATAATAATAATAATAATAATAATAATAATATAATAATAATAATAATAATAATAATAATAATAATAATAATAATAATAATAATAATAATAATAATAATAATAATAATAATAATAATAATAATAATAATAATAATAATAATAATAATAATAATAATAATAATAATAATAATAATAATAATAATAATAATAATAATAATAATAATAATAATAATAATAATAATAATAATAATAATAATAATAATAATAATAATAATAATAATAATAATAATAATAATAATAATAATAATAATAATAATAATAATAATAATAATAATAATAATAATAATAATAATAATAATAATAATAATAATAATAATAATAATAATAATAATAATAATAATAATAATAATAATAATAATAATAATAATAATAATAATAATAATAATAATAATAATAATAATAATAATAATAATAATAATAATAATAATAATAATAATAATAATAATAATAATAATAATAATAATAATAATAATAATAATAATAATAATAATAATAATAATAATAATAATAATAATAATAATAATAATAATAATAATAATAATAATAATAATAATAATAATAATAATAATAATAATAATAATAATAATAATAATAATAATAATTCTGTATGATTCGGTGCAGAGGAATACACTGAACGGCAAGCTGTGGATCACATCCGACGGCTATTAGACATCGTCGCCTGCACAACGTACTTCGGCGGTTCATTGACTTCCCCGAGAACTGGATCCAAAACCGGCGGTAAGGAATCCGGTCCGAAAGAACCCGATTCACCTGACTCGGAGTCCGGCTCGCAGAATGCGGCTACCGATTCCTCTCCGAAGCCCAAAGCCGTCGATAGGAAGGCCGCCGTTTCGCCGAAGTCTAAGCCCGGGAAGCCGGACGTTTCCACCGCCGCTTCCGGATCGGACATGGCGGCGAAAGGCGAAGCCGCGGCGTCGATGATGTATCCTCCGCCGAGGCTAGGGCAGTTCTACGATTTCTTCTCGTTCTCTCACCTCACTCCACCGATTCAGTGTGAGCTCTTTAGTTTGTGTTGGAGATTTTGCTATATTAATACCTTTTCATCTTGCTAATCCATTCAACACTCAATATTGCAGATATTAGGAGATCAAGCCGACCATTCCTTGAGGAGAAAACAGACGAGGATTTATTTCAAATTGATGTTAGCATCTTCAACTACTCGGCAAAATATATCAGCTTCTTTGTGGTTGCATGATCTGAGAATGGATATATTTTCCTTTTAATTTGAATGTAGGTACGTATTTGCACTGGGAAACCGACAACAATAGTTGCATCTCAAAAAGGTTTTTTTCCCGCCGGAAAGCGTATTCTTTTAAGTCACTCATTAGCTGGTCTATTGAAGCAGATAAGCAGGATTTTTGATTCTGTAAGTGAAAACTGAATCATGTTATTCTCATCTTCTTGAAATTCTGCTATTCAAGGCATGTTCGTTCATCTGAAGTTGTGTTATTATATTTTGATTTGATTCAGGCGTTTAAGGCTCTGATGAAAGCTTTTACCGAGCACAATAAAGTGAGTGATTTCGTAGTATTTATAATTGACATAAATGTTGGACATGTGTGTGTGTATAGTAATGTGAATTGTGATGTGTATATAATCTCTCAGTTTGGGAATCTTCCATATGGTTTTCGAGCAAACACTTGGTTAGTACCCTCTGTTGTTGCTGAGAATCCATCGATATTTCCTCCACTTCCTATCGAAGATGAGAGTTGGGGAGGAAGTGGAGGCGGGCAAGGAAGAGACGGGAAGCACAGCTACAGGCCGTGGGCAAAAGAATTCTCCATTTTGGCAGCAATGCCATGTAAAACAGCCGAGGAGCGCCAAATACGAGATAGGAAAGCCTTTCTCCTTCACAGCCTATTTGTTGATGTTTCAGTGTTTAAAGCTGTTGCTGCAATAAAGCATGTAATAGACAACAATGAGCAATCTTCATCATTTTTACTTTTACATGAGGAAAGAGTTGGAGATCTACTCATTAGCGTCACAAAAGATCCGCCAGATGGAAGCACAAAGTTGGATAGCAAATACGATGGGAGTAAGGTTCTGGGAATTAGTCATGAAGAAGTAAATAAAAGAAACTTGCTTAAGGGCATAACTGCAGATGAAAATGCAACAGTACATGTTCGTCTTAGTAACTATCAATTGTATTCTTTCCTTATATTTCCACCAAATCTTAATTCTTATGGTGAGATCATTGGTCCATACAGGATACTTCTACTTTAGGTGTTGTGGTTGTTAGACACTGCGGGCACACAGCAATTGTGAAAGTGTCGGGTGAGATCGATTGGAATGGTGAATCTGTTCCTCAGGATATTGACATTGAAGACCATCCTGAAGGAGGAGCCAATGCATTGAATATTAATAGGTCAGTACAGACAGCTCTGCTTGATGTTTATTTATACACCAAGTTCTTCTTACTTTAAAAAAGGGAGTTCATGCTATTCAAATTCTACATTTGTGAAAAAATGAGTTAATTTTGCCACAATAATACCCTCATAGAGTTATCATCAATGGATCAACCTGTTCTTTGATTTATATTTCCAGCTTGAGAATGTTGTTGCACAAAGCTGCAGTCCAACCATCCAACCCGGTTCAAAGAGTTCAGAATGCCGATTTAGAAGAATCACACTCCAGTTGGCCTTTGGTAAGACAGGTGCTAACTGAAAGTTTAAAGAGACTCCAGGGAGAAGATTCTACACTAAAAAAGTCGATTAGATGGGAGCTTGGTGCATGTTGGGTGCAGCACTTACAAAACCAGGCTTCAGGGAAAGATGAGCCCAAAATGAATGAAGAGGTTAAAGTTGAACCAGCTGTCAAGGGTCTTGGGAAGCATGGTGGATTGCTGAAGGATATTAAAAAGAAGTCAGATGATCAAATAAATAAATCTGATCCAAACAAGGAACAGTCTTCTGAAGCAAACAAGGACTTTGAAAAAGATGACAAGGAAATCATGTGGAAAAAATTGCTTTCTGAATCATCATATTTGCGCCTTAAAGAATCAGAAACCGGTCTTCACCTTAAGGTTGCCTTTGTGCTTTTGTTATACCATTATATTTTATGCTAATGCATTTTTATCCAGTTTACATCTCTCAAGAGGTGATAAGGCAATGATATATGCTAGGATTTTTTGAACTCGAAACAATTTTTTGTATTCATAAATTGTGGCTAATTTAGCAAATAATCTATGTTGAACATGCATATTTACAGTCACCTGAAGAGTTGATTGAGATGGCACATAAATACTATGCTGAAACTGCCCTTCCAAAATTGGTAATTCTCTTGTTCAGACTTCAGAGCATATCTTTAACCAATAATTGAACTTCTGAAATGATGTTTACTTTTTTCTTCCATCTTCTTCTGACAGGTTGCTGATTTTGGGTCACTTGAACTATCACCAGTTGATGGTAGGACACTGACAGATTTCATGCATACCAGAGGTTTGCAGATGTGCTCTTTGGGCCGAGTGGTAATTTCAGTTGGTTTTGTTATTGATTTGTAGTATATGTCCTGATTGCTTTCCACTTCATACTTTGTGGTGTAGTCCTTATCTATATATACATGTCAAACCTGGATACCTAAAATAATATGGTGCATATTAGTTAGTTTAATTGTGACATGCATCCATCTAGTTCATTCAATCAAAATTCATTTTAATGCCCACATCTAAAAAACAAAAAGAGCTTTAAGCTTATATGGACTTCTCAGTTTCTCCTAGACTTATTTCCTTCATTTTCATCCATGTCAGGTTGAACTTGCAGACAAACTCCCTCATGTTCAGTCCCTTTGTATTCATGAGATGGTTGTTCGAGCTTATAAGCACATCCTTCAGGCTGTTTTAGCAGCAGTTAATGATACTGCTAATATGGCTTTGTCTGTTGCTTCTTGTTTGAATTTGTTGCTGGGGTCACCTCCAGCACAAAATGATGATGCAGATGCACATAAAGATGATGAATTAAAATGGAAGTGGGTTGAGACATTCCTTTTGAAGAGGTTTGGCTGGAAATGGAAGGATGAAACACGCAATGAGATTAGAAAGTTTGCTATTCTTCGTGGACTTTGCCACAAGGTAAGCTAATTTTTTTGGTGAATCATGACTGTTTTTGTCTAAGTAGATAGATTTACTAATTTATATCTTTTCCAGGTGGGGCTTGAACTTGTTCCGAGGGACTATGATATGGATTCTCCCTTCCCATTCAAGAAATCAGATATAATCAGCATGGTGCCTGTTTATAAAGTAAGCCATTAATGATCATTTTAGAAATTGGATATGTTTCTTAAAGGATGTTTCAAGTAGTTCTCATAGCATTTATCTTCCGAACAGCACGTCGCTTGCTCATCTGCTGATGGACGCACACTTTTGGAATCATCTAAGACTTCCTTGGACAAAGGCAAATTGGAGGATGCTGTTAATTATGGAACGAAGGTAAAACACTACCCTAATTTGTTCCCCACCATCTAATGGTTAATTATTTTCAGGAGTGTGGTGAACATTCATTTTATCTTTTGAAGGCACTCTCGAAACTGGTTTCTGTCTGTGGTCCATATCATCGAATGACAGCAGGGGCGTATAGTCTGTTGGCTGTGGTGCTCTACCACACTGGGGATTTTAATCAGGTATGAGGATCCAATCTAGAAAAATTAGAGTTCTTTTTAACCTTTAAATCATAAAACCATATTAACAGTGATGTGCAAAATGTTGAGCCAAGCACAAAATGCCACATAAAAAGGAGGTGATAAACAATACTGCCTTCTCCATTGTATATTGGCAGCTGAAAGTGTGAAAAAAAAGCCAATCTTTTGCTGAATTTTGGTCCCGCGTTTAATTCGAACTAGCTCTAAACCTTCCCGAATGTGTCCTAATTTTCATGGAGTCCTGTGAATAATCTTCTGATCTGATCATGTTATCATATGTTAATATATGAGCAGGCCACCATTTACCAGCAAAAGGCATTAGATATCAATGAGAGAGAGCTTGGTCTTGATCATCCAGACACAATGAAAAGCTATGGAGATCTAGCTGTCTTCTACTATAGACTCCAACATACTGAGCTGGCTTTAAAGTATGTTCAGATATTCTCTGTATCTTTTCTTGATGATAATGATGATGATGACAATAAATAAGTAAAAAAAAAAAAAAACCACTTCAAATACCATCACTAATATAAGCTGAAGTATGATTACACTATCATTGAAATGCATTTCCCAAAAATACATGCTTAATAAGTCCATTCTTTTGCATGATCTCTACTCTGCAGATTGTACATGTAAATGAGTGCTTAATAGTTTGCTTTTCATTTATAGATGTTGGATCGTTGTTTGGTTCTTTGAACTTTATTATTGTCTAGAATCCAAAATGAGAAAAGTTTAAAATATAGATATTAATGAAAATCGAGTGTACTATAATTTTCTTCTCAAGAAAGTTATTAAATCCAAAAAAGAAAAAGAAAAAATGCATCAAACAACTATATACACACACATTTTAGAAGTACATCTTTAGTTTGTCTTGAAGCTTTCATTCGTGGGGCTTTTTAATGTGCTATAGATTTGATTTAGTGAACTTCAGTGCCTCCATCAAGGGATCAATACTTTGTTTGGTTTTGTCACTAATTAATGAGAAACAAATTGATAAGACCGTGATGGGTTTCCTAATCGTTCATACAGAGTACTGGTGGTTGTAAGTTGCGAATGACCTCTGTTACTGATTATACATGTTTACCCCTCTAAAGAGATTGCTCTTATTGGAAAAAAGGCACGATAACTTGCAGATTTCTTGTATTCATGTCTCTGCATAGTAGTAACACAACTGCACTCTGGCCTTTGTACATGAAGCCTAAAAAATCACCCTAAACTGCAACAAGGATACCTACTGACATCAGATAGCTAAAACATTGACTATCTATATTTTCTCATTTCTTCTGACCGGAGATAAACTGCTTGTATTTTTTCAGATATGTCAACCGCGCCCTGTATCTCCTGCATCTAACATGTGGCCCTTCTCACCCAAATACCGCTGCCACCTATATCAACGTAGCTATGATGGAAGAAGGTCTGGGGAATGTCCACGTTGCTCTTAGGTACCTCCACGAGGCTCTCAAGTGTAACCAAAGACTTCTGGGAGCTGATCATATACAAGTAATCTTCTTCTTTTTGTGTCTATGCTTTGTGTGTGTAAATGTAAATGTATATTCATATGTTGTTACATAGATCAGACGTGGAACCTTTTTTTTGTTCTGTGAAGATTTGGAATGGTTATTGGACCGAGTTGAGATAAGAGTATATTGAATATCTGGCTTCTTTTATTACTTTTTTTCCAGACAGCGGCTAGCTATCATGCTATTGCAATCGCTCTCTCATTGATGGAAGCATATTCCCTAAGCGTTCAACACGAACAGACCACTCTTCAGATACTGCAGGCTAAACTAGGATCAGATGATCTACGTACGCAGGTAATGCATATGCTTGACGATTAAAGAGTTACTTTGGAGGTGGCCCACTTCCTTACCTTGTTTGAAATCTCTATAGGATGCGGCTGCATGGCTTGAATATTTTGAGTCCAAGGCTCTGGAGCAGCAAGAAGCTGCACGTAATGGCACCCCAAAACCAGACGCCTCTATCTCTAGCAAAGGCCATCTGAGGTTAAATTTCTATTCTACTTCAATTCATATGTTTCAAATATACTTGCTTTATTTCCTGACCTTTTTAAACAGAAAAAAACCATGTATTCCAGACTATTTAATGGTTGTTCTATCTCTCCTGCTACTTTACTCAATGAAAGTTCACTGAATCCTTCCACAATTGGCTCATTTTAAACCATTTTCGCATATAATTAGTTTCCAAGATCTAACGTTACAAAGGTAGGTAGGAAGTTAAAAAATAGATTATCAGAATATCTTCCGTAGATGAATGAAAATGTCTTTGAACTTTGCAGAAAAGACATTGTTATTTCGTTTCATGATAATAATTATTCATTAGTCTCTGTTACATTAGTTGGTATAGCTGATTAGCAACACTTTTCTTGTTCATCTCTGGGATCAGTGTGTCGGACCTATTGGACTACATAACCCCTGATGCAGAGATGAAAGCAAGAGAGGCCCAAAAGAAGCGTGCCAAGGTTGAAACCGTTGATATTTATCATGTATCTGTATTTTTATTTTTTTTTTGGTTCTTTCTTTTGCTGATGAATTTCCTGACAAAAATATCATCTTTGTTGTACAGCTTAAAGGAAAAGTTGGTCCAAATTGGGAAACTGTGACAGATGAATATCAAAAGGGTGAACTCAAATTGGAAAGTGAACATGTGGCAGAGAACTCTAGTGATAAAGAGAATAGATCTGGACTGGAGAACAAATCTGAGTCTCATTTTGTGGACACGGTCAAGAATACTGATTCAATTTTAGCAGAGAAAACGTCATTGGACCAAAATGATAGTGTTGGAAAGGATGACATCTCCGAAGAAGGATGGCAAGAGGCATTTCCAAAAGGACGCTCTCCTATGGGCCGCAAGCCCTCTGCCTCCAGGAGGCCGAGCCTTGCAAAATTGAACACCAACTTTCTGAATGCTTCTCATTCATCTAGGGTCCGAGGTAAACCTAGTTTCAGCTCTCCTAGAACAAGTCCGAATGAGATTGCTGCTTCATCTGGACCGGCTCCACAGGGTCCCAAAAAGCTTGTGAAGAGTGCTAGCTTCAGCCCGAAGCCAAATGGTTCTTCTGGACCAGTTAGTGTGAAGGAGAAATTGGCAAACCCGAAATCTGCGCCTGCTACCCCAAGCCTACCTTCCAGTGAAGTTGCTAAAGCTTCTATTGTTAGTTCAGTAAGCGTTCATGCTGCTGGAAAGCTTTTCTCGTACAAGGAGGTAGCTTTAGCTCCACCAGGTACCATTGTTAAGGCTGTTGCGGAGCAGAATTCTGAGGAGACAAGCAGCACTGATGCAGCAGTATCAACATCAAAGAAAGTGGAGGTAGATCAAACTCAAAAAATGGAAGATGGGGAAAACACTGTGGAGACTGTCAAAGAGACGAATGGAAATAGCAAGGAGGTAGATCAACATGTGACTGAAGTTGCTTCTGAGAATTCACTAGATGCTGGAACTGTTGGTGAAGTAGAAACTGCAGTTGAAAGCAGGGAAGCTGACAGTGGGCAAACATCTGTGGATTCTGCTTCATCTGAGGTTCTAAATTCTACTGTTTTTTCCAAGAAAAAAGCATCTGAAATACGAGTTATGACTGATCTTGAATCTCCACCATCCGTGCCCACGGATCACAGTACTGCTCAGATGGTGGAGAGTGATGCCTCTGGTTTGAAAGAAAAGGTGGTGGAGGAAGAGGGGAAGGCCGACTCATGTAATGAAAGTGAAAGTGTTGGTTTGCTAACAGATGAGGAAGCGAACCAAGTTAATGGAACTGAAGCAGAAAAGCAAGCTGATACAGAGATTGGAAAGGAGCCAACCAAGAAACTGTCTGCTGCAGCTCCTCCATTTAATCCGTCAATAATTCCAGTTTTTGGCTCTATACCCCTACCTGGTTATACAGAACATGGTGGAATATTGCCACCACCGGTGCTTACCGTTAGTCCTGCCCGTAGGTCACCACATCAATCTGCCACTGCTAGAGTTCCATACGGTCCACGCCTTTCAGGTGGCTATAACAGATCCGGAAGCCGTCTCCCTCGGAATAGGCCTGCTTTCCACAGTGCTGAAAACAATGGGGATCAGAATCACTTCAACTCTATAAGAATAATGAATCCACATGCAAATGAGTTTGTACCTGGCCAATCATGGGTTCCAAGTGGCTATTCAGTAGCTCCAAATGGTTTTATTGCTACACAAAATGGTGTTCCTTATTCCTCAAACGGGTATCCTCTATCACCAAATGAAACAGCAACAGCGCCTAATGGCTTCCCAACTTCACCAAACGGCGTGCCTGAGCCTCAAAATGAACTTCCAGAATCTTCAGTAGATTCTCCTGCAGCTGTGAATACTGAAGTCATCAAAGAAGACAGTGATCATACCGTGGAAGAGGGGAATGTACAGGGATCATCAACCGACTCAACAATCATCCCCTCGAAAACATCACAAGTAGAGGAAAAAACTGACGAAGAAACTCATTCTGACCGGTCAGTAGAGAATGATTGTCAACCTGGAGGAGAGTGTATCAACACAGATGCAGAATTACCTGATGTCATTTCTCCGGAAGGTAACAGCAATGACTTGGCTATTGAAGGAAAGACAATGAAACGTTGGGGTGACTACAGTGATGGAGAAGCTGAGGTTGTTGAGGCAACAAATTAGAAGGCTGCACACATTTTGCTAGGCAAGTCTCCTCTTAATCAGGGGATTTGTAGCAACATATAAGAGAATGAGTTGTGCCTGGAATCTGGAACCACGAAATGATGGGAATGTTTCTTTCCAATTTGTGAAAATTCTACAGAAAACCAGGAGGTGTTGTAGTTTGATATCGTTGTAGCTCGTTTGGTGAAAACCATCAAGTCAGGCGAAGCAATAGAGAGGTCGATCTTTAAGGTGGATGAACTGATACAGCAATTTGCAGACATACATTCTGCTTCAGTTCAATAGGGCCATTCTTAAGTGAGACAGGACAGTGTTGAAACCGGCGCAGTTCAATACAGGTTATTTCTGGCCTTCTGTAATAGTCAATTTTGACGCGACACTAATTAAATCGAATCATCTTGTAATAACCAGACATAGTGCTGTAATTTGTTTTGGAGCAGAGGACCTCAAATTCAGCTTGTTTCAATAAATGAGTGAGCTAAAAAAAAAGGCCATTATGCTGCTTCTCTCCCTCTATCTATCTATATCTATCTCTGCTGAAAATGTATAGTAGTTACTTTTGAAAAAAACAAACAAACAATCTATCTATATGTGTATATATATATAGTCTCTGTCTATAGAGAGGTTGTTAAGTGAGCAGGCAAAGCACGTCGCCAGTCCATGATGATGAGGGTGGCGGCACAGTGAGCAAGTGCAGCAGCAACTACAAGGACATGGAAAATCTGATGACTGTGGCCAAGGATATCGAATGCACCAGGCTTCCATCTCTCGGGAATCCTAGCCACATAGACGAGGGCGCCAACGCCGTAGAATAGGGCCATGACTAACTCGTAGAAAAGAGAGATCACAATCTGTGGGTGATCCCAATGGAGGATGAGTGCATGAGTGGCCGGAATGACCCCTGAGAAGCCCATGCAGAGGAAGAGGGTTGCCCGGAAGGACCTAGAATGGGCGGTGGTTAGAGACGGGGCGAGGAGAGTTACGACTACAGCAGCGCCAACAAGGGTGACTGATGAGAGGTAGAAGAATCGGCAGTAGGGGTGATCAGGGAAGATGTAGTAAATAGGGGTGAAGAATGAGCAGACTATCATGAGAGAGATGCCGGTGTAGTCCAGCCGCCAGAACAAGTAGTGGAAACGCCGGGAGTGGCAGCCCAACAGGTGGGAGATGGAGCTCAAAATCAAGCAGCTCATTGCTCCGCCCAACAAAACAAGCCAAGGCCATATCGGAATTAATGTTGAATCAATATTTGCATCTAATCTACCTATTTCTCCTACATAACTATCCTGCACCACATCACCAACAAATTCATTCATTCATTCACATAATTATAAGCTAGTCAGCTAGTTAGAGAGAGAGAGAGAGATCAGAGAGAAGTTAGTTAGTTAATTAATTATAACGTATGTACGTACGTACGTACAGTTAATAAAAGATGAGGGCGGGAGGAGTTGGATTTGTGTATCATTATGGGCAACCATCCATCACTCCCGTCGCCGAATAAAGTTTCCAACACATTCCTAAGGCTTGTTTTCTGGGTCAAGCTCATTATCAGAATTTTTGAAAATATGAAAAATCCGATTAAATGCCTGCCAAAGATCAATTTTCCATTTCCAAAATGTTGATTGTCAAATTTATAATTAAGATATATATATATATATATATATATATATATATATATATATATATATATATATGGATCGAGTACTGACGTCCAAATGTTGATTGTCTCATTGCGGCAAGAGAAAATGCTGAGAGCAACATCTTTCAAGGGCCATTCACATCTGTAATAGTTCCGAATAAATTCATTATCCTTCAAATACTCCGGCAACTCCTCAAAATTGACGAGCACCACCTTCCTCTCCGGTTTCACCTTCTTGTCGCAACCACCTGCAGCTGAAAAACTCATCATAGCCATTAATGCCTGCATGCAATTCTCACGCCTTTTTTATTTCTTTTCTCACCGGAGAAGGAAACCGGGACCTCTCTCTTTCCCGGCGAGATCTCCACCGGAACACTCAGGTTTCTTTCTCGCCGCCCCAGAATGTATACAGATTCCATACACACACATACACCGATATATATATATATATATATATATATATGTGGATCTTCCATCGGTTGAGAGGCCTTCCAATATTTTTACTCCCAGCAAATACGCTCACCGTACATTCGACGTCTTGCGGTTATGACCGGTTGTGCTTGGTTGACTTCATTATGTCAAATACCATCCTTTTTAAATCCTTGTAATTTTATGACATTAACTAATTTTAAATTCCAGCCCTAAAATGCTTAGCGGCCTTCACAATAAATATTAGGCAAAAATTTGTGTTTTCAGAAGATAAATTAAAATTATGATCCAAACTCATAGTCATATTTAGGGGCATATTGGATTGGGATTCTTAGGATTTTAATAGACTTTAAAGAGTTTATGGATTTATAAAATCCATAGACTCCATATGGAGTCTGCTTGATTTCGGTTTGGATTTTTGACGACTTTAATGGATTTGAAATCCATTTTCCCAGCGCTCACTGGAACACATCGAGCGCTCGCTGGACCCCAGTCGAAGAGCAACTTAAAACTAGCGGCCGTTAGAAATTAAGCGCCCGCTGGACCCCAGCTGAAGATTGATTTGAACCCAGCGACCGCTAGAACCCAGATCTAATCAATAATGAACAAATGTATCAAAACAACGCCAAATAGTAATTCAAGAAAAACCTACATATTTTTTTTTCATGCAAGAAACTCACAAAATCAAAGCCAAATCCAATTAATAATGAGTACACGTGTACCAAAATAACGAGAAACAGTAGTAAAGAGAGTACATTTGTGAGAAGAATATACTGTAGTTGAGCAATTAATTTTTCTCCTCAGAGCAAATTGAAAAAGAATTTAAGAAGAATGATAAAAAAAATACGTAAATGGGGTTATTTATGGATACGGCCGACTTAAGGCCAGCGACCGCTGGGAATTGACCGACTTATTCCCAGCAACCGCTGGAAGCCAACGGCCGCTGAAGTACCCTCTGTGGCCGCTGGGGTACACAGCGCGCTGGGGTGTCCAAATTCAACCCCTCAACGGTCGCTGGACTACACCGCGCACTGGGTTTTAAGAATCCATCAAAATCTCGTGTGCAAAGGTCGGATTTCATCCTTTGTATTTTTTATGGGATTTTGAGGTGGAAACCCATAGAATCAATGACTTTTTAAAGTCTATGGAGTTTTGAATACAGTTAGATTTTTATAGATATTTTAAAATTTGTGTTAAATACCTCTGGATTTTTAAAAACTTTTAAAAATATGGATTGAATTTACTCGGATTTTAAAAATCCAACAAAATCCATCAGAATTTCAATTAAATACATCCCCCTACTAGTGTGTAATTTGGGCCACAGCCCAACGCACGGCATATTTATTTTTGTCTTCGTCAATCATCACCTCTTCAGCTCTCCTCAACTCGCTTTTCTTGGCGCTTCTGAACTACCTTCACCGATTAAAAACATTGCGAAAACGTATTGTTGGAGAATTTTTCCTTTATGTCGACCCTCTTCTCTTGCTCAGACTCTTATCTAGGGTTTGAGAATCTCTACATGCAAACTCTCAGTTTTTGCACTCCAACTATTTGACACATTGCTCCAATTAAAATTCAACCCTGCTTATTAAGCAATAATTATTTCTACTACGACATCAAAATGGCTTCAAAACTAACGGAAAGGTGCCCTCATGAGGCGGAGAGCTCGCTTGAAATCACTCTGCGAGAGGCTTTCTGTTGTCTTCAACCTCAACTTAACCCCCCTTTTCCTTTGACCATCCCAACTCAAGAGCAGTACTCGCAACTCAACAAAGCGATCCTTTACGGCATTTTGTGCGAACCCCACCTTGCTAAAGTTCACATTAAGTATTTACACGCTGTTATCACTGATGGATACGAGTATTTCACGAGCATTCTTATCAAAATTGTGAATGAAATGCACGGAAAGTTAGTTGATTCTGCAAAAAGGCAGTTGATTTGGGTTACTCGAGAGATGGTTGATGTGTCAGCAATTGGCTTTGATGGTTTGTTGGTGGCCCTTTTGCGGCAGGTTGTTGGTGGGGATTTTGGTGAGGAGAATCTGTGGTTGTGTTTCGAAATGGTCAGCCTTTTCTCAAGCAAATGGGATTGTATGCTGGAAGAGGTCCCCTTGGTCTTGACTGGTGCTTTATATGTGTTTCTGAGGTTGTTGTCTGATCACTGCAGGGTAATGAATGTTCCAAAGATTGAGTCTTTGAGGAAGATGGAGAAGGATTTTTGTGTGAAGATGTTGAGAGAGAAATTTGACTTGTGTTTGAGGATTGGAAGGGATCTTGTTAGGATTTTGCAGGATTTAGTTCATGTTCCAGAGTTTCGTGCTGTATGGAAGGACTTGTTGTATGACCCTAGCACATTTGGAGTTGATGATTTTTTGGATATATCGAAGTTGTATAATACGCGGACTTCAAAATGGTATTTTTTGCTTAGGGTGACTCCACAAATGGAGTCTCAGTTGAGGTTTTTGTTGACTCATGTGAAATTTGGCAGCCAAAAGCGGTACCAGATTTGGTTTACAAAGAAGTTTCTTAGTGCACCTGAGAAAAATGCAGTGGTGATTGACATAGTGAGATTTATATGCTGTGCCCACCATCCATCTAATGATATTATCCATTCTGATATTATCCCTAGATGGGCTGTAACAGGTTGGCTACTGAAGTCCAGTATGAAAAACTATGTTGAAGCAAATTCGAAGCTTGCATTGTTTTATGATTGGCTCTTCTTCAATGAAAAGGTAGATAATGTTATGAATATTGAGCCTGCAATTCTGTTGATGGTGCATTCTATCCCTAATTATATTGAACTTACGAATTCTCTTCTTGAGTTTCTGTTGATTTTATTGGATAATTACGATCTTGAGAGGAAGGAGATTGTACTTCGTGGAATATCAACTGCTTTCCATACGCTAGTTAGAAAAGGCGTCATTAAGTCTCTAGATGTTTTAATTAATTGTCATAAGCTTTCTCCAAATCTTAGGGAAAGGCTTGCAGAATTGCTCTCAGGCTGTTCTGGCATTGCAGAGAGTTCCAGAATACCAACTTCTCAGATGCTGTAGTTCCTCTATTTTTCAAGTCCAGAAAGCCAACCTTCATAAGATGGCTTCAGAACAATCTCTTTGCAGTTATTAAGGTGGATAAAGCTATAATTTACTCTCTTTTTAAGTATCAGCGGTCTATTTATCCGCTAGCTGTACTTAGCTGCAAACATCTGCAGCAAATTTTCTCTGAGCTTGTGGCTTTAGAACCCAAACTCTTCTTTAGAAGCTTGAAGATCAGAGGAACTTAGACCTTGATTGGTAATTATACTTCTCTTTATTGTTGTTTTCTTGGCTCCCTATTGCATTTCTATAATTCCTATGGAATCAGATTATTCTGATGAAAAACGGTGACTGCATATGACTATTGATTCGTGAAGTATAATCTTGAATTGATTGAGAATCTGAGATCATTAGATGTTGTTTATAATGATACTTGCTATAGCTTAAACACCATTGGTGAATTGCAATTCTTGATGAACTATTAAAGGAATATCTTTTTTAGTACATCAGGAAACCATCTCACGTGGTAGGCTAGTTGTGCAGCCAAATGTCTTCTTTTTGTCCAAGTCTACCAATTCAACAAAAAGCAGAATATAGATGTTCACTCTTGCAATCTGTATTTCAGAACTTGGTAGAACAAATTAATTGACTTGCACCTACCTCCCAATCAGCCAAGTACCCGGATCTAACTAGTTAAACTAGAAAAAAAAAATTATAGGATCATTGATCAGGAAATGGCATATGATCTTTATTAGTGCCTCAAAATTAAAGATACAGATCATGAAACCAAATATACAAGATCTTTTTTCGACAAGTTCCACCAAAACTTGGCAGTTTAGATTGTTACAGATGCCATCCTTTTCTTAACCCTGGATTTTAATATTTGTGTTCCTTTACATAATAATTTTACTTGCATCTTAAATTTCAAGGGTACAGTAACAATTCTTTGGCTTTTCTATTGGCAAGATATGGCTCATCATTTTTGGCTTTTCTTATTGTTGCTCTTGAGTTTGCTTACGACATTGCCTTCTAGTATTAGTTGGCAAACTCTAAATGCACTTGTGCTCACATGATGTTGAGGTTAAATTCCAGCCTTCTGATATGCTGTCATCTCTTGTTTATCGAACATATAACTTATTCTTATCTGCGAAATTATGAGTCTCTTTCTTAATTTTTTACCCGTTCTCCCATTGGCCTATCAGATAATAATCATTTGGATGCGTCTCTCGCTTATGTCACTCTAGAAGTCATGGGTTACCGATAGCTCTGCTTTTCTAAGTATGGCTGCATTCTCAAGTAACTTCTTTCTCTTGGATTTTGTGACTAATTTTGCCTCTGGAACAGTAAATCTATGGCCTTGTTTTATTCAGTGTCTTTGTTCACATGACATTGCCAAGCTGCTTGAATGATTATGTCCAGCATCAAGGATCATGAATTCATTCTTACAAGACTTTGCCTTCTTTTAAGTGATGTTTTCTATCTTCGTTGCCTCTTTCCAACTGCCTCTAATTGTACATATTCTAGAGTCTCTTTCACAAGATTTTATGTTTCTATGGAAGATGTTTATGACACTGTAACTACGACATGAGGACTCTGACTTGGCTAGTTTATAAACCACATGGGACGTTGCATTGTTTGATTTCCTTGACTCTGTAATATTAACATCCTTTCCACATGCCCCTTGCAATATTTTCATAAGATTCATAAATCATGATGCGTTTCTCAGTTTATGGTGATTTGCAGAATGTCTGAAATTTTCAGTTTTCAATATTTCATGACGCTGTTGCGGAGTTTTGTGGATCAGATTCAAATTGAGGCATTAACTGATGTTTTGCTCTTGCCTGAATCAAGTTCAGAAATGTTAGAATCGTCATTGTTTTTAAATTGTGGTTGTAAACTTTTACACCATGTGATTATAATACGTTGTATCAATGTTATGCGATACATACTTATTTATGTGTGTGTGTGTGTGTGTCATGAATCTTTGGATGATTTTGGTTGTTTGAGAAGAAGATTTTGAAAATAATTATATGGAGAATTGTGATAGCATTCGTCAATTGATTGTTCACGCTAATCTTTATTTCCTATTATATTTCAATTAAGAACTTTACTGTATTATTATCATATGATATTTATGATCTGTTCTGCTGCATAATTTTAATCTGCATTTTCTTATCTAATTTGTTTCAATTCCTATTTTATTTCACTATTATATGTTATTGAAGCTGGAGTTAGGACATTATATTGTACAAGTGATATGCAGTGATAAAATAAGAATTACTAGTTATTGATATATAGAATGTGATGATCTTGGCAGCAATCTCGATATTTTCGTCGAACAATAATTGTTTGTCTTTTTTAATACATCCATTGTGGTTCTCTCCTCATTTGAAAATCTAATCGTATCATTTTATTATTATTTAGAAATGAGCTTTCTTTTGGCACATTATCAAAGGTTACAAATCGCAAATTACATACATACATAATGAATTGTTTGAACCTCTGGGCTTTATGCTAAAAAAATTAATGCTGGAGAACAGGATTCAAGATTGTGATGCTTCCGTAGCCAAACATTATGCTAGGGATTGCGATTAATTTCCCAATTTTGTGGATTGAGGTGGAAAATATAATTATTATTCCACATCAGCATAAACCGACTGTATGCGAGATCTTACTTTGATTCTAAAACTACATTTGATGCTACAACTATTTTTCCAAAAATATGGGAAGTTTAGGTTTGTATTTATCTATTTACTTATTTTGTATATTTTGTAAACATTTTTTTTTTTCAAATGAGCGAAAGTTTAGAGCACAAGTATATACTTCATCCGTCTCAATTATATAGTCTATTTTCTAGTCGTACGTAGATTAAAAATATTTATGAAAATAAGATATTAAAGTTGAACTTTCAATAATACCATTATTTAATATTTATGACTTTTAAAATTTAAGTGATTAATTTTAAAATTTTCAAGAATTAATAAGGGCGTATTAATTTATACATTACTATAAAAATTAATGCTACTTATAGTAATGAGACTATATAATTAGGACATCTCAAAATAGTAATAGCGACTATATAATTGGGACGGGGGGCTATTTGACTTAAACTAAATTATCTAATTAATTTATTTTGGTGGGAGTGGGGAGGTCTTTAATGTTGCCATTCTCAATTTATTTAGAGGTGGGTTTGTTTGGGGGGACTTGATTTACGGAATATATATCTTATTTTATTACACCGATAGTAAAATCATGCGATTAAAATCAATATTTAAGATTATAAATAAAATTGCATGGAAATTTAATTTAGAAGTTCTTGCAAAACCTAGGATGGTTAAAACTCCATGAAAATGAAAGAGGCAGAGGTGTACCTGTCTGGATACTTGAGAGAGAGAGAGAGAGAGAGAGAGAGAGAGAGAGAGAGTAAAATAAGAAGGCAGGTAATATAAGCAAATTAAATACTAGTAATATATATGATTTCCCTTTGTTTCTTCTCCCTTGTGCAGGCTAACACTTAGCTTCGAGGAAATGAGGCATATCATCAGTTAGTTAACCGTTTCATCACCTCAACCGATTCCATTCATTATAAAATAGTATCCACACACGTACGTATAAATTTAAATATTTATTTCTTTTTCTTTTTCTATCTCTAATTAATACGCAGCATATATAGATATTAATATATATGACCTGATGAATAATGCATCTTCTCTGCAACAGATTAAAACTGATTATATTATCAAAAAATAAAAAACGATCTAGCTATTGTCCACACACCACTTGGATGAAAATTGAGTAGTATATCATACTTAATTTGACCCCCTAGCTATTGATCATCTGTCCAGTACTAGTCCATGCCATTAAAATCATATTGAAATTATTATTTAAAAAATTACATATCCATGCCACCATTTGATTTGGTTCATAATTATTAACTTATTACATAACTGCCTCCACATTTTACTGGTAAAAATAAAAAATAAAAAAGAATTACAACGTCATAAATTTCAAAAGTTAGTTGAGGGAGTTGGACAAATAGGATTAGTTGTTGATAAAGTAATTAATCAATGAAGAAGGGATTGCATTATTGCAATTTAACCTACAAATGTGCGTCAATGAATAACACAAAAGGGAGATATATAGGACAAGAGAGAGAGAGAGAGAGAGAGAGAGAGAGAGAGAGAGAGAGAGAGAGAGAGAGAGAGAGAGAGAGAGAGAAGATATCTAGCTAGGCGGTCAATTCGGCCAAATGAAAACAGGTAGCCGGCTTGGGTTGCTGCCATTTGCCAGCACAGAATATCCTGCCAAATTAAACCAAAACCTAGCTAATTCATTCATTTCTTTATAAGAACCTTTAATTTGCTTGTAGACTCAGCCCCAAATTAATAACGTACTCTTCCTCGATCATCATCATCTTTTTACTTAGCTTGAATTGATTAATTCATTACTTGATCCAGCTACCTAGCTAGAGATCATATCATATCATGGGGAAGTTGTCACTGCAGCAGAACTCCAAGAACACCTCAAATGGTAATCCTGTCAATAATCCCGGGATGAAGGCAAAACGCACTAGGAAAACCATCCCCAGAGACTCTCCACCTCAGCGTAGCTCAGTTTATCGTGGTGTAACAAGGTCTATATATATATATATATATATAGCTAGTTAATTAGTTTCATCAAAATGTTGATGATTCTCATTTATTAATTATTTGATTGCTTATTTATATATGTTTTGCATGCATTATCTCATCATTTTTGTTTAGGCATCGATGGACTGGGAGATTTGAAGCACATTTGTGGGACAAGAACTGCTGGAATGAGGCACAAAACAAGAAAGGCAGACAAGGTTAGTTTATATAAATCTATATAGTCCTCGGATTTTGATGTTTTGTTAAGAATATCGAGCTCATTAATTTTATTTCTTCTGTTTTCTTGCTGGGATGATTTGGTGGATTCTTGATGGGAAATGCAGTGTATCTTGGTGAGTAAATAGCAGCAATATGTTTGTTAATTACTAAACAAAAATTAAATATGTTGGAAATTAATTAACACTGATTATTTACATAGGATTAATATTTAGTGGTGATGATCAAATTTATGTGGGGTTGTGATCATGGGTCTGCAGGTGCTTATGATGATGAAGAAGCAGCTGCTCATGCCTATGATTTGGCTGCTCTCAAGTATTGGGGTCAAGACACTATCCTCAACTTTCCTGTAAGTTTAATTTATCATACCACGTCGTTCTGCATTAATTAACCTTTTGAATAATTACACACACACACACACACATATATATATGCTGATTAATTTAATTATGCTTCAAAATCCAGTTATCTACATATCAGAAAGAGATTGTGAACATGGAAGGACAGTCTAGAGAAGAATATATTGGATCATTAAGGAGGTAATTAAGTAGGAATTTAATTTGAGTAGTATATATACTCTTTTTTTAATTCAGTGAGAATATGTAAATGTTAATATAATTAAGCTGTATTTAATTTCTTGAAAGCTGATGCAACTTAATTAATTTCTTTTGTTAATTGATTGTTGCAGGAAAAGCAGTGGATTTTCCCGGGGAGTTTCCAAATATAGAGGCGTGGCTAGGTATGGTTATATTTTTTAATTATATATATAAATATGCTCTCTCTCTCTCTCTCTCAAGAATGATTTCAGATTTGTAGTATTAGAACAGTTAAAATTACTCGACTAGAATCCAGAGATTGTACCAATGAATGAGACAAATGAGTTTAGAAGAAAGTAATTAATAATTAAGTCTCATCTAAAATATTAATATCGTAATATATATATATATATATATGTTACAATTGTGTATTAATTTAGATCTTGAATCTATATATCAAATTATCAATTACTTGCAGACATCACCACAATGGAAGATGGGAAGCTCGAATCGGAAGAGTTTTTGGAAACAAATACCTTTATCTCGGAACTTATGGTAAACATGCAATACCTATATATTTCTACTTTAATTTATATATTCCACACTCAAGTTAAATATTTTATCTCCTGTCATGTTAAAACCTTATTTATTTTCAAACATATATATGTTATCAACCCACTTCACATATATTAACGTAACCCCAACCTACTCCAGCTGACATGCATTATACCACCAAATTGGTTGGTGCAGTTTACCTACCAAAAACCTTCGTCGTCATATATTACCTTAATTCACAAAATTAAATACATTAATCTATCTAGCTTGGATTATTGTAATTAATGATCAAATTATCAAATATTGTCGCAGCTACACAAGAAGAGGCTGCTATTGCCTACGACATGGCAGCCATTGAATACCGTGGACTCAATGCTGTCACGAATTTCGATCTCAGCCGTTACATAAAATGGCTAAGGCCTAACAGCAACGACAGCAATAACAACAACAACAACAACAACAACAACATAGACGACACAAACATGGCCCCAAGCTCAAACCAAGACTCCTCAGGCAGCAGCTCCACCTCTCCCCACCTCCTCCAACAGCCCTCGGAAACCGTCATATCTCAGCCGCGGGCGGCCACCACCGCCACCTCGGCCCTCGGCCTCCTGTTGCAATCTTCCAAGTTCAAGGAAATGATGGAAATGACACTGGCTGCGGAGTGCCCTTACACACCAACAGAGAGTGATGATCCACCACAATGCAGCATTCCTGATGACATAAAAACGTATTTTGAATCTAACGATTTCAGCGCCTACAGCGAGCAAGGAGATGACATATTTGGGGAGCTCTTCATGCAGCCTATGGTGCAGTTTGATTCAATGCTTAATGGGGAAGATTTAGAGCTGTGAATCATCAATTCTTTTCTTTCATTTCAAATAGTCACAGCTTTATTAATTTCTCAGAGTAATAATTAAGGGTGACAGATTCTAATAGCTAATATTGAAATTCTTTGGATTATCATTCTTTGTAGATACTAATATGTAATAAATCTGAGAAATTGACTAGACAAGGATTATTGTTCATTCTTATTTGTTTCTTTGTTTTGAATTTTTAAGTACGCCGTTAGTTCTTATCTTAGAGTTGCTCATTGAAAAGATTAATTAACCTTTAGATTCATTTAAATTTACTATAAGTCGGAGTATGTACAATTCAGTCGTAAGTAAATATATAGATAGAGGTACCAGCTGTGTAACCACTAGGATTTCTAGTGATACCAAATTTTGGATCTTAATTTATCGTTTCCAGGTATTTAATTCTTTAATCACAAAATTAACTTTGGACCATACATATAAGTTAGGTTAAAAAAGAAAGTCTAAATGGATAAAAGTAGACAAAAGTAAATAGTAATTGGGAAAAAACAACAACTTTTAAAAATAGGTAGTTTGTTAGGCAATTTGTACTATTTTAGACTTGGTCCCCACACCCAATGATTGACACATTGTACTTTTGGCAGACATTAAATGCATCTAACAGCCGAAACCCTAATTCTAAAAACGAAACCCTAACAACCTCGATTATATGTAGTAAGCCTCGATTAATTTTTAGCCTTGATTATTTTCTAAAAATCTCCTCGATTGAAATTCCAATATTCGATTAATTCATAGCCTCGATTAATTTCCTAAGTTGAGCCTCGATTATGATCATTTAAGAAGAATTGATGATTTAAATATCAATTCTCCTGAAATCGATGCTTCATCGATTAATTATGTATTAATCGATGCTTCCTCGATTAATTTTTAATAAGCATAGATTAAGAAAAAACTATCCTAATTTCCTAAGTTGAGCCTCGATTATGATCATTTAAGAAGAATTGATGATTTAAATATCAATTCTCCTGAAATCGATGCTTCATCGATTAATTATGTATTAATCGATGCTTCCTCGATTAATTTTTAATAAGCATAGATTAAGAAAAAACTATCCTATTCGATTAATTCATAGCCTCAATTAATTTCCTAAGTTGAGCCTCGATTATGATCATTTAAGAAGAATTGATGATTTAAATATCAATTCTCCTGAAATCGATGCTTCATCGATTAATTATGTATTAATCGATGCTTCCCCGATTAATTTTTAATAAGCATAGATTAAGAAAAAACTATCCTAATTTCCTAAGTTGAGCCTCGATTATGATCATTTAAGAAGAATTGATGATTTAAATATCAATTCTCCTGAAATCGATGCTTCATCGATTAATTATGTATTAATCGATGCTTCCTCGATTAATTTTTAATAAGCATAGATTAAGAAAAAACTATCCTATTCGATTAATTCATAGCCTCGATTAATTTCCTAAGTTGAGCCTCGATTATGATCATTTAAGAAGAATTGATGATTTAAATATCAATTCTCCTGAAATCGATGCTTCATCGATTAATTATGTATTAATCGATGCTTCCTCGATTAATTTTTAATAAGCATAGATTAAGAAAAAAATATCCTCGATTTCTTTTTTAACATTGCCTCGATTAGATTTTTAAAATTTCATCGATTATTTTTAAAATAATCGAGACCTTCATTCCAAAAGAATGGAGGCAATGTTCCCTACAATTAATCATGATTTTTTTAGTGAATGCATTTATTTCTTGCTCTCGGTGGGTACTCAGTTTCAATAAATAAAAAGAAAAGGTTGTTGGCTTCATTAAATAAAAAGAAGGGGAAGGTAGGACCGAATTAATGAAAAGAAGGGGATGTTGTACCGAATTAAATACATTCTAATGTTTTACAACGAGGTAGGTGAAATTTCTGAATAAATAGATGTAGAATCCGGAGCTCATTCACACTACAATACAAATCTCATTTACAAAAATCATACAAGTTCTTATTCACACTACACAACAAATCGACGAAGAATAGCAAAAGTTGGAGAAATTTATTCGAGCAAGGGGCGAAAGAGAGATTTTTCTGGAGAAAAAAAAAATAGTGCACGTAAATTTTCACCCATTTTCAAAGGTACGTCTTGTACTCCATTTTTTTGAAATTATTTTGCAAATATCTATTATTTTGATTATATATTGCATGTGTTGTTAGATTTACTTTGAAAATAGGTGACATTGAGTGCTACAGCCTTTTTTTGGAATTGGTTGTTACTGTTTAATTTAGGTCAGTAATTTAGGTTAATTGTTGTTGGTTTTGAATTTAGTCGATATTTATTTGATTTTGAGGGTTGTATAATGTTAAACTAAATATAATCGATGTTGTTATAGAAGCGTTTAGGCTGTGAAAAATTATTCGATGCCTTCATTTTTATAATCGATGTCGTAGAATATAATCGATTAGTGTCTTGATTGATTATTTGATCTTAATTGTGGCTTATTTATTTTTAATTGTGGATTATTTGTTATTAATCGATGACTAGCTTTCTATCGAGGAGCATAAAACATAATCGAGGAGCATAAAAAACAATCGAGGCCTTCCTCGATAATTATAAAAATAATCGAGGCCTTCCTCGATTAAATTACAAAAATGAAAACTAATCGAGGCCTTCCTCGATTAATTTGAAAAATAAAAACTAATCGATTAGTTAAAAAAATTAATCGAGTTACTAATCGATTAATTTAAGAAACAAAAACTAAATCGAGTCACTAATCGATTAATTAAAACAAACTAATCGATTAATAGTTTAAAAAAAACTAATCGAGTAGTCCTTTAATTAAAAACAAACGAATCGATTAATAATAATTTTAATAAAAAGTAATCGATTAGTAGTTTAATTAAAAACAAACTAATCGATTAATAATTTGCAAAAAAAACTAATCGATTAATAGTTTAATTAAAACTAATCGATTAGTAGTTTAATAAAAAAACAAACAAATCGATTAGTCCATTAATTAAAAATAAACTAATCGATTAATAATAATTTTAATAAAAACTAATCGATTAGTAGTTTAATTAAAAACAAACTAATCGATTAATAATTTGAAAAAAACTAATCAATTAATAGTTTAATTAAAACTAATCGATTAGTAGTTTAATAAAAAACAAACTAATCGATTAATAGTTTAAAAAAAAACTAATCGATTAGTCCTTTAATTAAAAACAAACTGATCGATTAAAAATTTTAATAAAAACTAATCGATTAGTACTTTAATTAAAAACAAACTAATTGATAATTAATTTGAAAAAAAACTAATTGATTAATAGAGGCTTGGGGTTTATAGGGTTTTAGGGTTTACGTTTAGGGTTTAGTGTTTTACAGGGTTTAGGGTTTAAGAGGGTTTAGAGTTAAATTGTGATCTCATGTAGCATTGTTTATAAATTGTCTAGATGGTTAGACGCCGCATTATTGTACATCACAGTGGACGATGGGAGAGATCAGAATATGTAGATGGGGACGAACAACTCGTGACGATGTCATCCGATAAGATGTGTTTTAGCTCAGTGGTGAGGGAGGTTCACAAGTTGTTGCGGACTGACCCGAACAGGATCGAGTATGAATTATTTTACCTCACCAGCACCAATACTGGCAGACGGATCAGAGCATCTTTGCAAGATGATGGAGATTTGCTCGATTTGCTTCACGAGCAGACTACTGAGCTGGTCGTGTACGTGATTTCAAGACAGTTGGAGGGTTCTAGAGTCGGACCATCTATGAGGGATGATCCTACTGCAGAGACGCATGGTCCTACTGCAGAAGAAGAGGGAGAAGGAGAAGAAGAGGCAGAAGGAGAAGAAGAGGCAGAAGAAGAAGAACAAGAACAAGAAGAGGTGAATGATAGAACGAGGTTGGTGGAGTCACTGTTGACAGAATTCAGTGGCTGGCTTCGTTCTTCTGCTGATCGTACAGACAGATTGATGTGCTTGACGGGAGTCGTCCCACCATCTACCACTGGTGTTCCGTTTAGATCTGACGGGCCTTCGAGCAATTGGGTGGTTCCCCTTGCTGACTGGGACATTGCGGGCCCACTATCTTGGGATGAGGGACAAGCACCAGACTTAGATTCACTTCACCAGGGAGCTATTTTTCGGACGAAGGAGGATCTCGCCCTGGCGGTCGGTATCTATCACATGCAGAATCGAGTGGAGTATGCCGTGTATCGCTCGAATAGGCCACGATTGGGCTATGTTTGCAAGCATGGCGGTGATTGCCCGTTCAAGTGCTTTGCGGTTGCTGATGGGCATATGTGGAGAATATACAAGTTCAACGGCACTCACACATGCCATCTTGATATGGGTCGAATTGCTCCGCGACAGGTACCTGCACGAGTGCTCGGAAAATACTTTGCTCGTAGATTGGTGGACGAGCGGGTTGTTCTGAAGCCGAAGGAAATGATAGCGGAGCTTGTGCGTGAGTTTGGCATCCACATCGACTACAGCTTCGCTCTGCGCACGAGGAACATTGTCATTCAGATGGTATATGGAGACTTTGACAAGTCCTACGCACAGTTGCCTGCTTTCCTTCACACTCTGCAATTGATGAATTCGGGAACTGTAGTAGACATGGAGATCACGAGTGATGGTCGGTTCAAGCATTCATTCCTTGCTCTCGGTGCGTGTGTCAGTGCATTTCTCCAGTACGCTCGTCCAGTGCTTGTAATCGATGGGACCCACCTGAAGGGAAAGAACAAGGGTGTTCTTTTTGTCCCTGTGACGAAGGACGGAAATGAACAGATCTTACCTGTTGCAGTTGGGCTCGGACCGATAGAGAACGACGAATCTTGGATATGGTTCCTGGCCCACTTGCACATGGCTCTGGGTGACATAGATGATCTTCTCATCGTTTCAGATCAGCATCAGAGCATTAAAAATGCTGTGGAGGCCGTCTTCCCGAGAGCGACACACGGACTGTGCTACTACCATTTGAAGAATAAGATGACGAAGAGAGGGAAACACGTGACGACGCTATTTCAGGAGGCTGCCTACGCATATCGGAGAGACACCTTCCGGGAGAGTATGTCGACGTTGGAGCAGGTCTGTCCAAATGCATATCAAAAGCTATGTAATATTGGCCCAGTGCATTGGGCTCGTTCACACTGTCCCGTACGGCGCTACGGGTTCATGACATCTAATGCCGCGGAGAGTCTCAATGCTCGTCTGTTGTGGGCGAGGAGGTTACCTGTTTGCTCGCTGCTGGAGATGTTTAGATCAATTGTTGAGCAGTGGTTCGTCGAGCGACGTGCGGCAGCACAGAGCTCAAATCATGTGTTGACTGATGGCATCGCGCTGAAGCTTTCGGGGAACGTCGATAAGGGTCGCTGCTATGCCGTGCGACCCACTACATTAGCAACTTTATGGAAAGTCGAGGTTGGGAGGGAGGTCTACATGGTCGATCTTCAGAACCGAACCTGTGACTATCGTGAGTTCAAGCTGGACTTGATTCCCTGTTCTCACGCGGCAGCGGTCATCTGGTATGATATTTAAATGTCTATTTGTTCTTATTTTCTTACTTGTAGCTAATCGAGTGTGTTGAACTTTATTTTCCCTTTCGCAGTTGTACTGGTGCGGCTATATATGATTATGTGGACAGGTGTTACAAGGCGGAGAGCTTGGTAGGCATGTATAATTCGGTCATCAGGGGTCTGCCTCATCCAGAACAATGGATTATGCCCGATGCATTTGGAGCACGAGTGGTCTTGGCGCCAGATATCAGACGACGTGCTGGGCGTCCGTCTACATCCAGAGCTCGAGCCCCGTTTGAGGCCTCGTCCAGTGCACGGAGACAGTTTTGCACTAGATGCCATGGACAGGGGCACAACAGGCGCGTATGCACATCCCATTTTCCTATTGGCGGTGTTGATCTGAATTCACCGCCCGAAGATGTTCCGCGGAGAAGGGCGCCGAAGAAGTGTAGCATTTGCGGTAGTACGGAGCATACACGTCCTACATGTCCTATTCGATTGTCGGCCGATGAGCATTAGTCGATTAAATGAAGTTGTTGTGTTTTTACGAAACAACTTATTTTGTCATGAATCAGATTATTTTGTCACTAAGCAACTTGTTTTGTCACAAGAAGTCCTCTTTCACAAAAACATTTACATTAATCAAGTTCATGTACAAAATGAACAAAAACACCACATAAGTCATAGTCTACTCATGTACTGCCTGGATCAAAGCCAATGAATATATTCGAGCCCCTATAACCTTCCGATACACATGTACTGCCTGCTCCGATATAGCGGGTGGAGGTCCTGCACCCAATAGCCGCTCCACGTACATACAGGCATATACCCCACAGCTCGTGGAGTCGACCTGCACGTACTGATCCGGTATAGACTTGTCAAGGGTCATCACAAAAGCACATCGGGGCGGCATCGGACGACCCTCCCAAAAACCGGCACATATGAGTAGGCGTGGAAGCAGGCGGAGTAGGGGCATCAACTCTCTATCTCGCCTCTCGTACTCTACGCGGTCGCTCAGATCGTCCATCTGAAATAGTAGTGAGTCGTACAACTCTACTACCCAATCAGAAAAGCAGATACGAACCACTACCCAGTGCTCACCTGAGACGTCACATACCACGATAGCCTACAACATAAAACCGGGATCATACCAAGATTGACGTCAGCAAATAATATATGACAATATATTATTTGCTTGTGAAGCTCACTTACATAAGCACGCCACTTCCATGCCACCTGATACCGCCCATCACTGCCCTGTATCCGCTGTATCAGGCCCTCTGCAGGTCTCCACCGCCGGTAGTCATCATCCCCGTATGTAGCGCTGCACAGGGGGTCAATAGGATGAAGGATCTTCCATGCTCCGACGAGGGCCTCCTGTAAAAATTGAATCACGATTATGACTGAAGTAAAAAAAGACTAACTAACAATGTTTTGCAAAAAACATTCAAACAAGTACTTGAACTCACATATAGTCCGGTATTAGCCACCGCTGTCGGACAACCAGGGTCCTTCTTTACTCGTCGAGCAATCGCGCTCAGAAAGTAGCTCATGTGCACATCCTTTAACTCATTCCCCGGATCCTCAAGCTCGTCAAACCAGGACTGCCGCAGGCGAGCGCTGTTGAAGTAGAGCTGAACAACTGCTTGCGGACCCAGAAGTCTGAATCGTGAGTAGGAGACCTGGAGGCTGCTATCATCCATGCCATTCATGAGCTGATAGGTCGCGCTAAAACCACCATGGGGTGGAGCCGAAGTGCTAGGACCCTCCTGGACTACGGTGGGCTGTGGAGCCCTCACGCCAGGTGGGTTGGGCTCCGGGCTGTGGCGGGCTCTAACGTCAGACGTGGATGATCTCCGGGCACGGCTAGTCCTCCCACCTAATGCCCGATCAATAGCCCGGTCCACGTACGCCTGGACACGGGGCGCAATAGTCGTGTCAATAAGCTCCTGGACACGAGGCATCACTCGATCCACAACCCTCTGAATGAAACTCTCTGAGGGCTCTCCGCTGCTCGGCGTGCGATCCCTCCTCGAACGCTTCATTCCCCAAGCTCGAGGAGGGCTCTCTGGATCAATCGAATCTGCTGTGTGCACTGGTGCATCCTCAGTGGGGGGCGGCGCTCCAGTCTCAGTATGATCTGGCTCGTCCCTCAATGCCCGGCTACTCGAGGGTCGACTGGTCTCCTGACGGCCCGTCTGTGGTGTCCGAGCAGCTCTGGTGCCTCGTGCTGATGGAGGGACAACCTCCTCTGCCGAAGTGGAACAACAAGATGCCACATTTGTAAGCATCTTCTTCTTGTTCCCGGATCGAGCGGGAACAAATCTCACGCTCTGAGCTCCAGGCTCCAACTGCATGCTCATGTAATATGAAGTTGTCGTCTCCTCGGGAGATGGCTCCAACATAACCACACGTGACTGCATGGAAATAATAATAATATCATTAAGATGAATTAACAAATATAGATCGAAGATTCTAAATATATCAAGAAACATCAAAACGTACCGCTCGCTGTAATAAGGTGGCTGGGTCGGTGGCAGGGAGACTGAATGTCCACCTCAAACATCGAGGCACAGTGAGCTGTCCACTATGCACACCGGCCTCACTCCGGTATCACCTCACAAGCCCATACCTGTAAAGTGGATTAATGGATTAGTTACGTATTCACTTGATCCTCAACTAATTTAGAACAATTAAATTTAAACTAATTACCTGGAGTGCCCAGATCGGCCCGTAAAAATGATATTGTCCCGATCCTTTCCCGCCCATAGCCTCTCGTGTCCTGGGGACGAGGCCAATGTAGTGCATCAACGACTGGTAAGAATATGCACCCCATGGAAACGAGTTCCATCGCTCCACATCCTCCGCTAGCGCCCACACCCATGGATCCACCGCCCGATACTGATCTAGGCACAGAATCATCCGGTATACGAATAATATGTTCGCAACCTTCACATAATCCGCAGCGTCTCTGGCCATCCCCAGATTTGTGAACCTGTCCTCCATCTGTTTGATTGTCGTACGCTTCCCTTCGAATAAACGGTGGTACACCGATCTCCTCGGAACAATATGTGTGCCATGAGGATCGAATGTCGAGCTGCCGAATCGTAAACCTGACACCAAGGCGTACTCACTCGGACCGAACCGCAGCTGGGAACGATGAATGTGAAACCATGCCTCCAGCGCCACACGTGCACGATCCGGCGCGTGCACCTCGAACGTCATCAGCGCGTGTATGACCCTCTTCTGGACGTCACCACCTCTGTAGTCTAGAAAATATCCAAAACAGCCCGATCTGAATAGTCGCATGGCGTCATCACCAATCGCGAGCAGTGTGTCTCTAATCGTGTCAATAACACCTGGGATGGCGTACACGACGACCGAGGGCGTCCGGCTCCGTAACGGTAGTCTAACCCAATCAATCTAACAACATTTTCAAAATTAAAGTAAATTCTTTTAATATTTCATATAAATTGAAATTTCTTAAAATTTAAATTTAACATTAATCGATTAATTTTTTTTATAATTAATCTATTTACATGAAATATTAATCGATTAGTCTTAAATTAATAGAGGCAATTAATCGATTAGTTTTATTTAGGCTATTATGTTTTTTTTTTAAACTAATCGATTAGTTTTTTTTAACATTAATCGATTAGTTTTTTTTTAAAAATTAATCAATTAATTTTTTTTAGACTTAATCAATTTACATTATATATTAATCGATTTGTATTAAATTAGGTTTTCTTAAACTAGCCATTACTTTTTTCTAAATATTAATCGATTAGTTTTTTTTTTAAATTAATCGATTAATTTTTTTATAATTAATCGAGTAAAAAGAAACTAATCGATTAGTCTTAAATTAATAGAGGCAATTAATCGATTAGTTTTATTTAGGCTATTAGGTTTTTGTTTTTTAAACTTATCGATTAGTTTTTTTTAACATTAATCGATTAGTTTTTTTAACATTAATCGATTAGTTTTTTTTTTAAATTAATCAATTAATTTTTTTTAGACTTAATCGATTTACATTATACATTAATCGATTTGTATTAAATTTATCGATTTAAATTAAATATTAATCGATCTCGATTAGTCATAAATTAATCGATTAATTTTTTTAATTTAATGGAGGAAGGCCTCGATTTGTTTTAAATTAACTTCCTCGATTATTTTTTTTTTAAAATTAAGGTTCCTCGATTAGTCTAATTAAGGTCCTCGATTATTTTTTTTTAAATTATTAATCGATTATTTTTTTTTAAAAATTATTAATCGATTAGTTTCTTTTTAATTAAACTATTAATCGATTAGTTTTTTTTTAATCGAGCAATTACTTTTTTTTTAAAAAATTTATCGAGGCTTCCTCGATTAGAATTGAATTAAGCCTCAATTGTTTTTTTTTAATTAGGACTCGATTAGTATTGAATTAGGTTTTTTAAACTTTCTCGATTAGTAGTAAATTAACAAAATACAAGCCTCGATTATCAAATACAAGCCTCGATTAGCATAACAAGTCAAGATTAACATACAAATCCATTATTAACATAACAAGCCTAGTTCTAAAGCCATAACACAACCACAACCATTGCAAACATAAACAAAAACCAATTGCAAAATACGGTGATTAAATCTAGGAATGGATATACGACAATTTTAATGAAAAGGGCTGGAAACCTACTTGAGAAGTGGACGTCTCCGGTGCCGTTCCTTGCTCCATCGCCGGTGAAAGAGAGAGAGGTGCACAGCCGAACTGGAATTGGTTTTCTTTTTGAATTTGGTCGTCCAAAATAGAGAGAGAAGTAATCTTCGTTTTTTTAAAATTATATATCTTCAATATTCGAGTCACGGGACTCGCTATTAAAATCTTGGGGGATAGAGAGAGAGAGAGAGAGAGAGAGAGGGAGAGAGAGGGAGGGAGTCACGGGACTCGATTAAGGGTGGAGATGAGAGAGAGATAGAGAGAGAGATGAGAGAGAGAAGATGGAGACGGGTAACAGGGTGTTTTGATTCAAAACCCTAATCATAGATAGGGCAGTTATGTTATTCAATTTATTGCATGAGTGGGCGGTTGGGCGGTTTTAATTCAAAATAATACTCCATTAATATTCTATTTTTTTGCAGTTACTTTTGGCAGAAACAAAGTACAAATTTCTGTGTAATTTCAGATTCTAAAGATTGCCTACAAAACTCCTGCTTTTCAACAGCATCGATTAATTTCAACATAATCGATTAATTTAACATAATCGATTACTTTCAACATAATCGATTAACATAATCGATTAATTTCAACATAATCGATTAATTTAACATAATCGATTACTTTTAATTTTTTTAACATAATCGATTATTTTTTATTTCAATCAGCATCGATTATTTTTTATTTTTTAACAGCATCGACTATTTTTATTTTTCAGCATCGATTACTTTCAATTTTTTAACTGCATCGATTATCCCTATTTTTAAACAACATCGATTATTTGAATTTTTTAACTGCATCGATTAATTTTAATTTTGTTAACAGCATCGATTATGCCTATTTTTAAACAGCATCGATTATGTATATATTTTTTAACTGCGTCAATTTTTTTTTAAAAAGCATCAATTAAGTCCAAACGGTCCTTGACTAAGCATCGATTATTTTTATGTAGCATCGATTATTTTATATACAACATTGATTAAGTTTTATGTGGCATCGATTAAGTTTTATGTGGTGGGGCTTTTAACTCAAAAGCTGGGGGAATTTATTCCCTTGCAGAATCTTGTCAGTTTTTTACCATTAAAATTGATATTGTGGGACCCTTTCCTAAAAAGTTTTAATAAACAAGTACAAAGTGTCGAAATAACACCTATGTTTTAAATCTTGATGTTTTTTCCCATTTCTTATTTACTTTTGTCTAAATAAACATTTCCCCCAAAAAGAAATTACACAAATATCCAGTGACTGATCACTCTTGTATCAACCAAAATCAGTGTGACTAGGAACTAAATAATTAAATTTTTATTCTAACAAAACAGACGAATGAAGAAATTTAAAGAAAAGACATTTAACTAGCATTGGTGGTGCAATAGTGCAACGCATGGGCGACGCGCGAAGGCCAAGATAGCAAGCTACCTTAGAGCATCTCCAACCCAACTCCAAATTTCATTTTGGAGTTAATAAGATGCTCCAACCCACCTCCAAATCCAACATCATTTTGCTGTAAGAGCATCTCCACCCGTACTGGAAAACTCATTTTGCAGTTGAAATTTTACTCCAACCCGCACCAAAACCCAAACCTATTATGGTGCAAAGCAGTTTTTCTCTCTCCAGAAAACGCAAATATGCATATCTCCTATAGCAAACGCAAATATAATGCAAATCAACTTTTTTTTCTTTATTTAATTGCATATGGGTCCTTTTGTGTTAGAAATTTACAATACTTACTAGTATGATTTACTATTAATAGTTCATTTTATTATTTATATGCTTTATTTTTATATATTTGAATCTTTTAATTTTATAGGAGAATTACTAAAATTATAATACTAAAAAGTAAAGCACATTGACATAAAAGTTATGTAATTTCCTATGCAATCATGTGTGGGAGAAGTATACTAGTTTCGAGACTTGAATTTCTTTTCAAGTTGTGTAATTTTCTCTTATTTAATAAATTTTAATTTTAGTATTTTCTACCATCATTAACAATTAATTTATCGAGTAATATTTTATTTTGTATAAAATATTTTTTGATAATTATTTTTAAGACAATGTTGTGTATATAACAAAAAAAAATAAGAGGTTCAATTTATAAATTTTGATAAATATGTGAGTGTTATTGAAATAAACATGATAAATAGTAAAAGGTGGAATATACTGAGAATATTCTTTTGAGTTTGAGTTTGGGTTTATGGGTTGGAGATAAATTACTGTTTAATGTGACACTTACTGCATTTTGAGTTTGAGTTTAGGTATTAGGGTTGGAGATGGTCTAAAACTTCAAATGTGAATAGTATATACCCAAATATGGAGATGCACTATTCATGACTCCATATTACTTTTCAAGAATCTGAAATTGCAAAATAGTCCTTCTTAATTCTTTCTTCTCATCTTTCGTTCGTTCAAAGTTTTAATGTAATTTTCTTCTCATCTTTGTGTAATTTCACACGTCGTGTAATTTTCTATTTTAATAAATGTTGAAATTATTTTTTTGCGGTTATTCATATTTAATATTTAATTTTGTAAAGAATTATATAATTATAATTAAATTTAATACATTGTTGTGTATATAACAAAAAAAAAATAAGAGGTTCAATTTAGAAATTTATAAACATTATAAATTTTGACAATTTATAATTTCCATGGTTAGAAATTGTCTGCAATTATTGGGAAAATGTATTCTTTATATTGCAAAATAGCAAAAAAAAATAAGAGGTTGAATTTATAAATTTTGATAAATATGTGGGTGTTATTGAAATAAACATGATAAATAGTAAAAGGTGAAATATACCAAGAATATTCTTTTTGATGTTAGATTTGGGTTTGTAGGTTGGAGATCAAGGTCCTAGTAGGCCCTCCCCTTCAAAAATAAATTTAATACCCACATATCAGATATTAAACTGATAAGAACAGATACTACACTTGATCTTAGCCAAAAGGTCGAGAAAGGTATGATTTGGCCGGCACTCGCGCTTCTCTTTTTATAGGCCTTTTGCCTGAGCTGTGTTTGCTCTTTCTCCGGTGTGGGATAATACTAGCACTCTTATCTTTCTTTGGCTTTGCCTAATTTTTTTTATTTTAAAACAAAAAATTCAGAAAATAATTATTGTGACATTAATTAGCGAAACTCGAATCTTTCTTTTAAAGAATAAATAATGCATAATCAAATATTGAAGTTTTGTTTGGCTCAACTGAGCCCTTAGCTTAATTAGGACCTTATAGTATGTTGTGATTGAAGTTAATAATCAAGATTATCCAAGTCGAAGTTATTTGAGATGATATCAGATATCACATGAAATTGAAAGGTGTGGTCGGGTGCACCCATCATATTCCTTATCGGAATTCCGTTGGAAGTTTGGTCGACGAGGGATGTTACTTGCCCTCCCATGTTCGGTGTAGCAACTGGACGACATCGGATTTTCCACGTTGATCATGACCATTGATGCTACTCTAGGGCTTGCTTCCTGCAGCCTTTGGTTGATGAAATGCGGGAGCACTCCGATCCCTACTTTATACGTCTGGAACGTCTGGAAATAATTGCGGCATTTCTGCAAATAATTGTGATTAAATTAGTTGGATTAGTTGATCAATATATGATGCAAATGTTGGTAGGAAAACGCATGGTAGCAAACTTCAAATTAATTTGTAATTTGTAATCAATAAATTAATGTTTGCTAATTAGTTGAGTAAATTAATTTAGAGAGATGAGAGATCTATATATATATATATATATATCAAATTAACCTGTAGATGGCTGGCAACTTGCACTCTTGTGAGGCTAGGAACATAATTCATTAGCTCAACAATTGCTTCCGGGAAACATTAATAATCTTCTCACACAAATTAATATTTCACACAAACATCACAATTAGATAGACAAATAGTTAGGCAAATTAATACACAAAAAAATGGAAAAATAAACAAATTAAAACACATGCATTAATTATGTAAAATACATTAAAATTAACAAATTGTATACATAAAAATAAAAGCATGCATGCATACTTCCTTCACCAAGTTGCATCACAGCAGCGACGAATTTTTTATGAAGTTCTGGTCTCCATTCTGTGCAGTTAATTTATGAAATTCTTCACCAAGTTGCATCACATGCATTATGGAATTCTTCACTATCACAGATGATCGCGCTTTCTTTATTTTTCCGCGTTTTTTTTCTCTCAAAACGTGGTGCCATACGTACTTCAAATCTGCAGCAGCAATGAAAAGGAATGCGCCATGCATCTTCAATGCCACATTTCACCAGAGTTGGACCGGCATTGCTTGACATCACTAGATCGAGTTGGAATTAATTAATGCACATTATTCAAATTAAATTATAGAGTTAATGTAGTAGTGAGTCTAGTGACAGAGAAAAATAATTAAACTATATTAATTTATATATATATATATAGTACTTCACTACAAGAATTTTGCATTTTACCGACGGAATTTCCGACGGACATAGTTCGGGTCGTCATTTAGCGACGGCGTAACGACGGCACATCCGTTGTTAACATAAAATTTGGCGGGACAGATTCGCGGCAAGATTTTACGACGGAATTTCTGACAGAATGGTTGCCGTTAAGTTTAACGACGGCCATATGCCGTCGTTATCTTTTTCGGATTTTTATTTTTTATTTATTTTTTAATATTAATGACGGATATAATCCGTCATTATGTTTTTAAATATTTTTATTTAAATTTTATAATTTAACGACGGATATTGTCCGTCGTTATATTTTCGATTTTTTATTTTTTTTTAATATTAACGACGGACTAATGTCGTTGGTATATTTTTTTAATATTTTTATTTAAATTTTAATACTTAGTGACGGATATTGTCCGTCATTGTATTTTCATTTTTTTATTTTTTAATGTTAACGATGGAATCATTATATTTTTTTAATATTTTTATTTTAATTTTAATAATTAACGACGGATAGTGGCGTCGTTATATTTTCATTTTTTTAATTTTTATTTATTTTTTAATTGTAACGACGGTCGTCATACAGCCGTCGTTAATTTTAAGTAATGCTTCCAAATTTGTATTTGGTGTAATGTAATGTTATGTCTATCATTACTACATAGAATGTTGTTTTTCCTTTGGACAACATGGATGAGGCAACGGAGACATATTGAACCATTGTAACTGAATCAATATATAGGATTAATTATGCTCATTAGTTCAATTTTAGGAAATTTAAATTGACATCCGCCTAAATATAATATAGCATATATATATATACATATACACATATATATATGTACGCAATCACTAGCTAGTAAGTAGTAACGCACGATCTGCACTCATGTATGGTGTTTCATAAAAGAGATATAGAAAGAGGAAAATAATATCGTTTAAGAATAAGTGTTAATACGACTAAATAGTGTAAATAGCCATTTTTAAAAAATATAATGTTTCTAGTCTTCTAGAATGGGAATATACATCAATATCCTTAGTAACAATATAAATAATGTTTAACATTAATTATTTCCTAAAATAAAAATACTCTAATACATTAATAAAAAAATTATGGACAATGATTTCATAATCTATCTTTCGCACTTAAAAAAATATATCTTTTGCCGCCGTTCTACTTCAAAGTCTCAGAATCCACCACTGCTAGGTTTTTGTTGTCGTCTTGCTGTTGTCGTCGTCGTCTATCACTACTATTGCCAGAAATGAAAATTACAAAATTCAATCACCGTCTCTGTTAAGGTTCAAACGCCCTCGTCGATGAACAATCATGGACGATGATTTCGAACAATCTCATCATCATAATGAATACACGAGTGCAATGACCTGTTAAGGTTCAAACGCCCTCGTCGATGAACAATCATGGACGATGATTTCAAACAATCTCATCATCATAATGAATACACGAGTGCAATGACACGGGTAGTCTAAGTCGTGTTCTCGTGTATTAGTTCAATAATGATTTAATGCACAAGTACACGATTAGTTCAATGTGACAATTCAAAAATAACTCATACATGAAAACATAATTAGGGATATTCGTGTACACGTGCAGCAGTTGATCATTAAATCAGTACACGACTGCATAAGTATGCATATTCGTATACTCGTGCACTAGTTTAAAAATGCATAAATACACGAGAGCATGAGTTTTCTAATTCGTGCCCTCGTGCAACAATTAAAAATGAGATATTGCACGAGTTCACAAATAAATTATTACACGAATTGACTCAAATACTAGTGTATCGAAAGAAATTGATTTGTGCATCAAAGACCATTTAATTTTTTTCCACTCATTCCAAAGAAAGATTCAAAAAAATTAAATATATAGATCGATAAAAAAAGTAAAGATCCGTAAATATCATATACCTTATTGCCGCAAAAAATAACACGCGTGATGTCTACAAAACTTCAAAAAATCCCAAATTCGCAAAGAATTCCTAATTTTCGATATCGCAACAGATAATTTATTGTTGAAACGGGGATTAGAGAGAGGAAGAATCGTAATAATATTCAAAAATCATAGCTTGACGATATTTACCAATGGTAGTTTATTTCAATTGATAAAATAAATATTGAAAAATGAGAGAGGCGAGAAAACGATGTTTGCTGAGAGAAGAGAGAGAAAATCAGATCTTTTTTCCTATTAATATTAATATATGAATATATAAATATACATAAATAATAATTCTTAATAATAAATTTGGAACTAAAGATATTGAAGTACTCTTTTAATGATAATAACTAGAAATATTACTTTTTAAAAAAATAATTATTTACATTATTTATTAAATAATAATGGCTATTTAAAAATTTCTCGCTCAAAAATCAAAATAATGCACGGCTTTTCGTTTCATATCTGATCAATGTAGAAAATAGTAAATTTTCTCGTTTTGTATTTTAATTTAATAAAAGTTTCATATCTGATAAATATAGAGAAAGGTAATTTTTGTCGTTTTGTATTTTAATTTAAGAAATCTACGTAAATACTATCATTCCATAATTTAATTTTAATCTAAGAAAAAAAGGTAAGTCTCGTCGTTTCATATTTTTTATCTACAGAAACAAGTAAAGCCTTGTCATTTCGTATTTTAATTCAAGAAAAGTGAAAGTCTAGCTTGTGGTTTCATATTTTTAATCTATATAAATAGGGTAAATTCTATGTTATCAAATTTTGTTATTTTTAATCTTTATCGATCAGTCAATAAAATAATTTCGATTTCGAACTGTCACAATATATTAGTTGAAGTATCACGATAGATTTTTTCGACCAGCCAAAACTTTTATTTATTGACAAAAAAAAAGGACTACAAATAATCAAAATTTGGTGGGCTCAAGACACTTGTAAGCTGCAGGATTGCATGGTCTCCACAGTAGAGTTTACCATAGAAATAAGTAAGCCTTGTCGTTTCGTATTTTAATTTAAGAAAAGTGAAAACCTAGCTTGTCATGACAAATTTAAATCTAGAAAAGCTAAATTTTGTGGTTTTGTATTTTAATTTTGGTTAATTGTCTTAAAAATCATTAACTTTGGACATAATTATAAATTTAACACAAACTTTAAAAGTAAGCAATTAAAGCATCAATTTTTAACTTAGGTGTTATTCAACATCTCTAAAATTTTGTAAAACAAACTTACCTCCAATTGAACCGCCAACTTACTCGTCTCTTAAAACCCTCAACGTGATTCAACCATCAATTTTCGAAGAAAGTTATCGATGCGGTCGAATTTTACAATTCCCAATTTTTGTCTATTGACAAGAGTGTGAAATTTAGCCACGTACTTTGATATTCTTTTTCAAAAATTGATGGTTGAGTCACGACGGACTCGAAGACACGAGTAGATTGGAGGTCAATTTATCTTACAAAATTTTGGAGAAGTTGAATAACATTCGTATAAAAAATTAATGTTTTAATTACCTACTTTTAAATTTCATGTAAAATTTGCAACACTACTCGTCAAAATTCATAATTTTTAAAACAATTTTACCCCTTTTAGTTTTTGTTTTTGAAAAAAAAAAGGTAAAACTTTGCAGTTACATATATATATATATATATATATTCATAAAAAAGAATTCATAGCGAATTTTTTTTATTAATTAACATCTCTAAATTATAATCATGGGTATTCAATTAAGTTGATGAGAATGATGAATTGAATATGAGTTTATACCTGAATGAATTCATCAAAAAAACTTTTTAATGTAACCAAAAAATATTAATCAATACATCGATCTCTTGCAAAATAAACATGAGTAATCAATTTGATAACAATGATGACCGTAGTAAGAATCTATGGCTATAAATTAATAATTAAAAGAATAATCTCGTGCAAGGCTGCAAGCTAGTATGAGATATTATATATATTCAAGTGAAATTAATATGTTGTACCTTTATATGAGTTGAATTGCAGCAACGTACAAATCTCGTGAGGCTTATTCACGTCTTCATCAACCAGTAGTACATGCACTTCGAGCATTATTGGGTCGTAGAAAGCTATAACGCAAATAGATTGAAAAATTATTGGAAAAAATATATTTTGATCGATATGACTGAAAAGATTAATAATATATATATATATATTTGAAGGTTAAAAATCAATTAGCATATAAGCAGTGGCGGATTCAGAATTTTTTTTTTGGAGGGGCAAACTATTAAGTAGTGATTTGAGGATCGTTATTTTGTACTTTCATTTTCATGGTGGAGAAAAATAAAACGATGTGTGGAGAATTTATCAATCTACTTGTATTTAAATTATTTTTATATGAATGTAGGTGCAAATTTAATTGCATTATTTTTTTTAAAAATAAATAGTTAAAAAAATTATATTATCAAAAGATAAGACAAAATTAATATATTATCAAAAGACGTATTAGAATTATATTTCAAACTTCTTTTAAAACAACATTAACGTTTTATTTTCTTTTTCCTAAACATGAAAAAAAGCCTCTTAAATAAAAGGTAAGATGAGATGAGAGATTTTTTATTATTATTATTTAAGATAGGATATTATTATTATTGGGAAGGAATCGAATTAGATGGAGTATAGTAATAAATTCATTGATAAAGGTGGAATGAAGAGGGGTTAAATGAGATATTCACTTTAAAAAAATATGGGCCCCATCAATTTTTTTGGTAGCCTCCCCAATTCCCAATCCCAAACACCCCAATTTAAAACACCAAACACCAAACACCTCTCTTCTTCTCCAAATTCCACCCAAAACCTCATAGACGCATGGCAATAGACATCATCGCCTCCCTTCAGCCTCTTAGGGCATGTTTGGTATTGATATACATATATGGGCTATGGGTATCAAAATGGCCCATACACATATCACATGTTTGGTACATTAGTATATGGATATCAATTTGATATCCTTGATATACTGATATTCTTTTTTTTTCATTATTTTCATATACATATTATTGCACCGGTATACCTCATATCCCTTTTGCTCCTTTGCTCTCCAAAAAAAAAACCCTTGACCTTCTCTTTCGCCGTTCATCCACGTTTGTGAACGATTTTTCTCAGAAATTCTTCAGGTAAAATCTCAACTTCTCTTTTACCAAATATCTCTCTACACTGGGTTGCGGGTGGAGGGCTAATGTTGTTCTATATATATATATATATATATATATATATATATATATTTGTATTTTGGATTGAATGATCTGTTGTTCTATTTTTTGGTTAAATTGGTTGTTGCATCGCTTGTTTTGATGAATATTGGTGCTATTTGGAGCTTTTTTTGGGGGATAAGAATCGAAGAGGCTCTTTCCTTTTTGGTTTTCATATTTGGGAAAATATTTACGCCTATTTTCCTTTTCTATCACTGAGCGTAGGAATTGAAATCGTCTGATTCTGTTATTCTTAAAAAAAATTAAAAAAAATTAAAACACCTGGATTGTATTGTATCTCATGTAAGAGGATTAGTCTAATTGATGATAGTATTTTTTTTGGGGGGGGGGGTTGGGTTAGGAAGGGATACCTTTTACACAAAGATTGAAGATTGATATTGTCATCTCGATATAGCATATAATTTTTTTTTTGAATGTTATATAATCATCATGTTCACAACTAGCATAAATTCTTCAATAATGCATGTTCTCGTAAAAATCTTGCTTTGATCGGCTTAATGCTTATATATCCAAGATCGTCAATTTAATTTTGCTCGAATTTGATGTTCTAGCTAAGTAGCCATTCATTCATTTTTCAATTACCAAACAATTTATACCTGCTTATTCGGGCACATAAGTGTTTGCACAATAATTTTGATGGAGATTAAATAATCTGTTGCTAACATATATTATTTATACTATAAAAAAGGTCCTTACAATAATCAAGTTACATTATTAAATTGTTGCTTGAAACATGAAAAAATGAAAATCTAGATTCCTTTTCTATCGTGCATTTTGGTGTTATATGTGAACTAGTTAGCTAAGTTTATTAAACCAGTTGGACTATTGAACCTATGACTTCACCTACAGATATATGTACTCAATTCATTTGCTAATATAAAAACAACAATCAGCAGTGGGGAAATGATAGTATTAACACCAATCTTGTGTGTTAACATTTGAAGTTTAAAAATGAAAACACAGAGTATTTTACCAAAATTTAAAGTATGGAGGACAGCAGAGAAAGGGTGATGTAATGTCATATTCCCATTCTTGTAAGGCAGACACTACAAACAATTAAAAAATACATATCAAAAGGTTGCTTGTGTTGTTGCTTTCACATAGTTATTTGAAGAGTACAATCATAAATAAATAAAAAATACATATCAAAAGGTTACTTGTGCTGTTGCTGTTTATTTTAAAATTAGGATTTGATATCTCATATCAGTATAGTAGTCCTTACCAAACACAGAAATCAAATATCAATCTAATACCCTTACCTGATATAGTCCTTACCAAACACAGATATCAGATATCAATTTAATACCCATACCTCATATCTGATACCCATACTCATACTTGATATCTGATATACTGGTATATGGATACCAAACGACCCCTTAGTATATAAAAAAACTTAATTCCAGCGGTGGGGAGGCAAGTGCCCCCCTAGACCCGCCTTGGATCCGCCACTGCATATAAGCTCAAATCGAACCCCCTTTCCTGGCCTTATATATATAGAGAGAGAGGATGGATCATTTATAATTTATAAATAAGTCCTTAGGCCATCTCCAACAGTTGACTCTATTTTACGACACCTCTATCTCTATTATACAGTATGATCTTCACTTCATCTCCAACAGTTTACTCTAAATTCTACTCTAAAAAGGAATATTCCATAATATTCCTTTTTATATATTTATTTTAATTAAAATTTTCCCAACAAAAATAACTTTTAAAATTTCTGAAACTAAATAATAATAAAACATGAAAACACTTCATAATAATATTGCAACGAACAAAATTACATACCAATATTGCAACAAAAAAATAAAAATTACAAACTATAATATTACAACATAGAAAAAAATACATAATAAAATTACAGCACAAAAAAAAAACACAAATTAGTATTTTTCTAGTGTATTTTTCAATGCTTTATTTGTATTTTTAATGCTTTGTATTTTCTTTCTTTTTATGTCTAGTAGTTTTATTATGTAATCTTTTTAAATGCCATTTTATTTTGATGTCATTTTGTTTTGATATAAAAATTTTTATGTCAATATTTTTAAGAAAGAAATAAATTAAAGTATAATATTAATATATATATATATATATTTGTATATATATAAATGTAAATCATATAAATTAACAAAAAAAAAGAAAAAAAAACGTGAACATATAAAATTAACAAAAAAAACAGACCAAAACAAAAATCAACCATCATATATCAATTTACAAAAAAAAAAAGGAACATAACAGATTTACATATATTAAAAAAAAAAAACAAAAAGGAAAATGGTGAACAGTAATACAGTCCGTCTACAGTGGCTCTCTATTAATAGAGCTGAAAATCTCTATCTCTATTTTAGAGATCCATATAGAGTATCTCTTGGAGAGGGTTTTTTCATATTTTTGCTCTACAAATAGAGTTTAGAGCACCTTGTTGGGGATGCCCTTAGTGTATAAATTAGGGATTTGTCATGTCCTTTAATTATGTTAAATGGATGATCTGGATCAATTTGATTTAATTGCTTTGTTATATTAATTTTATTTATTAAAGGTTATGATTGACATTATACATTCATTGATATCTTTTAATATATATCAATCCCTAAAATAATATTTATTCCCTCATTGATTGGACGGTTATACAAATTGATTGTATACAACAATGACATCTACAAAAAAATTTCCTTTAATCCATTACCCAAATTATTAAGGCAAAAACTTCCATGCCTCGGTTTTAAATAGTGCTATTTAAGACGGGTCGGGTCAAACACGCGCTTTGACCCGGCCAAACCCGCTCTTTGACCCATTTTTTAGGGTATATCTTGTGTTTTTTAGAGTTTTTTGGGGGTGTTTTTAGGAGTTTATTTTGTGTTTTTTCTAGGTTTTTTAGGGGGTGTTTTTAGGGGTTTATTTTGTGTTTTTTAGGATTTTTTGGGGTGTTTTTAGGGTTTATTTTGTGTTTTTTAGGGTTTTTTAGGGGTTTATTTTGTATTTTTTAGGGTTTATTAATTCTATTTCATATTCATTTCAAACAAATTAAATCAATTTATTTTAATTTTAAGGTTCACTAATGTTATTTTAGGGTATATATTTTTGGGGAACAAAGAAAATTGAAAAAAAAAGACAAAAAAACTGCCAGAAAAAAAGAAAAAAATTGCCTGAAAAAATAAAAAAATAAAAGACGGGCGCGTGGACCTCACGAGCCGCGCATGGGCCTCATGTGTGGGCGCCACGCGCCGTCTTAAATAGTCTCAAATAGTGCCTTATGCACGGAATACTATCTCAATTATTAATTATTGTTAAGTTTAAAACGTCCTTAATATTAATCAAATACGAGTAAAACAAAAACAACAGAGTATGACACATTTAATATATACACTTTTAATTTGACAATGTTTATAAACAATAAATACATATTATTACTTATAATCTTATATTTGTTGTAAATATATCTAATAGATATATATGATATGAGTGATGGCCAAGTTACTAACTCTAAAACCCTATCCCTTGTACTATTATATATAGAGGCATTTGGTCCTCATATTGAATACATACAATTGATATTCTCTCTCGTCTCTCTCTAGTTTATAACACGTTATCAGCACGATTGTTCTACCCTCTCCTTCAATTCTAGAAGTCCATCGATCTTAGAAGGTACATTTTTTTACATCATGTTTATTGCCTTTAATATATTATGTCTGGTTTTCTTATTGTTATAATAATCAGTCTTTTCCGATTTAATCTTGAAAAATTAAATATTGATGCTATTCGAGTAGCACAAGTAATATTTATGAAGAATATTACATTCAAGATCATAAATTGATGCTATTAAAGTAGCACAATTAATATTCCTGAAGAATATTACATTCTCTAAAGAGCAAATAAATTAAACATGTGGATAATATACCATTGATTCTTTGTGCAGAATTGCACGAATGACAAACATAGCCAAAATGGAATCTTGTGATATTTGTCTTGCTGATAGTGCCACTACGCATACCATTCTCCAAAATAAGAAATATTTTCTTAAGTTGACATTAGTCGAGGATAATGTTAACACAATATCAGGTGCATCAAACATCATTGAAGGCTCCGGAAGAGCTTGTATCATTTTACCAAATGATACTAAATTAGATATTAAAAATGTCCTATATTCTAGTAAGTCCAAAAGAAACTTACTAAATTTTAAGGATATCCGCTATAATGGATACCACATCGAGACTATATCAGAAGGTGGAAAAAAATATCTCTGCATAAATTATTTTGTATCCGGCCATAAGCGAACAAAAGAAAAATTATTAACACTACCTTCTGGATGTATTACACATCCATAAAGGCAATTGAGACAAACCATGTCATGAACCCGAAGTTTAATGACACAAAAAGTTGTATGCTTTGGCATAATAGGCTTGGACATCCTGGAGCAACTATGATGCGTCGAATAATCAATAATTCATATGGGCACAACATGAAGAATCAAAAGATTCTTATGACAAATGAATTCCCATGTGAGGCTTGTGCGCAAGGCAAGTTAGTCATTAGACCTTCATATACGAAGGTTAATATTGAATCTCCATCTTTCTTAGAGAGAATTTAAGGAGATATTTGTGGACCTATACATCCACCATGTGGCCCTTTTCGATACTTTATGGTATTGATTGATGCTTCTTCTAGATGGTCACATGTATGCTTGCTTTCTACTAGGAATACAGCATTTGCTTGACTACTTGCTCAAATTATAAAATTACGAGCTCAATTCCCAGACAATTCAATTAAAAGAATTCGTCTTTGATAACGCTAGTGAGTTTACGTCTCAAGCATTTGAAAATTATTATATGGCTATTGGAATTGAGATTGAACATTCAGTCGCTCATGTTCATACTCAAAATGGTTTAGCAGAATCGTTTATTAAACGTCTTCAACTTATTGCTAGACTGTTACTTATGAAGTCAAAACTCTCAACTACTGCTTGGGGTCATGTCATATTACATGCGGAAACATTAGTTCGTATTAAACCATCGGCCAACCATGAATACTCTCCAATGCAAATTATTTTTGATCGAGAACCAGATGTTTCTCACTTACGAACTTTTGGTTGTGCGGTTCAAGTCCCAATTACACCCCCACAACGAACAAAAATGGGTCCCCAACGAAGGCTTGAGATATATGTTGGATTTGATTCACCTTCGATTATAAGGTATATTGAACCTTTAACGGGTGATTTATTTACTGCACGTTTTGCAGATTGTCATTTTGATGAAATGACATTTCCAACATTAGGTAGAACGAATCTACATCCAAAAAAGCACAAGGAAATATCTTGGAATGAGAAAAGCTTGTCACATTTTGATTCTCGAACTAATCAATGTGAACAAGAAGTTGAAAAGATTATCCATTTGCAAAAGATTGCAAACCAACTTCCTGATGCTTTTGTAGATACAAGAAAAGTGACACAATCTCACATACATGCTGCAAATACTCCAGTGAAAATTGATGTCCCTGAAGGACAAATAGCGTTGACAGCAAATGAGTCTAAAATTCGTCAAAAATGTGGTCGACCAATTGGTTCCAAGGATTCTGTGCCTAGGAAAAGAAAGGGGCAAGATGGAAACCAAACAACGACGAAAATGATTAATCAATCAAATGAAAGTGATGTAATTCCTGAAGAATTACAAGTATATGAAAATCATGAGATCTCAATAAATTATTTATCTTCCAATCAAATACTGGAGAGTAAACATATCATCGTAGATGATATATTCGCCTTTCATATAGCTCATCAAATTTTAAATGAGGATCCTGAACCAAAATCTATTACAGAATGTAAACAGAGAAATGATTAGCCAATGTGGAAAAGAGCTATGGAAATGGAATTAAATTCTTGTGATAATCGGAAAGTATTTGGACCTATAGTCCTAACTCCGGAATCTGAAATCCCTGTTGGATACAGATGGATATTCGTTAGAAAAAGAAACGAGAAAAATGAAGTTACGAGATATAGAGCAAGACTCGTAACACAAGGTTTATCTCAAAGACCTGGAATTGATTATGAGGAAACATACTCTCCAGTAATGGATGCGATTACTTTCAGATTTCTGATTAGTCTGGCTGTGTTACAAAGACTTGTTGTGCGCCTTATGGATGTAGTAACTGCTTATCTATATGGGTCATTAGATAATGACATATATATGAAAATCTCTGAAGGATTTAAAATGCCTGAATCATTAAAGTCAAAACCCAAAAATATGTTTTCGATTAAATTGCAAAAATCGTTGTATGGACTGAAACAGTCTGGCCATATGTGGTATAATAGACTGAGCGAGTATCTGTTGAAAGAAGGATACAAAAATGATGATATCTGCCCTTGTGTTTTCATAAAGAAAACCGAAAGTGGATTTGCAATTATAGCAATTTATGTTGATGATTTGAATTTAATTGAGACTCCTGAAGAGCTCAATAAAACTGCTGAATATTTGAAGAAAGAATTTGAGATGAAAGATTTGGGAAAGACAAAATTTTATCTTGGTTTGCAAATTGAACGTGTCCGAGGAGGAACGTTTATTCACCAATCCACATATACAGAAAAAGTGTTAAAACGCATTTACATGGATAATGCACATCCATTAGCATCACCAATGGTCATTAGATCTCTTGATAAGGAGAAAGATCCATTCCGACCTATTGAAGATGGTGAAACGATACTTGGTCCTGAAGTACCATATCTAAGTGCAATTGGAGCATTAACTTATCTAGCTAATTATACTAGACCAGATATAACTTTTTATGTAAATCTTCTCGCAAGATATAGCGTTGCACCCACTTTGAGACATTGGAATGGTGTTAAGCATATTCTACGTTATCTGAAGGGTACTATAGACCTTGGATTATATTATTCGGAAAATTCCGATTCTTCTCTGGTAGGTTATTCGGATGCAGAATTTTTATCCGATCCACATCAAGCCAAGTCACAAACTGGCTATATTTTCACATGTGGTGGAACTGCTATATCATGGAAGTCTGTGAAGCAAACCTTGACTGCAACATCCTCAAATCATTCTGAAATCATTGCAATCCATGAAACAAGTTGAGAATGTGTATGGTTGAGAAATATGAAAAGTCACATCCAAGAGTCGTGCGGATTCACTTCATCAAAGATCAATCCAACTGTTTTGTATGAAGACAATGCTGCTTGCATCGCGCAACTCAAGGAATGATACATCAAAGGTGATAGGACGAAGCACATTTCTCCCAAGTTATTCTACATACACGATCTCCAAAAGAGTGGCGATATCAACGTTCAACAAATTCGCTCAAGTGACAATTTGGCAGACTTATTCACAAAGGCATTACCAACATCAACATTCAGAAAGTTGGTACACAAGATTGACATGCGCCGACTCAAAGATCTACAGTGATCTCAAGATCAGGGGGAGCAATTGTACTCTTTTTTCCTTCGACTAGATTTTTTTCCCACTGGGTTTTTCTAGCAAGGTTTTAATGAGGCAACATTTGTTTTAGAGATTGGTCACTCAAGGAGGAGTGTTGTAAATATATCTAATAGATATATATGATATGAGTGATGACCAAGTTACTAACTCTAAAACCCCATCCCTTGTACTATTATATATAGAGGCATTTGGTCATCATATTGAATACATACAATTGATATTCTCTCTTGTCTTTCTCTAGTTTATAACAATATTCAATATTATTGATAGGGTTAATATCTCGTATCGATAGATAAACACAACATTTGTTATTTTATATTATATTGTTATTATGAAGGAATTATTATATATTACCAACATAAAAAACCAAATTTGCTTCCTCCATTCATGATTAATAATAAAAATCATAATTTTAAATTATATGCATCTTATTTAACAAAAAAAAAATCACCATATAGTCTACTAAGACACTAATTATACATTAATTAAATCTCAAAATAAGCATTCTAAATACTAAAAAAAATGATAATTTATATAGGTAACTTATTTACTTTTTTTCCTAAAAAAATTATACAAAACAACATCACTAAATAAATTAACTCTTAACATCATGCATAATTAAATAAAATAATTATTGCCGAATTATGAGATGGTCGACCTATGTTATAAAAAAAATAATTTAATACAAACACATTAGACTATTGGATCACAAATACATTGTCTTGCATAACACTAGTATTACACCCGTGCGATGCACGGTGAGAGTTAGATACGCATAAATTTTATCAAAATATGATCACAATAAAAAATATTTCTTCAATTATCATATTGAATTAAAACTCACGCAAGGTCTAAACTATAAATCATGAATAAAAAAAAGTAATTATTAAAAAAAGGTAACCTAAATAAAATTAAATTAAAAATGGTTTAAAATAAACTATAAATAAATATAAAAAATTCTATTATTTGAAAATTTCAAAGGTTTTGAAACTCTTTATTGTATACCTCTATTTTTATGTAGGTTGTTTGATGTGTTATAAATTTAGTTTTAAGAAATTAAAATACCTAAAATTTATTTAATATATAATTAAATAGAAAAGTAAATATATATTTTTTTTAATTTCAATATATTTATAAAAAAAATTATACTTTTTAAAATTAGAAATTTAAAATGTATTTGATATTAAAATGATAAAATCAAATATATCTCAATTGAAAGATTGAGAAAATTGAGACTTCTCGAGCTTGGACATCACAATTTACAACTAATCTTGTCACCCCATTAAATTACAATCTGACTGTTCTATTTAATTCTTATTTTATTGACATTATTATTTTTTACCACAACACCCTTAAAAAACTTCTTAAACAATTAAATCAATTTTTTTAGTTGAATATTAAAGTAATTTATTCTTACGAAAAATCCAAACCCTCATTACCAAGATTTGCTTACAAAATAAATTAAAAAACAATTGAATACATTTTTTGTAAGAAAAAAACCATTATTACTAAAAATGAAATAAATACATTTATTTATATAAATAACCTTTTATTAATAAAAAACCATTTTTACTATTTTTATGTTTAGATAAAAATGAAATAAACAAAATTATTTTTATGAATCGCTTGTTTATTGATAAAACATCATTATTAATAATGTTGGCAAAACGATGTTACAATTTTATATCTATAAAAAATCAAATAAATACATAATTATCTAAAATTCAATTGGGTCAACACTCAAAAGTTTCAAATATGGCAATAATAATAAACAATTATGTTATGCATAAAACAATTAGATACAGAACATACATATAAATAACCAATGAAAATAATAAATAATTTCAGCCAAAGTGTGAAAAGTAGGGGATACAGTCTCAGTAAAAAATATATTAAATATAAATTAACATATTAATTTATACTGCAATATATTAAAATTTATTACATCCCACTGTGAGACTACATATATAAAACTACATCTAGAGATAAAAATAATTTCTTAATAAACTTCAGATTAATAATAACAACAACAACAACAACAACAACAATAATAATAATAATAATAATAATAATAATAATAATAATAATAATAATAATAATAATAATAATAATAAAAACTGAATATTTAGGCTAAATAATAATTACAAAAAAATTTGGCCATGAAACTTTAAATATTCAAAAAAATAGGTAACTATAAAACATGAAACAGTACAAAGATTGCAAAACAAATTGAAATATATGCATTTGAGTAAATTATCATCATTTTATAAGCATGACACCTTGATGAACACGTTAAAGTGAAGTTGTGATCCATCTCTGAAATGCTCCTACAAATAATAATAATTATAATCGTGTAAGAGTGAATTATAAATTACAATATATATAATTAACACGAACTGAATTAACAGACAGTAAAGTGTTTAAACTTGTTGTGTACGATTATTGTCTCCAAAAACCTGAATTGCAACATTCTTCCTACACGTAGCCATGCATATTTATCACATTCAACACATAATATTTAAGAGATAAATTACTATACAATAAATGGTAAAATAAAAAAAAACGTAAAAAAGTAGAAAGAAGCAGCACGTACGTTCTTGAATTGATCACTGTATCATCATCATACTAAGAGAGTGGTGAGAGAAGTATATATTTTGTGAGGAATGAACCAATGTATATAATATCCATTTTTTTGTGGTTGTAAATTGATTTATTTAAACATTAAATAAATTGGCGTTGCCATGATTTTTTTGGAATTTAGGATGCTAATTAGGTAGATTTCAATAAATACATGATTTGAGGATGCTAATTAGGCTCCCCAATGAGTAAGGCATGCACACAACACGCATATATAATATAATTATGTATATAATCTATAAGTATATTAGGTAGTTTTCAAAAAGATTTTAATGACGTATTTCCATAATTATATTATATTAGATAAATTTGACTTTCTTAATATATATATATATATACACATATATATATATATATTGAAAGAAAAAAATATCCAATTAAATATTAGATGTATGTATGTGTGTGTGTATATATATATATAGATTGTGATTATATATAAGTGACAAAAGAAGATCCACACACATATCCATAAAAATAAAATAAATTTATTTTAAGAAAATAAATTTATTAATGTATTTAAAGTAAAAAAAGTAATTTATTAATCTATTTAAAGTAATTATATGTTTCTATAATTAAAGGCTTAATAATATATACATAATAAGATTTTCGGTTACTACATTATATCAAAATTGAACTGAATACATTAATTAATTGATAATTAATGACTATAACTTTTTTTTAATCTTATTAATATATAAAAGGTACGTGAGACTAACTGAGTCAATATGAATTGCCATAATTTGTTCAGGACAGTAAATTGAATTTTTTAAGCATGTCATTAATTGAATGAATCGATTCATATAATATTTCATGGATTCATCCCTAATATAAAAAGATATGGTATATATATTTAATCAAATTTAACATTGATAGATAATTAAATTAAATATAGTATATATTAACCATTTGATATATATGATTTATATATGCATATATATATATTAAGCCTCAATCCTTAAAGAATATTATGCGTAGATATGCAATATGTTCATCCATAATATAATAGATATAGTATATGTTGACATATTTAAATAGAGTAATTTACCGATATTATTGTAGCTTTGCAATATGAATAATTAATTTTATAGTTTTTATTATTTAATTGCTTAATTATTTGCTTGTATAGTTATATCACTATTAATAGAAAATTGATTTAGGCGGGAAAATTTATTGTTTCTATTTGCGACGACTATCTTACTTTTAGATATAATATAGATTAGATTGTAGGATCACAAATACTAAACGTTAGACTATTGAAATACAATGCCAAATTGCCACTGCAGTGTAAGAACAGGGCATCGAATCCAACTCGAATTTCCGATAATCACATGTTCGATATAGAAGATCGATCATATAATTGTCCTCTCAACCTCAACCTTCCATAAATATGATAATATTGTGGCCCGGAAGGCAAAGCATCGCCCCGTCTTGACATTCTTCAACAGCTTATTCGCAGTTTCATCAGTCAACACATGATTAGAACCATATGCAGTCGCTTATCGTTCGACAAACGATTGCTCAATAACTGATCTGAACACCTCAAGCAGTGAGCAAACAAACAAGCTCCTAGCCCATAATAGACGAGCATTGAGACTCTTTACTGCAATAGATATCATGAAGCTGTAGTGCTTTACGGGACACTGTGAACGGGACCAATGTTGTAGGTCGATATTACACGACTTCTGGTAAGCGTTTGAAGATACTAACTCCAACACTGACATACTCGCCTGATATGCATCTGTCCGATAGATGTAGGTAGCATCCTGAAATAATGAAATCATGTGTTTTTCTCTCTTCGGCATCTTGTTCTTCAAATGATAATATCACAATCTGTGCGTCACCCTCTAGAAAATGGACTCTACATCATTTTTAATGCTTTGATGATGACCCAAAATGAGAAGATCGTCTATCTCACCCAAAGACATCGGCACTCGGCCTACAAACCATGTTCAAGATTCATCGTTCTTTATCAATCCAAGCCTAACTGCAACAGACAAGATTTGTTCGTTGTCATCCTTCGTCACAACAATAAATAGAATCCCCTTGTTCTTTCCCTTAAAGTGGTCCCATCAATCACGAGCGTTGGACGCACATAATGGAGAAAGACTCTGATACACGGTCCGAGAGCAAGAAACAAATGCTTGAATCGATCTTCTCGAGTAATCTACATGTCAACCATAGTCCCTGGATTCAATAATTGTAGAAATGTGGGCAGATGCTCGTAGGACTTGTCACAGTCTCCATAGATCATCTCAATTGCAATATTCCTTGCGCGCAGAGCAAAATTGTAATCGATCTGGATACCGAACTCATGGACAAGCTCCGTTATCATCTCTTTTGGCTTCAGGACAACCCTATCGCTCAACTATTTACGCGCAAAATATTTCCTAAGCATTCATGCAGGAACCTGGTGCAGAGTAATTCGACTCATACCAAGGTGGCATGTGTGAGTGCCGTTGAACTTGTAGATTTTCCAAATATATCCGTCAACAACGACACACAACTTGAACGGGCATGCATCGCCATGCTTGCATACATAACCTAATTGTTTCTTATTTGATCGATACATGGCGTACTCAACTCAATTCTGCATGTGATAGATTCCCATAGCCAGAGCCAAATCATCCTTTATACGGAAAATGGTTCCCTCATGCAATGCATCTGTCTGTAACGCTAGTCCTTCATCCCAGGACAGTGGGCCTGTAATGTCTAAATCAACAAGGGAAACTGCCCAATTGCTTGACACCCTATCAGTTGTATAACCAAGACCAATAGTAGATGATGATACGACTTCCGTCAATCTAAATAGTCTGTCTGTGCGTCCAGTAGAACGAGTCCATGCACAAAATTCCATCAACAATGATTCGACCAAGGCCGTTCTATCATTCTCTTATTGTTGTTGTTGTTGTTGTTGTTCTTCTTCTTCTTCTTCTTCTTCTTCTTCTTCTTCTTCTTCTTCTTCTTCTTCTTCTAGGTTAGTAGCGCGTGCCTCTTCTTGCTCTTCTTCATCAACATGCGTCTCTTCTGTTGTTTCATGCAGAAAGTCACATCCATCATCAGGATTATCTAGAGCCTCATAGTACTGTGGTAAGTAGGGAACATAATCACCCCCACTCGGATTTCTATATTCTGTTCCAATAGACAGCCCGACCCTGGAACTGCTCAAATGTGTTGCAATCACATACTTGATCATCTTGGCGGTCTGTTTGTGAAGCACATCGAGCAAATGTATCATCTTGCAGAGAAGTCCTGATCAGTCTGCCGTTGTTGGTGCCTATCATGTAAAATAACTAATAATCCACCGTGCTTGGATCAGTCTCTAACAACTTGTGGATCTCTCTTACTAGTGAGCTAAAACACAACTTATTCACTGACATCACCACAAGCTTCTCATCATCGTCTACGTATTCCGATATCTCTCACCGACCATTGCGGCGTACAATTACAATCTGCATTTTAAACATTAGCATAAGATTAATGCAAATAAGCATACAATTAATTTAATATAGCATATGATTAATATCACAAGCATACGATTTATTTATCAAACGAATACGTGGGCATACGATTAATTTAAAAGACATACGATTCATTTTAAAAACATACGATTAATGCAAGGAGACACACGATTGATTTATAAATAAATACGTAATCATTAATTACAAATAGCACACGATTGATTTATTAAAAAAATCGTATACGTACGATTAATTACACATAGCATATGATTATGTCAAAAATAAATACTTAAGTATACCATTAATTAAAAAAACACACGATCAGTGCAAATTAACCTATGATTAATTTATTAAAAAAATCGTATGTGTACGATTAATTACAAATAGCATATGATTATTTCAAAAATAAATACATAAACATACCATTAATTAAAAATAGCATAAGATCAATGCAAATAAATTACGATTGATTTACTAAAAAATCGCATGTTTACGATTAATTATAAATAGCATACAATTAATTCAATTTGGCATATGATTGATTTTTTAAAAAAACCTAGGCGTACGATTAATTTACTATAGCATATGATTGATTAATTTTTTTTATTAAAGTATGCCTATGATTGTTTATTTTTAAAAATGCTATTTAATTAAGGGTTACGATTAAAATTTTTCCTAAGATTAATTTTTCATACGATTAACATTAAGTGTACCTATAATTTATTTAGGTCTGTATACGATGAAGTTTAGTGTACCTATGATTAATTTCAGAATAGCTTTTTCAATCTAATATATTTCTACTCAATGTAAGCTTAATTTTATTATGATTTTAAGCTTTTAATTGAAGCGTAAATTTCAAAATTTAACCGTAAATAATATATTTTAGAAAACATACCTTTAAAGATCAAAGTTTCTTATTTGCTTTCCTCTCGCCTTGCTCACCTTTCACTCTTGTTTTGCTCAACGTTTTTTTCTCAAATATATACTCTAAGTTTTTGGATCTAATTTTTCTAATGCGACGATTCTCATGGTATGTTCATGTGTATTTATTTGTAAATTTTTACCAACCTTTCTTATACAACAATAAATGCATTAAGTGGAAATAAGTTAATTTTGGTCAATACCACATCTACCTTCTGTTTCTCTCACACAAGAAATAAGTGCATTAAATTGAATGTACTTCTATTTATCATTTATCAAACATAGTCTGTACACTCAGTTACGTTTCAAAATTATACTCCCTTCGTCCCATAATTATAGTCCATTATTCCTTTTTGGGATGTCCCAAAATTATAGTCCTATTCTAAATTGTGATTGTATTTAAATATTCTTTTACAAATATAACCCTATTTAATATAGTATGAATGCAATTAATATAGTAAAAAATAAGGGCAATATAGGATGATTATTATAACTTGTACATTTCCAATACATATTAAATGTGATTTTTTAATCTGTGTGAAAATGGGAAGTGGACTATAATTATGGGACGGAGGGAGTATAATTAATTGTACATTGACTAATCGTGTGCCTTGAATAAATAACCTTCAATTAAGTAATCGTAGGTCAAATCCTCGATCATAGAAATTCACTTAAAATAGTAGGCCTTAATCTTTGATGCTAACAAATATAGGCCTTAAAATCGTATTCCTTTAATCATATGACTTTCTTTAAACCAATCGTATGCTAACAAATAATCGTATGCCTTCAAATTAATCCTATATACCGATCATATGCCAATTAAATAATCGTAAGTTTTTTTTAATCACTATTTACTAATTAAATAATCGTATGATAATTAATAATACCAATTGTATGCTAATTAAATATCAATGGCATACTAATTAATAATACCAGTAGTATGCTAATTAAATACCAATCGTTAAACCAGTCGTATGCTAATTAAATAATCATATGCTATTTTAAATTCGTAAACTTAAGCTATGAATATTTCATAATTTACGATAGAATTGGACTCATATACATAGATGTATATATATGTGTATGTGTGTGTGTATATATATATACACATACATGTTGTGTAGTGAGTAACAAATGTCAAAGTACCCTTACACAATGATTGGATGTAGGACCAAATATGTCATAGGAGTGTTTGAGACATTTTGATGGGTGTCGAAACCAACAAAAATAAACCTGCTTTTTAAAATCAATGAATTGCGATAATAGTGAGCAGGGTCGATCCACAGAGACTGGTAAAATTAAATATAAATCTTTTTATCTAAATTCCTAAAACTAAAGGAGGGGGTTTTAAAGATTGGAATTGAAATAACTAGATTAAATCAAAAGACGAACAAGCGAATAAATAAATAACGAAGATCAAATATAGGAAAATCTAGCTTAAGAATAATCTCAACTACAGACTACACAAATTGATCATTGATGCACAGATATAATTCAACTCTCCCTCTAAATTGGCTATGGCCATTGGTACGACCTAACAACCTCGTTTCTCCTTAATTAATTGGCAATCAAGGTACGACCATTGACTACTTCTCTAATCAATAGACAATCCTAGGTACGACCTTAGAATTTAATCTATTAACAGCTTTAAGATCTAGAGAAACATCAATTCTAACCCACATAGATTCATACGATGACCCGTTCAAATTAGATTATAAATCTCCAAAGTGTCGAAAGTGGGACTGTTTACCCCCAATCTATCCAATTGCGCTACTTAGGCAAATAATATAAACAATTACGGAACTAGATTATTCACTAGCAATAAATCATTCCAACAATCATACAACGCACACAAATTGCACAATTATCAAAACGATAAGACTACCATTATCAGCAACCGGGCAAACACCCTAACCGGGCAACCACCCTCAATATTTAATTAATTTCTCTCTTTTCCACATCACCATTATCTTATCCAACCCAACCACATATAATTTGATAGTTTATCAGCAACCACCCCAAACACCTAGGGTTGTAAACGAATCAAATAATTTTGGTTCGGTTCGATATTCGATTCGATTTTTTGATATTCGAATTCGAAAATTTGTGATTCGAATACAAATACAAATACTTTTTCCGATTCGATTAGTTATCAAATTCAAACTCAAAATCATGATATTCGATTCGATATTCGAAAATATTCGATTCGATTTATGTTTATATATATATATATATAAATATCCAATAATTTAATGGGCCGGCAAATGAGATGACCTTAATACAATATATATATATATATATATAAACTAAATTAAGAAACAAAATTAAACAAAAGTAATCCCAATACCTAATACCTAAAAATCGAATCGAATATTCGAATCGAATCGAATACGAATAAAAAAAAATATTCGAAGTCGAATCGAATACCGAATCGAATATGCAACAAATCGAATCGAATCGAATCGAATACATAGATATTTGATCCGATTTGATTCGTTTACAACCCTACAAACACCCAACCACAACATTATATATTATTTTTTTCTTTTCTTTTATTAATAAATATAATATAATTAATAATAATTAAAATAAATAATTATTATTATTGAAAATTGTAATAACATAAAATAACAAACTTTTATAAAATAGACAATATGATAAAATACAAAATAAACAAAATAAGAACATAAATAAAAATAAACCGAAAATGAATTGAAATAAACAAATGACGATTAAAATAGATGAAAAAAATATAAATTTAGTACTGATGACTGAATTTTTGCCATATGTGCTCGATCAAGTCGTCACAAAGAATGACCAAATAAAATTTAGATATAATGGATATATTTATTATTAATAATCATTATATCTACATATCCAAATAAAATCTACATATCCAATAAAATAGAGACAATCACATATCCAATAAAATTTAAATATAATCAATATATTTATTTTAATAAAACATAAAAAATACAAAATATAAAAAAATTAATAAAATAATGGGAGAGGAGAGAGGGAGACCAACGTTCGGCTGACCTCCCTCGATCGAACGTTGCAAAGTGAACATTTCTATTTTTTTTGGTTTTCGACCTGGCGGTCGAACAACTTGCAAAAATGTAACCGATAATTATGGTCTAACAGAAATCACAAACGAAAGATTTATAAATAAAGAGATAATTAAATTATGATAAAATCAAATTCGATCTCACAAACGTGTAGCACTGGAGTCTCGATTATCCTCTTACTAGATAGAAAACTACGAACTCATAAAAGAGAAAATAAAATAAAATAGAAGAAAGAAAGAAAGAACGGCGTGTTCTGCCTCCTTCCGTTTGCCTCTGCTGTCTACCGTCTTCTTCAGTGTAAAATCTGAATATATAATCCCATGGCAGCACGTTCTCTCTCCCCTCTATCTTAATGGTAAGTCTCATACTCCTTTTAGAACTATGATTCTCTTTCCTTCTCCAGAAATCGCGTATTATGTGCATAAAATTCTCCCATCTTTAAAACAACTGGGACCCACTTGAGATTTGAGAGATAAAATCCGTCCACAGACTGGGGCGTGGCCATGCCTTATTTGCCATTAGCTCCTGGACGACTACTCATCACAGTTCTTTAACAACTTTGATCCCAAAATGATTGTTTCGGCCTTCTTTCTTACAAAACCTCTTTATTCCCTTGCAAAACTCAAAAGATCATTAATTCCAAATAAACCAATAACAAAACTTAGTAAAATAAGGTAAAATCACCCAAAAATATGTGCAAATATGCAACTCATCACATTTACACTCTAAATTACCCAAATAATTCCTTATTCTTAAAAATTACTTTTTTCCCTAATCCCTATTTACTTTTGCCTATATATATATCTATTTACACATTTTAAAATATTAATAAAAATTAATTGTCACAAATAATATAATATTTATTTGAATTTATAATTTTTAAAACGCTGAAATTATAACTTTTTGATTGTTTGCAATCACAACATCTTAAAAAATCCGATTAAATTTATCCAATGTACACTATTAAGGAGGTGATTGGTATGATAGAATGGAATTAGGTATGAATGGAATGAACTTAGGAATGGAATGAGTGTCTGAATGGAATGACTATTCTTATGATTGGTATGTCTACGGAATGAAGAACGAAATCAAATATCATTTTTTTAATTTTATATAATGAATATTTTATGTGCTATAAAATTTTCTTATAAATGAATAAAGTGTGCGTAATAGCTAATAAATATCAACACATGTCTTAATTTATCTTTTATATTTCTAAATGTCATTTTTCTTTTTTAATATGTGATTTTTTCTAATTTTTTTAGCAAATTATAATTTATTTATTTTATTGAAAATTTTTATTCTAAAATATTTAATTAATCAATATATAATAATTTGTATAAGTTAATAAAAATATTTTTTACTTCATAAAAAAATAACATTTCAATTTTTTATTTGAATATATTAAATTATATCAAATATATAAATATTTTATATTGTATTATAACATATTTTTATGGTATATTTTATTTCGGCATCACTTTTATTTTTCTTCAACAAAGTTATAAAAGCTATCAAAATTTTATTTTAACATATATTTTTAAATTATATTTTGAAAATAAATAAATAATATAAAAATAATTAAATAATAATAAATTATATAATTTGATTTTTGATTTATTTTTCTAAATATAATAAAATAATATTATAAAATATGATTATGTATAAATATATCATATATTAATTTTTTTGGTCATTAGAAATAGCTAAACCCATGGGGGTGGGTGGAATGACTATTCCCCTTCCTTTGGGAATAGCGATTCCATCGGGAATGGTGATTCCTGATTTTAAACTATACCAATCGGTGGAATGGGAATGGACATAGGAATGACCATTCTATTCCATTCCATTCCACCGTACCAATCACGTCCTAAGATGATATTGTTTACTACAGAAATAATTGCGAAAACAATGCTTGTAAATAATAAAAGAGGACATCATAGTTAAAAAAATTAAAAAACGATGTGAAAAAAGGGAAATGAGATAAATGTTGTGCTATTTGGTGTAATTATAATAAATGTAATTAAAAGTGTTGGGCAGAAATGACAAATTTCATGTTTCCCGCCCAACAGCAGCATCATCCCTTTTCCAACTCAGCCTTCCCTCACTCCCCCCAATCACCGCCTCCTCCACCCACCCATCCACCCCAACGGCGCTCCGCCACCCCGCTCCGCCACTCATCCAGCCTCTCAAACATAAATACAAACGATTGGTGGGTGTAAGTGTAAGGTACAATACACAGCGTGTCTGCAGCTCTACTTTCTTCAAAATGCCATGCCTTAGCAATCTCCTCAATTCTGCTCTACCAGAACTCAAACCCATTGTCTATGAGACAAGGCTGGGCCCCAAATGTACACCGCCGCCGCCCCGAGGGCCCGACACGGATGCGCTGAAACGGGGGCCCGAATTGGAGGATTCCAACGATTATGTCGAACAAGAGGAATTCGGACGGAATGGTCAAGGAGAAGGAGCAATTGGGAAGGGGCAGAAGAGGGATCTTGGTAAACCAGAAATCCGGTTGAATGGGGCTGATGATGAAGATGGAGAGAGAATTGAAAGGGGTTTGAAGACATGCAGGGTTCAAGAAGGGATCCCTGAATTCAAGTGGCTTTTTCTAGTTGGTGCTCCCAAATTGGTAAAGTTACCGTTGTTTCTTGAAGTTCAATTATGTTCCTCTTTCTTTCTTTTTTTTTGATGGCTTGGAAAGTCCCGATAGAATTGAATTACGTGTTCTTGGTAATTTATTTGTTTATGTGGCGCTGAAGTTTCTCCAGAATTTGTTGATTAAGGCTGCTAGTTTTGGATAGTCATATACATGAATATTTTTCTTGTTTGCTGTTGAAGCTTGAGACTATAAACTAGATTTAATTGTTTCAACTTTCAAGTTGTTATTTCATTAGTGTTATCTTTCAACAATTCTTGTACCAGTTTCAGAACTCCTATCACGTTGCACGTAGGGAAACGGTCATTTCCATTATTGTCGTGGTCTCGAATCAACCAGTTTAATTCATTGATTGCAGAGGAGAATATGAAGTTTTTGATTCATTTGTTTTGTGTGCTTTTGTGGTTGTTTTAGATGGCTACAAAAAAAAAACTTGAATTTGAATTTTTGTTTGCAATTCCATGGATTTAACGTCTCCAAAAGGAAACAAAGCAGAAAAAAGAAAGCTCTCTGTAATAAAATTGACTCTCATGATTTCAGATTCAGTGCGGTGTTTGCCAAAGTGGAGTCTACCCTGAGGAGAAGATATTGTGCTCTATTCGTGGTTGCAAGGGTGTTTTTCACCTGATATGTGCTAAAGAGAGTCTTGGTTTCTCATCTTCAAAGCAAAAACAATTTAAGTGCCCTCAACATGTAAGTTTCATTGACATCACTAACTGAATATTTATACTTACGATGACGGTGAACAGTTTTAACTTGTTGAACTACAAGATCGTTCATATTGTTCATGTTCACACCAAAACTTCGGGTGCCCAAACTCTTCAAGCACATTAGTGACTTTAGAAATGAAGATTGCTACAGAAGGAGGTGGAACAATAAATTTTGTACAGGAATTATTTTAGTCTCATTTTTTAGTAACTGATGGGGAATGGAGATTGCTATGCCGGGGTCAGTCCAGTGGTCCTATTAAAAAGGCTTGGTTTCTAGTAACCCTTTCATGTTGTTAAGTTTGAAGTAATTCATCGATGAAATGCTTGTTTACGTTGTTGATATTAGTTAAGCCAAACTTCTATATTCTACTGGTTGCAAATTCATTATTTTGAATAGTTGCTTGTTTGTCTACAGTCTGTAAATGAGGGCTTACATATCTTTCGTCTCTTTAATGATCAGGCATGTTTTCTGTGTAAGCAAAAGAATCATTTGTGGCGATGCATAAGATGTCCTATAGCATGTCATGATAAATGTGCCGCATTTCCAGAGCATGTGGTCCATATTCCTGATCAGCCAGGGGAAGTGATTTGTTGGAAGCATCCTATTGACTGGCATCTAGAGAAGGTCTATCTTCTCCTTCGCTCACCAACATTTTCATTAATTTTTTTTTTTGTTTCTGTAGAGAACTTTCATTGGTTTGAAATCATCATTCTGGATAATTGCCATTATGCTCCATTGTTTTTTCAGTATAAGTGCATATACCTTTTAAATCATACTTCAGCTGAACTATGCTAAACTGTGCCAGGGAGTGAATGCTCTGAGATAGCTTTATTATAAACCACAAGTGAATCAGAGCTGAAAGCACAAATCAGCCTAATAGCCTTCTTCATTTCTAAGTTTTGCCGTATTGATTCTTACGTATAAAGAGGATTCTAGACGATTCCTCTTAGGGATGGTAATGGGTCTGGGTTGGACCATCCCCGAATTCAGATAAATCTCTTTATGCTGTTGCAATGAAAGCTGGCTCCTGCCACTGGAACTCATTCCAAATGATTGATGACATTATCTTAGGAAGTTTTGCATTGCTGGTGATATGTAGAAAGAACCAACGGAAGGTTTGGTTTCTCCACTTTGGCATGCAGACACGAATTTTCCAATTCAAAATCATTTAAATTTGAATTACATCAATTTCATGCGTTTAGTTTCTGGATTTTGATTAAAGTTGTAAAATTGTCGATTGCTTGGTGCATAATAGGTGCATGCCAACACCAATTGGACAATAACATAAGAAGGTCTTGGTCTTCTTTATGTATTCTCTTACAAGTGATATTAGTGTTGCATAAATGCAGAAGTAATTGGTTTATGGGATTGGAAATTGGATATCATATCAATGCCATTGACTAGCTTTACAATATGGTGCCATCAGGACAGGACTCAGGAGCCAAGGTGCAACACCAGTTGCTTACAATAGATGTGTATGTCTGAAATGACTCTTGCCTAAAATATTTATTATTTACATATATAAGATTCTTTTTCCTAAAGTAAATAAGGGGAAAGTATGAAAATATTTCCTGTAAATTGATTTTGCTATAAAGAGCACCACTTTATTTTGGTATCATTATGAAGTAGTACAATAAAAATAAAAATAAAAATGAGGCCAACCAATTGTGTTGGTGTTTATATGCAATTTTGCGCTTACAATAGACGTGTATGTCTGAAATGACTTTTGCCTAAAATATTTATTATTTACATATAGAAGATTCTTTTTCCTAAAGTAAATAAGGGAAAGTATGAAAATATTTCCTGTAAATTGATTTTGCTATAAAATGTACCACTTTATTTTGGTATCATTATGAAGTAGTACAATAAAAATAAAAATAAAAATAAAAATGAGGCCAACCAATAGTGTTGGTGTTTGTATGCAATTTTGCTAAAGTAACCCCAAAATTTTGGTTTTACTACATAACTCCTAGATGTATATGTTTCTCAACTTTTCGTCACTATTTAATGGCTTGCAGGATAGCCATTAAGTTTACGTGCATGCATGCACACACATTTGGTGCAAACACATGGCACATGCACATACAAAAAACAGAGAGTTTTTCCAGAGAAAGGTTGCTACTTAGAGCTTGCTAGTTGACTTTCTGTGAAAGCAAATGCTAGTCAAAAGCTTGCTAGTTTAGTACCCGATAAAACAAAAGCTAGTCGAAAGCTAGCTAGTTACCTGAAAACAAACTAAAAAAAAGACATCAGTGATCCTTATTAATGATGACAACAATTGTTTTTTAAGTTATATCATACCAACTCAACTCTCTTGATCCTTATTCTTGTGTCGTTGATATGCATGGTTTTTTTGTGGCCTACCAAGTACCACCTGTAGATATATAATCTATTGATGGAAAGGTCACGTTATTCATCTTATGCTGTGTATTCTATGTAACAGTGTCATTTTGTGGGATCAACATTCATGCAAGTCATAAGTAAAGAGTATAAGTGCAACATTACACTGGTTGCTGCTCATTTGATACCCTGTATCCACACTAAAGTAAAATTAGAAAGATATATAAATGGGCACATTAGATTCCTCTGGAAAATTTGGAGTAGTTGATGTGGAATTTATTGTGCCAAAGTCTTGTCGTAAGTTGAGGACCTGAGAATATGGTATAAGAACCTTCTCTAAGAGTGCAAGGTATTGGAGATCTTTTCGGATGTATATTGGAGAGACTTTTGGAGTGTGGAAAGCAATGCGCTGCAGATATTGTATGTCTGACTATTCGGATGTATATCGGAGAGAGTTTTGGAGTGCGGAAAGAAATGCGTTGTAGATATTGCGTGTCCGAAAAGTTGTGATTGCCCTCATTTATTGTTGGAGGATGTCGGCATTTTAGCAACTTACGATAATTATTTGGCCAGAGAGGACAAGTACCTGTACCTCTACGTAGTACATGTTATGAATGCTAGGAGTTTGTGGGCCCTATGTATCCTAGTTTGGGGTTGGTTTCTTAGATGTGAACTATAATCCACTGATAACAGTCAATTTAGAATCTCAACGGATTGCTTGATATTAAAATCAGGAAAATTTAGAAAAGAAGTTATCATTTAAGTATATTTTTGTATCGGACTCCACTTGCTTAAACATCTAGAAATAATGTGATTTTTTTGGTTTTTAATCATTAATGTAGTCTCTTGTTCTGATTCTAGTCTTCCTTCACATTAAATTCAAATAAGGCCGATTTGTTAATTGATGTATAGAAAAATTATCAAACTTTTATACTAATATTTCCATCTGCAAAAATATTTAACACGCGTAACCGCATTTATGATATTTGGATTAATTATAAAAGTTATCTCCTGAAAAGGTAAGACAAGTGAATTTGAGATCCGTGACCAACATTCAATCCAAGTAATTGCTGGATGTCAAATTATTCATGTCGAGGGTTATCTGGACTCCCCAGTAAACTCGTACTATCCTTATTTAGAGTTTTCGACATGCCAACATATCATTTGTTAGTTGACATGTGAATGCCTTGTGATTTATTCCTCAATATTTGTTGAGAGGTTACTTGGTCGACACATCATCAAAATCAAGGTCTAAGTATGTTCACAGTGACAAAAAAGGCTTATGCTTTGTGAAACTTTTATTCTTGTAACTATCTTCATTAATTCTGCCAGCAGACTGGATTGACATATATATTTTCCTATGCAGCACAAGGTTCCCGCAAATAGCATGAAGGTCAGATTTTTCTCATTCATTCTTTTTCCTTGTTGATATACGAAAAACAAAGTTGTTCTGATGGGTTTGCATAAATATTTGTTATGAATCTATTGGATCACTTTAGGATTTTTCGTGGAAAATGAAATGACTTCTATTGCTCTTTTATTAAAAAAATATTTCTTTTGATTATTTTATTGTACTTTTCAGGATATTTTCTCTCTGATGCCTCTTCCATATACTGAGGAGGAGTTCAAAATTGACATAAATTGGAAGGACCAGTCAGAAACAAAGCTGGAGCCACATTCATATATACATATCAAGCGAAGTATCCTTCGTAAATGGCGTCCTATCATGCATCTTGGAGAATATTATTATTACACGTGTTGATTTTCAGCACCTTCTATCTTCAACTGAATATAACTACTAATTAGAACCCTGAATGAAAGCTAATCAACTAACAGTTTGGATGATTCAGTAATTAGCAGGTTTTCAATACTGTTTGTGAAGGAATTACCTTTTGTGTCTTAACTAAATTAGATGTGTACCTTGTAAAGAGGAAGCGCAGTAGTATTGATACTGATATCGGATGCACAAACTGCAATTCTCAATGCTCTGATGGTTGTGTATGCAGGTACTATCCTCCATTCAAAGCAGTTATTTATTTATTTTTTTAAGTGAGCTAATTGTGTTCTGCACCAAGCTTTTTAAAAGCAAAGTTTGAAAATTCAGCTTTTTTTCTTTTTTGGTAACAGAGTTCAGTGCATCAGCTGCTCAAAAGCTTGCCGTTGCTCCAAAAACTGTACAAACCGACCCTTCCAGAAAGTGAAAAAGTTCCATATTGTCAAGGTAAATTTTGGAATTTTTTAGACTTGATATTTCCCATTTGGCGTTTCACCCTCAATAATTATTTATGATGCTTATCAGACAGAACTCTGTGGTTGGGGTGTTGTGGCTGCTGAACCGATCAGTAAAGGAGATTTCATAGTAGAGTATGTTGGAGAAGGTAACTTCACGGACAATCAAAATAAAAATGATCCAAATGCTCTCTTTTGCTCATATATATGGCTTACCTGTTGATTCTCTGTGCTTGTTCCATTTACCACATGCTGCATAAGAGTTCATGCACGTGTGTCTGAATGGTATTGTGCTTCTTGCTTAGCTGAATAAAATACATTTCTCGAGAATGTTGCAACAAAATTTTCCTGGACAGCAGTGGTGGGTCTAAAGAAGAAACCTTGGAATGGAAAACATCAGTAATAAATGGTTCTTGATCTTTGCCTTATTATTTGGTATTGTATTCAGTGAGGAACATTTAATCATTAGGAGAGAATCAGTTTGTATGTTCAGCATATATCAGATTTTTCCCTAGTAAATGGAGTAATTGTAGTTGTCTCATACTCTCATTATGGTAAAAGATATTTGCACTGTTCCTTGCTGAGTCCATTTTATGTATAACTTGTGCTTAATGTCATCCACCACATGTTTTGCACATCCACCATATATAAGGATAAATGCGTAGCCAACTTGTGGTTAAGGCCCAGATGATGACATATATCATGCCAATTTTGCAGCTTGGAACCCAGGGTCCGTTGGCGTTTCTTGTAACAGAACATTTTTCTTCTTGGATATTTTCAACGGTTTAACAGGAAATCAAGCTTTTGATAATTTATTGACCCTTTAGATTAGCAAATCTTTTTGTCGAACATCACTTGCCCACTTTATACAAATATTTAGAGATGGACATGTCCAACCGCTGGTAAGGAAAAGTTTTGTAGATAAAGAAAATTTCAGTTAGGCATATCTGACTTTCTAAATGCTAAGGAATGGGAAAAAGCCCTTTTTTCACATTTTGCACAGCTGAAAACAATTAAAAAGAATATGAAAGTTTAAACTGCAACACCTTTTCAGTGATCCTTGGACTTTCAAATGTTCTAAATAATATTCAGGAAAAATATCAATCATCAATTCATGTGATTTTTGTATCTTATTTATGTGAATATATCAAATAAAAGCTTTTATCAATTACTGATATGGGACTTAACTCCTGATATGTTTTCATATACAGTAATTGATGATGCATTGTGTGAACGAAGGCTGTGGGACATGAAAGACGAGGATGCTAAGAACTTTTATATGTGTGAAATTAATAAGGACTTTGTGATTGATGCAACATTCAAGGGAAATGGTTCACGGTTTCTAAATCACAGCTGTGCCCCTAACTGTAAACTGGAGAAGTGGTGAGTATATTTTTATGATATCTGATATCTCATTATAGGTATTCATGTCTTATAAAATTGTTTTTAGGCAAAAGTAGGAAAACTCGGACTTTTCTGAAGATTTGAATTCTATAGTTTGGTTGGACAATATGATATTTAAGACAAGTATATGTTTCATCATTGGTGGTTAGGTATCTCCTATCTTAAAAGTCTTTACATAACACGGAGTTTGGACTCCTATCTATATCGTTTTCTTTAATTTGGAAATTAGTAGACTAACATACTTCAATTTTATTTATTGTATTCGGGCAGAAGCAGTTACCTTTCCTATCCTTTCTTATATTATGACAATCATCTTTCCTATCCTTATATTATGAAAACCTACTTTGATGATATGTTCTAGACTGTACAAAGATAAATAGGCGATGCTGGACCAATTCATTCTTACTCTTTTCTTGCTGTTCAGATAGTATTACCTTTTGGGATGACTGAATTAAATATTATTTTTCTCAGTGAAATATCTTAGCTAATCATTTTTAGAAGATTTTGACTAACTTTGCTGACAGCCTTACTAATCAATAGGCAGGTTGAAGGGGAGACGCGCGTCGGTGTTTTTGCTTCTAGGTCAATTGAAGTTGGAGAACCACTTACTTATGACTACAGGTATTCAACATTCAGCTTTTTCTTTTTCTCCTTTTTGTTTAATTTACATACCGTTTTTCATTTGGAAGATGGTAGCTGGTCTAGTTACAGTGCCTCAAGCTCCTTTGTGCTGTGTCTGAACTTATATCCTCATTTGAGGCGCTTGCTATTCTGCCGAATCCAGTTAAAATGCATAATTTTGGTTAGAGTGACTGCTGTCATCGGCTCCACAAGTTTGGCTAGTCTTACAAAATTTTGTTGCCTTGATCTGTATTATTGTCTAAAAGATGGTCTCTTAATTAGAAATCACTTTGAGCCATGAACCTGAATTCATTTGCAACCCAAAGTGTGTCCATCTTTCTCATCAAACAACTATATAATTTGTGCTTCCAGAGAAGGTTATGTGTTGATATACAATAGATACACAGGCTAAGAACACGTTTTCCTACTTCTGCAGATTTGTACAATTTGGGCCGGAGGTTGAGTGTCATTGCGGAGCTCCAACCTGCCGTGGCTATCTTGGAACCAAAAGGAAGATTGTATTCGCCCCAGGGACGAAAGAGAAGACAGAATTGCAGGTATCATGGGGTCCTAAAAGACAAAGGTCATCAAAAAAGATAGTAGGGATAATTATAAATTGAGTTCATAGCAATTTTGGTTCGAGCATGTATGTCATGTTGTATATTCACTTTTATCATCGAGCACATCATATAAGAGGCCTAAAGAAATACATTTGATCTGTTGTAGCAATTGGAATTATTGTCTTAGAATTGGGGAGCGTTGGGTTACCCTCGTAAAACATTCATGTATCCTCATCGGATGCACTACAGATTACAGAAAGAGGCAAAAGAACTACAGCTCAGTTGTTAAACATTAAATTGTTGTTGTTGTTGTTGTTGTTATCGTTTTCGTCGTCATTGTTGATGCCTTGTTTCTTCGCTGCAAATGGTTAAGGTATTTTCTTTTTTTTGGGGATATTGAAAAATTGCAAACATGCTATAGTTGGATCGATCTCTCATCATCCGTAAAATAATTTTAGATAAACAAGGTTTTGAGTGAGTTCATTGATTGTGTAAGCATGATTTGGACAACATTATAATGAGTGATTTTATTAGGCCAGCCCCAGGGGAAAGGGTATGCTTACACTTTGCTATTACTGTTTTGTCAGATACATACATAACAAGTAAATATCATCGTGCGTTTCAATCTCGTATTTTATTCTACCGGTACAACTAAAAACAGTATTAAAAATAAAGGTGGTTGTCTTGTTTAAGAAAGCCTTTGCAAATCCTTTCCCAGTATTTTCTATCTGGCTCTGCTTCAACCAATTGCAGCTTGGCCTCTTCTCCAAAACCTCTCTGCGAACCACAAAAAAGGAAACAGATTAGCATGCTAAAAAGAAAGGAAAAGAAAGAAAATTATATATTAAACCTGGATTAAATGAGCGGTGAGAAGACGATCAATTAAGTTATGAAGAATGTCTTTGGTATACTCTGGATGGCCCTGAATTCCTAAAATATTGTCTCCAAATGTGAACATTTCGACTCCCGTTTTATCAGAGCACGCAAGAACTTGTGCTCCAACTGGCACCTCCCAAACCTCATCTTGATGGCACTGGATAATGGAAAGAGTGGGAGGAATTAGAGGGTCTCCCAAGGCATGAGAGTAGAAATCCTGGGTTAAGCTGACTTTCCTAACTCCAAGATCCCAACCACTATAGGATTTGGTGACTTTCCCGCCCAAAGCTCTACACAAGAGCTGATGTCCGAAGCAAACGCCTAGAAGCTTCTTTTGCATGGCGAACAAAGTCTGCAAGAGAAAGCAAAGTTGGAGGACCCAGTTAGAGTTGCTATAAGCGTCGTGGGGGCTTCCGCTGACCACGAACCCTTCGTATTTCTGGAGATCCTTCAGCTCCGGGAACTTCCCCTCCACCACGTGAAACACTTCCCATTTCTCACCTTCCCCGCCCAATGCCGCCACGAACACCTTCAAATAACTGCCGTGGACTTTCTTCACGTAATCTGAGTCTTTTGCTGCTTGCAGTAGTGCGAATCTTCTCTCTACCTTCATTCTTATTAATATAGTGCTTTTATTTTCTTCATCACCTCCTTTTATAGACGGATCGGATCGGAGTTTAATTCATCATTTCTTCATGCCTACCTACCTACCTCGATTATAAATGACTATGAAAATCAATAAATAATATTTTATCCTAAATAATGGAATCTTAATTTCTAACCTATTTGGGAATTATTTTATTTTGCCCTTTTAGGGTGTAAATTCACCTGCCTAATATTTCCACTAGTTATGTTATAGTATAATAATATCTGCACCGCTAGCGAATCTGTCTCAGCTGTCTCGACATAAATAATTTTTTTGCAATAAAATGTCACGCGGCTTGTGTTTCTATTTGCACTTGCACGTTAAATACGGTAATTCAAGAGACTGTAATTTCTTCCATTTATATATATTCCCTCACATTTTTCAACTTATTTATTTTCTCTCACGGATTATCAACAACTACTGATTGCTCTTGCTAAGCAAAATTTAGTCATTTTTCTCTAAATTTAATTACTGCACTAGCAGTTAGTCCTTAGAATATATGTCCTTATCAGACAACAATTAAGAAAAAATAATTAAGAAAAAATAATTAAAATTCACTTTGCGCGCAATCAATACAAATTAACATGGAGTTTCTAAATGAACCATTAAAATTACTCTTTACACTACACCCACTCCATGCACTACTATTTTTACTCTTTGCACCATGCACATTTACATTAATACCTCCCACTCCAAAAATATTTGTTTTACTTGAAAAAAAAACAAAAAAAATATGTTTAGAAATATATTTCGAACACGTTCGTCTTGTTCGAGAATAGTAATTCGAACAACTCTAATACTTAGAAAAAAAAAGTTGGTTCGAAAACTAAAGTTTGAACAACCCTCATTTGTTCGGAAACTAAAGTTTGAACAACACTTAGAAAATTTCAGGGTACAAAGGTATTAGAAATTATTTTCCGAACAAACTATGTTCGAAAATTAAAGTTCGAACATATCACGATCTGAACAAAAAAAACCTCCACAACACTTTCTAAACTCGATTATTTTCGATCAATACACCCATATAATACTTCTAATAAACTATTAAAAGTTGACGAATACTTCGATTAATTTGTTTTTTTTTTTTTTAGTTTTGAATTTTTAGTACATTGAGTAATTTAAGTAGTATAAACAAGTAATAAAAGGGAATTGAAGTAATTTTATAATTATTTTATTTTTTCTTTATTTCTTTTATGTTGAAAAGAGTAAATTTAGTTGTGCAAATAGAAACTCCCAATTAATAATGCCATATAGTTTTTTTACGACATGCGTATTTTACATACATTGACGTTGAAAACTCATTTGATCACATGAAACATGTGACGCCCAAATTTTCATAAATAGAAAATAGCTCATTTATTTAATTAAAGAATTTAATACAGTGGAAGAAATATTTAAAATAAAACAATATTTAATTAATCTTGACCATCACTCCGTCTCCACGTCATCGTCCGAGCTTCATAAACCTGAAAATATAATAGCTTTGGGGTGAGTGCTATTAACTTAATGGGATTACTGCATTTATCCAGATTATACATAATATGAACAATAAATACATAACATATCAAATATCATTTTCCTGCAGCACTTAGGCCGAACATGCAACCCGTAGGTTTGAGTAACTTTTCCTGCAGCCCGTCGGCCGAATATATAATTTCCACATATAAACTGCATAAAATGCATAATAAGGATAAACGAATATTTTGCTCATATATTATCCGAGAGAATACCCCACATTTACTTGACTTTAAAACTTGACTGAAAGTGAATTTAATTAGATCCGTGCGCGCCGCCTAGTATTAAATATTAAAAATAATAATTATCATATATTTAATATAAGTTTTAAATGAACTTATAATAATAATAATAATAATAATAATAATAATAATAATAATAATAATAATAATAATAAACGCATAGGCTATATATATACACACAAATGTATGTGTGTGTGCGTGAAAACGTGTATATATACATAAATATGTTATAATATAATGTAAGGTATTAATTTAGAAAACAAATGCATGAAGAAAAACATCGCATTCTCATAACTTTTGAATAGTTTGCTAAATCTAATTAAAGAACTTTATTTGTTTGGTATGAATAATAGTGAGGATTACCCTTATTTATACTAGAATTTTGGATTGAAAATGGAAGCATCATAATTTTAGGAAAATTGATTTGAATCAAATCCCAAAACTTGAGCAAAAGATTTATAATAATTGTTGAAGTGATTTGTAGAAAAAATCTATTAATTGCAATTTCTTAACATTAGTTGAAATAATAAAAAAAAACTTAATTAAAACATCTAAAACACTTTAGATATTCTTGAAAATAATTTATTTGGGTCTAAGATATAATCCATAATAATTAAAATATAAGAAATAAATGATGCAATAATCTTTAAATATATATTACTAGTTATTTCGGCGCGACTTATAGGAACATAGCATGATATTAAAATTTTATTTGAACAATCATTCTCAAAAAAAATGGGTAACGACCAATTTAAAATGAATTGGGTCGTTACAAAACATGATATAGGCACAATATATGTCCTTATTGGACATTATTTGAATTATTATCCATATCCTGCAGCCACATTTGCGAGGAATACTGTATAGTAATGTTTTTTTTCTTCAACGAAAAGGGAAACAAATTAAATATATTATATTTTGTTTGCCGATAAAAACTTTTTCAAGAGTTTGAAATACAAAGGTACAAATATTGATGGTATTTAATTTCATTAAGCTATTATGTTGAAATTAAATACATTAGATGCTTAATTAGGATCCCATTCTTCTACCATTGCCCCAAGTTGTTACGATGATGACTATTCATAGCTATTACCCTATTAATTACCTCAACACCAAAGAAGAATTTCGAATATATATCTAAAATCCAACATTGATTTTTTACTTTGTTTTTTTTTTCTCTTGTAATTTATCCTGTGGAATTAATATTTGGACTCCACTATTAGAAATAGAAGATAAAATATCATTATGAAATTGAGGGCTTTCTGTTGTTTTGAGGCTAGGGAATCTTACGAAATCGTCTATTACACATTTGGTGTTGCATTTTCTGTTGCATACTCATTTTTTTTAATTTTTTTCTTTGATTTCAATTTATTATGTTTGGTTTAATTTTACAATTGTTATTTAGGGTTCATCCTACCCAATTAGGTTTTAATATAGTTTTTTATTATTTAATATTTTAAATAATCAATTAAAACTAAAAAATGAAAATTAAATACAAAAAAATTATAGTGCATTCTAATTGAATATGATGAATCCTAAATAATAAGTGTAAAATGAAACTAATTAAAACATAAGAAATTAAAATCAAATAAAAAAATTGAAAAAATCTAATTAAAATAATTGAGTGTGGAATATGGGATGCAACAATATCAAATGCGCAATAGATAATTTCAGCTGAGAAAGAATGGGCCAAGAAGTTATTCCTATGTAAATTTCTGGTATGGAATATTTCCCCACAGTTCTTACCAAAACAAGATATTCTTTATTCGGACAAAAACAAACCACACAAAATTTGAAGAAAAAGTTATATATCTATATTCTATATATCGTAATATATAGTTGGATTGATTCAATCCTTGCTAGCTAATACGTACCAGTATATGGGGCAGATACATTGATATTAGGGTTCTCATGAATTATTCCACACTTTCTCAACTAGCACCCCTATAAGATTGAATATACCAACTATATATATATATATATATAATATGCACACACACACACATATACATACATACATACATACATCAGTCATCAAGTAAAATGGACAGTGAAGATCACTTTCGTGTCCACCAGATTCTCCATTAAATACCATATATAGTTTAATTTATATCTCTTATTCTCATATTATACATTAATATATACACACACACATTTATAATTACGTTTAATACATGTACTCTTCTAAATCCAATCGAACATATAGAGGGTACACTACAAATTATGCAATTTGATCTTGAAAATTGGACTTTGAAGATGCCTAAAACATAAACAAATAAAAGAGAACAACGTATATATAGAATGGACTATGGAGGATACAAACAACAAGATGGCATCATACTTAGCATGCATGATTGTATATACAGAGAGAGTAATTAATATATGTTTCCCTAGTAAAATTAAACATAATTTAATTATTTTTTCTTAGTTCACAGGTAAGTGCTTCCGCAAAAATAACCGAGAATCATAATAAACGATAATTAAGGAACTTAATTTATAATTAGGTCAGTAAATTAAACTTGATGCATGTGTCAAAATATTGAAAAGTATTTACTATAATTTGGTTGGATGCATTAGCTAGAAATGGAATCAAGACAAAATCCTTGATGCTAAAAATGAATAATTAATATTCTGTATTAGGCAGCCAGAAAAACACAAGTTAGATTCATTTTTGTTTCATCTTACTTTCTTTAATTTAATTCCGCCTATAAAAAGTTCCCATTATCCAAAACTCCGATCCTAAGGTATTGGATACTCATATATTCCTTATTCTCCATATATATAGTCATCATTTTTACTGTTTCATCGCTATAGAAACAATATTACATGATGGCTTATTCCCAAAATATATATAAATATAATAATCGGCAATAGGATGTTTATATTTTAATTAAGTCTATATAATCAATTGTACAACACTAAAATATATAATATCGGACCATTGTCTCTGTTCACACACACATAGTCGTATATATCTCATAAAAATACATAATACTATATATTATTATTTTCTGAATAAAATATCCGGAGCAATATGTTCATATATATATATATATATCGTGTTGACGTGTTGTTGTATATAAATAGCGGTTTAGAAGAATTAATAGTAAAAAAATAAAGAACAAAGTGGTACAGGGGAAAATAAAATATAATTACAGATTTATTGTTATTAATGAATTATCTCTAGCTTGTAATTAATTGAGTAATTTGAAGGGATTTGATTACGTCGGATAAAATCACCTGTTACTCTTTGTGCAACACTTGGTGCTACACAATTAAATTTATTAATTTTTCTTCAATTTTTTCTTTCAATTTAAATTTTTGTGTTTTAGTTTAATTTTACACTTATTAATTAGAGTCCATCCTACCCAATTAGGGTATATAATTATTCTTTTATGAAATATCAATTATTAATTATAAAATGAAATTTAATATTGAAAAATTATAGAAGTGTATAACCTAATTGTGTAGGATGAATTCTAAATAATAAGTGTAAAATTAAAATAAAGCATAATAAATTGAAAATAAATGAAAAAATTAAAGAAAAATTAATAAATATAATGGAGTAGGACCAAGTGTAGCAGATAATTTAATTTCATGCGGGATTACGTGTGTTAATTAACCTTGGTGACTGCGAGATAAGTTTGAGCAAATAAAATTTGAAAATTAATTCATATGTGATTAATGGGTGCGTGCATTCTCAATATTGAGGCATTATATTCCTGGGCGAATAAAACCTAACACATTTATGCAACATACGAGTATGATAATATGTCATAGCTCATTCTAGACTAATTGAAGCCATAAATATTATAATCACTATTCGATGTCTGCATGTACGTACACACTAAGAAAATTTGAGACTTCATGGTCACAAGTATTCCCATGAATCGAATAGGCCGGCTTGCCACCTAAAGCTGTAAATGCTTCCTTTTTTTTCTAATTTATAATGCGTTACTTGGAAAGAAGCATCTGATCGAATTCCCAAAACATTGGAGAACCTTATTAAGGATTAGTTGTTGAAGTTAAATACATACTACTTTTTTGTCTTTTAAGATTTGATAGAGTTGGGGGTTTTTTCATCTTTTCCAGAATATATGATGTGTGTGCAAGTTGAATGTATAAATTCCCTCGAATTCTAACCGTAGAGGAATCTTTCGAATAGAAGCTTGGTGACATATATATATGTATAGTTATAGAATGGGGCTGCCAAATAAAGAATCTAGGATAAGATCGAATTGTATTATGCTGCAAATTAAGGTTCCACCACGAGAGAGAGAGAGATTTTGATTCTTTTTTTTTTTTTTTGGATGTCGAGGGTGAGGAAATAATGCACTTGGTAAATTCCGCTCCTGTTTAATAGCTTGTAACCACATTTGGAAAACTAGGTGTGATTGTGTAGTCATGACCGAGAATGCCTAAATTAAAGTTGGTGGATATCAATCCTAAAATATTATTATCAACTTTAGGGTTGAGCATGCTACATAATTAAGAATTAGGGAGGTCTCTTGTGAGACAGTTTGAAGGATCTCAAACTGTTAGACGGATCTTATTTGACCCAAGTGGTCAGCTCCTTTTTCTTTTTCTTTTTATTTTTTTTCAATGGTCCCCTATCCCCTTTCCTTTTCTTTTTCAGTTTTTTTCCAAATTTTTAATTCCATCTTGCTTTTTTTTTGAAATAAATATATACCATAAAATGAAATTAATAAACCCTAAAATTGAATTGAATTAATTTATTTTTTGAATTAAATTAAATTTTTTATCTGACGTCTCACGCAGTGCACTCACCCGACGTTAACACATGGCAGCGTGGGCTTATGTACTACGCTCGATAATTAATTGGGGTGAAATAGATAAATTTTTTTAAAGAAAGATATTAAAAGCAAACAAAAAGGGTGATTCTATTCAAACTCCCCCATTTTGCTCTTCACAGCCCCCAAAATTAATTAAAATATTATCTTTGTTTTTTAGTCATTTTTGTCCTTATAACTAGGGCTATAAACGAGCCAAATACTTTCAAACTCCAGTTTGGCTCGTTTAAGATATACTCGATTCAAGCTCGAGTTCGAGTTGGACTCGAACTTGAATTTTGAGTTCGAGTTCAGCTAGACTAATAAAATTCTTCATTCGACTCGAGCTCGACTCGATTAGAACAATTCGATAACAAAAACTCGATAAAAACAAACTGCCAAATGTTCAAAATAAGAGTATAGAAACTATTCCAATGCTGGAAATACATCCAAGTAGCCAATATTTAACAAAAAATTTCAAATTAATGTTTGCATTATGCCAAAAATATGTCATTGTTTTTGAATCTTGATTCCCATTTTCCAAGCAGTAAGCACCTTACATATCCAATAAAATATCTAAATAAGTGAAATGAGGCATAAAAACAAAATATATGTATTATAAATATAACTTTACCGTTCCTCTTAATAGAAATCTCAAGCCAAATCAATCTCCTTGACATTTATCTCTTTATCCTTTAAAATAAAAACAAATAACACAAAATTTAACCATAATAATAAACAAGTTAATGCAAAAAAATTATATGTATAAAAATAATATTTACTCTAGTTTTTCCCTTGATCTCATAACGTGCTCGCAGCCAATCCCTCGTGCAAAGCAACATTTGCACAGTATCCACTCCTAAAAAAGCTTGATGTGGATCGATGACCCTACCTCCAGCTCTAAAAGCCGATTCTGAACAGCTGTGGTTATTGGAACAGAGAGCACATCACACGCCATCTTCAATACGATCCCAAATTTTGAACTATTGATCTTCCACCATACAATTGCATCACATTTAATCGGCTCTTTCCATTTCATAACTGGTTCTTTCAAATACAAATCTAACTCGGAATTTTTAGTAATATAATCATCATCTAGCATGTAGTTCTCAATCAATGATCTAGACTTCAATTGGTTTTCTTTTAGGACACTATTAGAGCATTCTTCTACATGAACTTCACTCAAATTTTCAGTATCTATATTTTTGAGATCAACAACATACTCATTGTATAAAATACGTAGTGTTTCATGGACAGTGGTCACAAGCACAAACCCTTTTAGGGGTGAGCAAAATGTCCCGAGAATCGAAAACCGAACAGAATGAATTCGGTTTTTTCGGTTCGGTTATTTTCATAATTCGGGTCGGTTCGGTTTTTTTAAGGGATTTTTCGGTTTTTAGTTTCGGTTCGGTCCAAAGGGTAAATACCCGATTTGGACCGAAAAACCGAATTATATATATATATATTAATAATAATTTTTTTAATTAAATACATTAGTAACATTACACATTACACAACGGCTGCCCTAAATCGATATTGAGATTACTCCTCTTCTTCTCTCATAGTCTCGCCGCCCTCCACTCTTCTTCTCTCTTATTCTCGCCGCGATGCCGCCCACTCACCGGCCTATCACAGTCGAGCATCGCCGCACCGGCCTGCCACAGTCGAGCAGTCGAGTACCATTGATTTAACAAGCAATCGACTAGTCGAGCACCATTGATTCATCACAGTCGAGGAGTCGATCAGCCTGCCACCTGACCCTCTTCATCCGCCACCAATATTGATTCAACAAGCAGTAATGTAACTTTTGTGTGTTTATCTTGTTAACCTTATCTCATTGTTCAAGAGCAGTCGAGAAATCTTGATGTAGATTAGTAGATGTAAGATTTCTTGTTAACAATATTCCGACGCCTAACCATGGAGTTTATGAATTAATAAAATTTTCAGTGATTAGATTTTATTTATTTTTTTTCATTTTTTTGGTCATGTTTCTGAGATACCGTGATGATCGATGATGTTCTAGATGGTGGGGGGTGAGTTACTGAGTTTTTAGTGATTAGATTTCAAGTGGATTTTTGTTGAAATTGTGATGTAGATTGCGTTTATTATCTCAAGTTGTCAAACTCACTTTCTTGAGCCTTAGACATCACATGAATGTGGATTTATGATCATTTTGTGTGTTTACAGTGGATATAGTTTGCTTTTGTTACTAGATGACACTTTTGGAACTCTTCATTTTTAGCTATACTTTTATTTTAGCTATTACGTTCAGAAATAGTTGCTGTATGATTAAAGGATGATTTATATATTGTAGGCATGTATGTTTAGCACACGTTGGTGTTTTAATACATTAATCACAATCGCAATTCATATTTATTGCTTAAACTGATGAATTACTTTCTTATCACATTAATGCTCTCAAAAGTTAAAACAAATCCAATTGAGCATTTGTTTATTTCGAATTGAGGAGAATTTAAAAACAGGATAAAAATTCGGTTTAAAACCGAACTGAACCGAACCGAACCAAAATATTTCGGTTCGGTTCGGTTCCGTTAAACAATTCGGTTCGGTTCGGTTCTTTTTTTAAAAAAATCAGTTTTGTTCGGTTTTAGCATTTTCAGGACCGAACCGAACCGAAAAAACTGAATGCTCACCCCTAACCCCCTTGACTTCAGAATAAGTATTTTTAGCACACCATTTAATCACTTTCATCTTATTCCTACGATCTAAAACAACTACCATACAAAGAAACAAATTACAAGATCCCCAATATTTATCAAACTTCTTATTCATTTTTCTTAGTATTTCTTGCATAAAAGTCTCTCGTGACTCTTCTCTCAACAACTTTTTAATAGGAACAAGCTCTGGCAAGAACAAATTGGCAGTTAGATACTTCGAACTTGATTAATGAAATATGATAATGCTAACTAAAAATTGTGGAAAGCAAAAGAAAATAAATTTCAATTGTAAAGTAAATATTTTAATACATGAAACGAGTTTAGTAAGTTCTTTAAATTCTTTAAGATAAGAACAAACCAATTTAACTTTCTTCCATTCCTCATCACTCGACAATGAAGTATATAAAGCATCTCTTTATTAATATCTTGAGAAAACGTCTTTAAACTCCAACCGTTGACAACATATAGTAAGTTGCATCTACCTCATACAGCAATCCAAGACTAACTTCTTGGAAGATAATTTTAATTGCTTTGCTATTTCACTGAACATAGTTGTGTGCATCTCTGAAGTCGTGACATGCTTTACACTATCACGCACTTTGGAAATTATATCTTGAATTGCAAATAATCCATCTTACACCAAAATATTAAGGATGTGTGCACAATATCTTACATGAAATATTTTACCGCTAAGAGGAAGATATTGATCATATGAAAGATTCTCTTTCAAAGTAAGAACAACCATGTCATTATTGGAAGCATTATCAACAGTAATTGTCCAAACTTTTTCTCTCAATTTCCCATTCAACTAAGCACTTGTTCAAGACATCACAAATTGTTAATCCACTATAATGTGGTTGAATATTACAGAAATTCAAAGTGCATTTCCGTAGATTCCAATAAGCATCCACATAATGACCTGTGACAACCATATAGGAAATATTTTGATCTGACTTCCAAAGGTCCGTAGTCACACTTATTCTCTTCACATCCTTCAATTCCAACATCATTTTTCTCTTTTCTAACTCAAAAGATGTCATGCAATCATTTTAACTGTGGCGCAACTTATTTTCTCATAATGAGGAGTGACAGTTCTTATCAACAAGTTGAATAGTTCATATTCAGAAAAACGAAATGATAGTTCATGCACAATAGTCATATGATATAGCACATCTCTAATCTTAGCATGATTGTACTTGAAATTTTGCGCACAGAAGTTACCATTTCTGATTAATAGATACTCCTAGTGATGGTAAGAGTTTGCTGACCTTTAGCAGTTTGATTGGCCTTCTTACCAGCTGTTCGGTATTTTATTTCACTAAAATTCTGACTCGCAAGTGTACGAGGTGGATTATATCAAAACAGTGGTGAACAAGGTCGTATCCACAAAGACTGACTATGTAACTCGACTAAGTACCCAATTTTATCATTCTGCTTTATCTAGATAACCAAACTAAAAGTTTGGATTTCACTACAAGAAAACTGGAGAATTTCAACGGAAATTGTCCAATGGGCAACTAATCTGTTGGAGGTTTTATAGATTCCAACGGACAATCCAACGGAAATGCATCGTTGGACACTAGTAATCCATAAAATAAAAAAAAAATTTAGAATTCCAATGGTTATCCAAAGGGTAAAACCGTTGGATGGTCTTAATAACATTAAAAGATATAAAAATCATACTGTCCAACGATTATACCTGTTGGATAGTTAAAAAAATTAAAAATTAAAAAAAATTCTTTGTTATTCTCCAACGATTATACCCATTGGACAACTTAAAAAATTAAAAATTTTGAAAAAAAAACTTTGTTATTCTCCAATGATTATACCCATTGGATAACTTAAAAAATTAAAAATTTTGAAAAAAAATTTAAAATTTCGAAAAAATTTGTTCCATCAATTATACCCATTGTATGACTAAAAAAATTAAAAATTTCCAAAAAAATTTGTTCTAAGGGGTTTCGAACACCTTACCTTTTCTTAAACAAATATTTATCCACCTGAGCCATCCATATTTTTCTATTCAATTTCCATTAATCTTTATATATTTCTGCTAATGATCTATAGTTAAATTTAGGGGTGAGCACAAAACCGAAAAAATCGAAAACCGAACCGAACCGAACCGAATTCAGGTAAATCGGTTCGATTATTTTGGTTATCGGTTAGGTTTTGGTTATTAAATTTGTATTAATTCGGTATTCGGTATTCGGTTCGGTTATATCTAAATATATCCGTATTTACCGAATTAACCGAGGGTATTTTGGTAAAATAATAAAAAGGAAAAAACCCTAATTAGTTGTCCCTTTGTATATTTCTCCGCCGCTGCTCAAAATTCAAAGACAATTCTCCATTCTCACTTTTATTCTCATCTTCTCTCCCAAAAATTATTTCTCACGCAGACACAGTCACACACTCAAACGGTCATTCACACTCATCCCCACCACACCTCTCACGCTAATTTTTAGCATTGTTCAGAGTTATAAAAGTCGACTTGGGTCTCTGTCTCCCGCTCAAGAAGCTTCAGCGGGTTCTTCACTTTGACGATTTCCTCTGCAACACGGATTCTTCGACAGCTTTGTGTTCCTACAATGTACATGTTTTACTCTCTGCTCTAATTTTAATTTTTAAGAATGTTTACTCTCTGCTCTAATTTATTTCCTCTAATTGTGTTCCAAGATTTTACTTTAATTGACTAAATGATTATTCATGTAGATGTCTACTGATGATCGAGGTGAAACCCACGAAGAGGGTGGTTGTCAAGCTCAACCTTCAAGTCAAACAGCCTCCATTTCAAATTCAAGAGTTGGAAAAAGGAAGGCTATGCAAAAGAGGTCAGAGGTTTGGGATCACTTTCAACCCTTTATGAGTGATGATAATGTGAAAAAACCTAAATGCATTCACTGTAGCAGAGAAATAGCATGTGATCCAAGGAAAAATGGTACAACGGGTCTTAAAAATCATATTAGCATTTGTAAGAAAATCTCTACTAGCATGGATACTAGACAGGCATTGTTGAATTTTGAGTCGGGGAGTGGGGGAACTTTAGGTACCCGGAAATTCGACCAAGAGGCTATTAGGAAGGCTCTAGCTTCTATGATTATTGTAGATGAGTTGTCTTTCAAATTTGTTGAACATGAAGGGTTTCAACATTTAATGTCAGTAGCATGCCCTAGATTTCAAATTCCCTCAAGGTGGACTGTTTCTCGTGATTGTTTTAAACTCTACATGGATGAAAAGAACTTGCTGAAAGCATTGTTAAAATCTACCAACCAAAGAGTATGTCTTACAACAGATACATGGTCATCTATACAAAGAATGAACTATATGTGTCTTACTGCTCACTTTATAGATAGTGATTGGAAATTGAACAAAAAAAATAATCAATTTTTGTACAATTTCTAGTCATAGAGGAAAATATATTGGTTGGGCGATTGAGAAATGCTTGCATGAATGGGGGATTGCGAGTGTGTTTTCCATTACTGTTGATAATGCATCTTCTAATGACACAGCAATTGAGTACTTGAAAGATCAAATGTGTGATTGGGGGACTAGCATTCGTAACTGTCAACATATTCACATGAGATGTATGGCACACATAATCAATTTGATTGTAGGTGATGGGTTGAAACAAATTGGTGCTTCTGTAAAAAACATTAGAAATGCGGTGCGCTATGTTAGGCAATCCCTTGCTAGGTTAAAGAAATTCAAAGAGTGTTGTGAACATGAGAAAATTAGCAGTAATAAATTATTGTGTCTAGATGTTGCTACTCGATGGAACTCGACTTACTTAATGTTGGAATCGGCACATAAATTTGAAAAAACATTTTTCAGATTTGATACACAAGATCCCATATTTAGACTTGATCTTGAAAGTGATGAAGGGGTGCCTTGTAAGGAGGATTGGCAAAAAACGAAGAAGATGTTAAACTTTCTTCGAGTGTTTTATGAGCTCACTTGTTGAATTTCTGGTTCATTGTACATCACTTCCAACATATTTTTTCATGAGATTTATATGGTGCATTGTTTGTTGAAAGAATGGATGGGGAGTAGTGACAAAGAGTTAAGTGAAATGACAAAACTTATGAAAGAAAAGTTTGATAAGTACTGAGATGATCCAAAGAAGATGAATATGATGATATTTATTGCTGTAGTTTTTGATCCTCGGTATAAGTTAGATTGGGTGAAACTTACTCTTTGTAATATGTATGAGAAGGGCCTGGGCTCATTAATTGGGAAAAAGGTGGAAGATGAAATTTTTTCATTGTATAATGCATACAAAAAACCAAACTGCACTCCTGGGAATCAAAGTGAACAAAGTGACCTGTCTTTGATGTCAAGTGAGATGGATGAAGAGGATCCGACTTTGAATGTGAAGAGAATGGTGGAATCTCAATATAAGCGGTATACAAAATGATGCTAAGGGTGGAAGCAGCAAAAATGAGTGGGAGAAGTATCTGAAAGATGAAATAGAGGAATATAATGGGAAGTTCGATGTTTTAGCATGGTGGAAAGTGAACGGGCCTAGATTTCTTGTTCTTTATCAAGTGGCGCGTGATGTTTTGGCTATCCCCATCTCAATTGTAGCTTCAGAGTCCGCATTTAGTGGTGGAACACGAATACTTGATGCATTTAGGAGTTCGTTGACTCCTAAAGTGGTGCAGGCTCTCATTTGTGGTCAAGATTGGCTTCGTAAATCTGCTACTCCAGTTAGTGTTGAAGAAACTATCGATGATATTACAAAGCTTGATGAAGGTAATTTGAAACTAGCATAAATTTCTCTATTCTCAGTTAATGGACTCTAATGTTTTAGTACTTTCTTCTTTTTTGTAGGTTTGCAAGGTATTGCGTTGGAGTCTTCTATCGATTAACAAAGTTAAAGTCTTGAATATTCATGGATGAAGGTACATTGAAACCAATATAAATTTAACTATTCTCAGTTAATGAACTCTAATGTTTTAGTGCATACTCTTTTGTTGCAGGTTTGTAGGGTGCTACATTGGAGTCTTCAATTAATCAACAAATTTGTTGGAGTTTTAAATTTTAATGTTCACTGTTGGATTTTGTAGTTTAATATGTATTCTGATAATTTGATGTGTGACTGTGTGGAGACTGAGACTTAATATTTATTTTGATGTTATAATTAGTAGAGACAATGTTATGTATTTATGATTCGTCGAATTTTAAGTATTTTACTTGTGTGTTGATTAAATTTAAAATGTGTCAATTACATATATAATTCCAATACAGGTTAAAAAAACATAACAATTGGATTATAAAATAGGGAGAAATTTGGTTAACCAAATTTCCCGAAAAATTGACCTTACAATATCGGTATTTTCGATTTTGATTAATGTAGAAATTCGGTTCGATTCGGTAATACGTTTATAAAATTCGGTAGATTCGGTTCGGTACCAAAATTTCTATAACCGAACCGAAATTACCGATTGCTCACCCCTAGTTAAATTGTCTTTACCAAATTTCAATTGCAAACCCTATGAAACCACAATTGCAAAAACCCTCCCGCCTCTAACCCAAAATTCTCCCGCGCCTCTCTCATTCTCTTCTTCAAGATGAACAATTTAATTCCCCTCCCGAAACGTTGATAGCGTTGTTCCCCATCTTTGCCCTAACTCATCCCGTTAATGCTTTATACCAAAAACTATTAGTTGCTTTCACTGCTCTGCACTATCGTCAAGCCCATTGGTTTCTAGAACTCGTTGTTCTCGCCCTCTAGCTTCTGCGCTCACGGAAATTCTATTGCAACAAAGGTAGATTCTTTCCTTTTGTTTCAATTTTTATCTTTATTTGTTACAACATTTCATAATTTTTCTCTAATCAATTTTTGCAATGGAAATCTTTGTTTCTTTTGTTGTTGGTTCACCGTAATTTAGTTGACTCACTGCTGCTCTACACTATCTTCGAACCCATCGGTTTCTACCACTCGTTCTCACCCTCTAACTCCAATACTGCTCCACCAAAATCCTATTGCAACAAAAGTAGGTTTCCCTTCCTTTTGTATTTCAATTTTTATCTTTATTTGTTGCAACATTTTATAGTTTGTCACTTGTCAGTTGCAAAAATATGTTCATAATGATAAATTAGTTACTTATATTCTGTATTTTAATTGATTTATATGTGAATAAGCTGTAAATTATTTTGGGCAGAAGTTAGTTTTGATGATATAATGATTAATTACCTATATACTTCCTTATTTTTTTATGAAATGCAGTCATTAGATTATTGATAATAAAGTTTGTTTTTATGCTATGGTGATGATAAACTCATATACTTCCTTTTGTACGATTCCCATCACCATATTTCACATTAACTTAAGAATTTATTCATCACATTCTTATTTTTATCAAGCCACGTAGAGTATCTAATAAAATATTGTTATATATATGAAGTGTTTAGATGATTATAAAATGATAATGATATTTGGTTGGTAATGGGTTTCAAACATTAATGAATTATCTCCTCTTGATGAATTTGATGTTACTTTAAGAGATTTCAATCATGAGGGCGAGGAACTCGATTTCATTGAAAATGTGCCTAATGTTGATTCTAATGATGATGATTATGAAACTGAAGAAGAACATGATTATGAAACTGAAGAACTCTGATCAATCAGTTATGAAATATGATGTTACTTTAATTATCAATGAATTATATTTGTATTGTTATATTTTCAATTTCATTCTTTGGATTATGAGCATGAATTACTACATTGTATACATAAGTGATAAGTAAACATTTCTTTCTCTAACCTCTATTTCAGGTATTAATGTTAGTAAATATCATTAATTGATTCCATTTTTAATTTGCATATATCTGATGATAAATTGATAATGTGATATTATATGTATATAAATATAATATCAATATATAATATATTAAAATTTACATATATTTAAGTTTTGGAGAATTGTTATTAAAACATTATTTGATTCAACATTAACATAATTGTTAATTTGATCAAGTGAGGATAGTAGCAATTCAGAACCCAGAAACAAAGGGTACGTTCTGAACGGTAGTGTCTTTTTGCCGAAGATTGAGAGATTCCACTGACTTCTGAATCCCCAGTTATGTAGTTGAGGGTATGTTCGATCCTTGGGGGTTTTGGAGGTTGACCATTCATTTCTTTTTTATGATTCTCCCTTCAGGACCAATTTCTTTTTTCTTTTGAAGTTAAGAGGTCGGTCAAATGCCCTCTTTTCCGGAGTTCGGTGACTTCAAGCCTGAGTATGATACATTCGTCCGTTCTTTGGCCGTGGTCATTATGGAATTCACAGAACTTGCTTCTGTCATGCTCATTGTCGGGCGTCTTTATCTTCATTGGCTAATTTACATTCTGTCCAAGGTTTTTTAGGGCGTAGACCGCCTCTGTTGGGGAGATGCATAGGTTATATTCAGGGAGTCTTCTATCATAGTTCTCTGGAGCTCGCCTGTTTTGGGTGGCGTTGAACCTCGTGCTTCATGGGTAACGATCCGCCCTATACCTTTTGCTTCTGCTACGATTTCTTTATTCCCTCCTCGAGTTTTTGTTCGTGAGTAAGTGTCTGGATAAGTCCCCCTTGTCTTCTTCACATTTAATTTGAGCCCAAATTTTTGCTAAAATATCCACTATGATCTTGCAAGGGTACTTCGCCAGTTCTTTATAGAGATCTGGATTGTCACACCCCAATTTTCATAATATAAAATAATAAAAATATTAAAGAAGAGATGTCACTTTTATTATGTAACGCCCCGGTCCCGAGGATTAGGACGGGGACACTACGGGAAAAATACAAGGAAAAAGGTAGCATAATCCAAAATCCAGAGGGTCCTCTGTAATGTCCCGGTCCCAACAGAAATGATAAATAAGGGTCGCGGTGTTATTCAAAAAGGAAGTACTATTTAGGATAATCAAATGAAATGCCTTTAGAACAAGAATAGGTTATATTTCTCAGAAATTTGGACAACATAACCTCTGTAATTGGAAGAGATCCACGTCTTTCAACGTATCAACGAAGTCAATTGATTCAATCAAGTCAAAGAATGCCTATTCATAGGCCAATCAAATTCAAACAGAATCCAACAATTAATAGATAGGATTCCGACTCTTCAAATAAACAAGACCTCTCCGTAGGTCACAACAACTAAGACCCATCAATAGGTTAGAGGCAAATAAACTATTTTATGTCTCATTCATAGGACATAAGTAATTAATCAAGATAAGACCCATTCATAGGTCAACTGAAAAATAAACAAAATCCAAGACTTAACCAAATATGACCAACTCATAGGTCAAAAATTGTAATGAAACATGCTTGGATTTATGAAAAGAAGTGAGACTTTATTTATCATGATTCAATAAAGAATACAATTCAGATAAGCCCAAAAATAAAACATAGTATGCAATCATACTATGGGGCAACTGTATCAGAGTTTAAGCGGAAAATAATGGAGTAATATTGTATCACATAACAACATACTCATGAGCAATAATTTAGTCTGAACGAGACAACAAGGCATAATCAACCCACAACAGTACATCGAGCCATCATCTCCAGCATCTCAACCTGTGAAAAATATTTTGAAAATATTTTGGGCGTGAGTACTAAAGCACTCAGTGGGTTAAACTTTTAACGCATTCTTTAATAAAAACTGTAACAGAATATCCAAAATATAAATACAGATAATGGAAAGCAAAACGCGAAAGCCCTTTCCATTTCTGCAAACCTTTACTTCTCTTTGGTACCCTGTAGCTCCTTCTGTCGTCTACTGCACTCTATGACATGTCGCTGATAGGAAAAGAGAGGGGTTACCTCGCTAATCGGAGAAGAGTATACCAGGGATCACCTAGCATTGACCCTGAGTATACCAGGAGTTACCTAGCATTGACTCCTTATAGTGATGCTCAGATCACGTGTATGTGCAGGGGTTACCTCACAGTGACACCTTTAGTGATTAACATCACAACTGCAAGAATCACAGTTCTTGCCTATCCTTTGATCTATATTCTCTATAAAGCGTGTAATATGACATAAGCATAAAAACTATGGCATCCTCTAAATATAGCAACTAGGCTAACCTTTAATTCCTCTAGCAACTTAGTTCAATTATGCTTCTTATTCCTTAAACGGAAATCATTCTATAACTTGAGTTTGATGCTGAAAGCACAAGCTAAAGAGTACAACTTATTATACACAAGTATAATCAATACACAATAAACATTTAATATACTGTAACTTTAAACTATGACTATTAGACTTTAAATATAAACTTTAACCTTAATCTATATACTATGAACTTTAAACTCTAGACCTTAACTTTTAACCCATAGACTTTAGTTATGACAAGGCATAATCTATTCTATTTAATTATGTCGAAGCATAATTTATATTCGCTTATTGTGATAAATCATAATCTATATTCTCAATAATTATGGCACAACATAATTTATGTTCTCAATAATTATGGCACATCATAATCTATGTTCTCAATAATTATGGCACAACATAATCTATGTTCTTAATAATTATACATCACTATAATACTATGTTCTCATTAATTATACAACAATATAATACTATTACTCTAGCAGAGACTTGAGCATATAATTTCTCAAACATTTTATTTGGATATTCTAACTATGACTATCACATTTATGAGTTAATAACTCAAATATAGATAGGTTTTGCAAATAAACCCATCTTGATTAGATCAACTCATGTGATCAAACTTCTCAATACTCATCCGTCAGCTTCTCTGATTGGCTCAACAGGTCCGAAAAGAGACGTCCGAAGCGGCGGCGCGACGGCGGCATGACGACTGCAATTTCCGGCCATCCACGGTAGCGGCGGCGGCTCTCCGGTAGCCTTCCGGCGCTCGACAGCTGCTCCCACAGCAGCACCCCTCCTCCCCAAATAAAACTTAACCTGGGCCCGCATGCACGATTTACTCGGCGCAGGCCCGATTTTCTCTCGTTCGTCAACACGAACTAGAGAGAGAATGAGAGAGAAGAGAGAGAATGAGCAAGTGAAAATGAGCTCTCCCCTTCCCTATTTATAGGAAAAAGTGCTCTGGGGAGGGTATAACTTTTTTGGATATAAAATACTGATAAAGTGATTTCCGAATTCAATTAAACTTGCTTTATTTAATGGCGAGGTCCAAATGACCTCCGACACAAAATCTGAAAATACCGGAAGACTCGTTGGCTCGAGTACTATTGAACCAACTTAACTTGGGATGACGAGGGAGTCGTCTGAAGAGAAATGAGAAAAGATTCCCTTTCAAAAATTACTTTTACTATTTATTTCGATTGACAGATTTTGCTCCCGAGCGCTCAATTGACGTCAGATTGGAAATCCGTGAACGCGAACGGATTCCTTGGGTCATTTCCTATAAGATAGACTTAATAGAATAAGTCTCAGATCAATGAGGAGGATTTCGTGAATTTTTTAAATCACGAACGTTCGCATAAATTACTATTCACAGGTTTTCCCTTTACAATTTTCAATTCCGGGACTCCTGTAGAGGTCAGAATAAAATTCTAAAAGCACCAACAACTTCCTTTAGAACGTTACATTCCAAAAAAGACCAATATTGACTATCTTCTGGCGGCAAACGTGAAATCTCATAATCAATTTTCACATAAAATACACGAAAAGGTCGCGACTTACATCTATTTTTACTTTATTTTAGCTCCAATTATTTTTTTTAGTCTTCTAAATAAATTTAGAAAACTCACTAAGGTAGTCTGAAATTCTGGGATGTTACATATTAAAATATAAAATATTTAATATCATTACAATGAAAGTTAAATAATAAAAGCTCTTTAGAAATTCATTATCACACGTCACCACACACATCGCCCAAGTAAATCATCAACCTGAAAAATGTAATAACTTTGGGGTGAGTGTTATTGACTCAATGGTGAACACATTTATCCAAGTTATACAATTATAACAAATTATAATATGGGTAGCCCCTGGCTAATATATCGGAACATATGCAACTCGTCGGCCAATAATAATAGTTGTAAACCGTAGGTTAATAATTGTGAACCTGCATAAGAGCATAGCAAGGATAAATAATAATGTGCGTCACATCGTATTCCCCACCTTGACTTGAAACTTGACGTTGAAAATAATACGGATTAGTTAAGTCCACGCGCTGCCTATTAATATAAAATATATAATCATTAACATAAATAATAAAAATAAATAAAATAAATAATAAATAATTATAATAAGTAATGCATGGATGTATTCTATCCCCAACTTTAACCCATTTAATTTAACAACCTAGCCCATTAACACATGTCATGTCCAATTTATTTTATCTTATCCCATAACCCACTAAATAATACAGAAACAACTCTCTTTCTCCCAAATACACACCTCTCGGCCACTACCTAATCAAGAAAAGAATTTTCCTGTCTCCTAATTCATTCACTTTCTCTCTCACCAGACCCCCAGTAAAGGGCGACACAATTCTCTCTCTCCTCATTTGCTTCTTACTCACGGTAACAATAACTAAATATCAACCATCTCAACACATTTTCTTCCCTCTTTCCCTCTACCTCTCTCATTACACACACACACACACACACACACACACACACACAGACAGATACACATATCTCATGCACTCACTTTACCGCAACCACCAAAATTCACCTCGACACCCTCTCTTTCCGCCATCGACAAAAGACAGTTGCTACGGTCGGAAGTCGGGAACAACCACCACCCCTCTGTCGACACCATCACCTCCCCCCTCAAACCCCCTCAATGAAATGCAAGAGTAAGAACACACACACACACACACACACACACACATATATATATATATATATATATATACACACACATATATATACCTCAACAGACTTTTGCTCTAGAATACTGTTCGGTATTTATTTTCACCTAAACTGCAAGTGTACAGCGAGGCTTATAGGATAGCGGTGAACAAGAGTATCGTATCCACAGGAATTTAAGATTTAATCTGCTAGTTATTCAATTTAACCCCTCGCAGTTATCTAGACTATCAAACATAATTGGATTTAATTAAATAAAAACTAAAATTAATAAATAAACTGAATTACCACAGAAGAAATCAATGAAGAAAATCAAACAGTGAATAAAAGACGTATTCTAGGATTGCTTAATCATCAACTAATCCATTCATTTAATCCTTTCATTCTTATGCCTATATTGAGACTTAAATTATGCTAGAGCAACCACTAATGCATCCTAAACCTTCTCTCGAAGTGCCTAGGTTGTAGATTATAAAACTAGTATTAACGTCTCCGTTCAATACCTAGCATGTAACTCCTAATGGCTCCTAGGGTCTATTGCTCTCTCAATTAATCTCAACCCTCTCGAATGTTATTGATTAACAAGTTACTGATTCCAGATCACGTGTTAAAACTCCTCTCTCGATTTATGAATTAACACATCAAATTGTACTATTTATTGATCAGATAAATAATACAGATAAAAACGAGAATAAGCAAAACACAACAAAATCATAAGCATAAGAAATCAATAGATTAAATGAACTTCATAGTTTGAATCATAAACAACCCTAGAATACTAGGGTTTTAGCTATCCATGTCAAAATAAATAACTAAAATCATCCAGAAAGAAAACATGAACAATCCTAAGAATAGAGAAAATAAAACTCGGAAGAATTAAATTGTCTCTAATCTTGAAAGATCTTGAATCCTATGGTCTCATTCCTCGCGTCCGTTTTTTCTCTGCAGCAAACCTCTGGTGGCAACTTTGGGGTAGGTGGAATTATGTTTATTTTCGTGCATTGAAACCTTTAAATACCAAGTAAGAATTTGATCCAAAGTAGGAAACCACAAGCTGTACCGCCATTAAAATTCGCGAGCTCGCTCTCGAGCATGTCGGTCGCGACTGGGCTCGCGACTCCACGTGGCATCCACCTGTCATAATATTCGCGACCGCTACTGATATTCGCGACCGGGTCGTGAATTTTCCAAAGACGACCCCTGTCTCTGTCGCGATCAAACAGTGACTGGCCTTTGGTGATTCGCGATCCCATTCGCGACTCGCGATTTTTCCTCTGAACACCCCAGCCTCTGTCGCGATTCGACAGTTGATGGCCGAGGTCTTCACCCGCGAACTGCCACGTGGACCGCGGTTCTCGGCCATTTTGCGCGTATTTCCCGCGACTTCCATACTTCGTTAAAATACCATCTCTTCAAGGTCAATTCCTGCACAATTCCAACAAGTAATACCAAACTCCCAAATGCATGAAAACACAAATAAACTGAGATGAAACACACTCAAAACAAATCAAACTCAATACAAAAGTGTACCAGAATTAGTGTAAAATCTCAGTTTATCAAATACCTTTAGAAAATATTTAAGAGAATGATTGGTGTGTTTAGAATTATGCAAATGATGCTCTTTTTATAGTATTAGAAATGGAGGTGAAAAATTGAGGCTTAAATGGTAGAAATAAATTTTGAGATGATGGAGGCCGGTGGAGATGCTTGGTAAATGAAAAGACATATGTTTCTTGAATGAAAGAAAATGACCATGCTACCAGAATCTATCTCAAGTAGAAGATGACAATAATATGGCTCAACCCAATGAATAAATAATTGGGCTTTAATTTAATATTTTGGGCTAAGCAAAAAGGAATTATAATTTGGGCCTTATGATATTAAAATTTCATTATTTAAAATAATAATAATAATAATAATAATAATGTAGGCGCGACTTACAGGAATATAACAAAATAATATAACATGCATTATAAAAATTATTTTTGAAAATAAAATGTAGCAAATTTTCTAAAAAGTTTCGGGTCGCTACATGGATCTCTTTTGAGACCTTTCCTGAAGGCTGAGATTGCTCTGTCGGTGTTGCAATTTGGGATTGACATATATTTCTCTGTTGAATTGGCCTATATAGCTTCGTAGGGTTTCTTCGGGTCTTTGTGTGACTATGTAGAGGTCATTTGCATGCTTCTCGATCTTATAAATGCTAACGAACTGCTCGACGAAGACATCATTGAGTCGTGCGAATGACGAGATGGAAGAGTTCGGCAGACTAGTGAACCATTGGAGGGCTAGACCGGTGAGGCTTGATCTGAATCCTTTGCACATGCTAGCTTATCTTGCATTCCGAGGTACTGCAGCTATAAACGTCCTTTATTTGTATTACGTGATCTGGTCGTCGGGATTGGACATGCCATCGAACAGTTTCGTGATATGGAAGGTAAATTTTAGGGCATCTCAATGAAGCAGATTTCGTGTGTGAAAGGCAAATCTGCGAAACTTATTGGTGCTATCTTTCTGGTTGGAGCGGGTACTCCAGGGATTCGTGTCAGCATATCTTCCAGTTGTTGTAGCTTGAACTCGACTTCAGATCTGGGATTGAAGTCGGGTTTCTTGAACCCGGGTGGCAGCCTCAGCGGTGATTCATCTCGATGTTCCTTACCTTTTCGGGAGCCTTCAGTGCTGTTACTTGCAACAAATTGATTAGTAGGGGAATTATACCTTGGATTCAGATATATCTCTTCTTGGAGTTCGTTCTATATTTGAGTTCAAGTCAGTGGATGGGATGACATTCGAACGGATCCATTAGAATAGTAGGCCGATTGAGTAATGGCCTCAACTTTTACCTTTAAGGCCGAGTTCTCCATTTGAATTGCCGCTAGTTCTATCGTGGTGGTATCAAGTTGTTGCTGGATCGAACGCAGGAGCTGAGTGATGTCGTTGTTTTCTTCCGGTGTGGGTATGACGATCATTTCATCCTTGCGGCTATCACTGGCATTCGTCATTGCTTCGTAGCTATCGATCGGAACCCCACGGTGGGTGACAAATTACAGAACTCGAATTCTGCAATTAATAAGATTTAGATCTAGGCTCCGACGATCTACAAAATAAATGAATATCTATGTGAAGCCGAAGGACCGTCGGAGGCTTGACGATCAATCAGTCTCCAACACTCAAGTCAGTAACAAATCGGAGACAAAAGTGATAATATTATTATAAATAGAATTCAAAAAGTGCTATGGATTCGGTAATGTAATCGGTTGATCTCCTTCTTCTCAGTCCCTTTCTTCCACTATATGTTTTGAATTTTCTCAACCCCCTTCCTGTTTCCCTGGGATTCTATCCCTTCTAGGATTTTGACTTGGTCCGCTCTTTATCTATAGTGGGGTTTTGACCTGGTCAGTCAAAATGCATTATTAGGGCTCTACCACTGCTCGCAGAGAGTTCATAGCTGTCAACCTCCCGGATACGATCCTTGCCCTTCGAACTCGTAGGACTTGACCTCTTACCTGCATTGGGCTTTTCTCAGTTTACTTTGGGCTTTTTATGAAAAATGACCTCTACAAATATGATATTATGTTTATATAAATATAATATTAATATATAATGTATTAAAATTTACATACATTTAATTTTTGGAGAATTGTTATTAAAATATTATTTGATTCACTATTAACACAATTGTTAATTTGGTCAAGTGAGGGTGGTAGTAATCCAGAACCCAGAAATCTAAACTTTTTCATTGCAATGTCAGCGTCACATCAAAAGTTAACTCTCACGAACTTCTAAGATAATTTTTCTACACAGCCAAACTCAATAAATAACTTCTAAAAGCGTTCTACTTATACACATCATATATATATATATCATAAACTATCTTTATTTACAATATTTATCTATAAATTTAATTTAATTTTCATAATATTTCATATTTTAAAGTATTTTTTTGTATTAATTTAAGTTCCTAATATTTTATAATTAAAATAATTATGAAAAAGAGAACAGACATATGGATATATACATGTATAAAGGATCAATATACATACTATATATATATTATTTAAAATATTTATTTATGTGTTTAATTTAATTTTTATGAATTGCTATAATTTAATGTATAAAATGATTAAATTTATAGTTAATTTAATACATAATATTTTGTATTGAAATTGAAAGTTCGAAATTATAATATGAAAATTTCCAAAATAATTATAAAACTAAATAATAATTGAAAAGGTCAATGAAATTAAGAAATAAATATTCTTGTGTATCTGTAAATATACACACAAATTTAAAGAGAGAAGAAATAATATATGATTATTTATAGAGATAGAGAGAGATACATGGGGGAGAATGGAAAGGAAGTGAAGAGGTGGGAGGAGAGAGAAAAAGAAAGAGAGAAAGAGAAGCAAAAGAGAGAGAAGATGTATGTCAGAGAAAATATTAAAAAAGTTGAAGAACTTGGCTACCAAATTTGGTAGCCAATTTCTAAGAAATTTGACACGGTGGCAACTACAATGGGTGGAGGTTAAGTTTCAAGTTCTTGGGAGTTGTGGAAAAACCTCCATTGTTGCCACCTTGATTAAAGTAACAAATAAAAATACATTTGACTTGGTTTGAATCTTGTTGGGGTGAATTTTTTTTGGCTTATTTATCAAAGCTCATTTACAAGCTCGATTAATCTCGATTAAAAGCTTGCGAGCTACTCGATAAAAGCTCATTTATAGTCGAACCCAAGCTACTCATGAGTAGCTCACGAACAGTTTGGTTTATTTATAGCCCTACTCATAACTTCACTATCTTAAAACATAGTAAAATAAAATACAACCTCCAATTATATAGCCTCCACCCTCAATGAGTCTGATTAATAACGATTAGATTTTGAATATAGAATTAGTCTTACTCTTGGCATTAAAGCATTAAAGCCGGCTACTTGATCGTGAAAACAAGTATTCGAGGCACTATGAAATTTGGTAACAATTACATATACTCTATAGCTAAAATATCCAATACAGATAAGAGTGCGAAGTGTGATTATAAAAACTAGAAGAAAAGTGTTCATTAATTTATAAGAAGAGAAGTGTTCTTTAATACAAATACACACATATGTCCAGATAATAAGGCATTTTTATAAAAAGATTATTTTGATAATAAGACACTACTCTGCTGGCTTGCAAGGTGGTTATGGTCTCCTAACTTGTTTATAATTGTATTGGGATGCTTTCTTACCCTTAACAGTCATGAAAATATATAACTAGTATGGATGATTAATGATGTGTGAAAAGGTGTTTGCAGACTAATATGCTGGCAGCAGGCCTGGCAGTTTCCAATCTTCTACTTCCATATGGCACTTAGCTGCATCTCACCTTGATGTTATTACGAAGAATTTACTACATTAATATTATTCTTATGAAAACAATATGATCTATGTTTTGTTTGTACTTTTTTTTTCTGTTGGAATTTATTGTCATAGTTAGGAAATAAATGTTAAATTAGGTTAATTAGGTCAATATCTTCCCTGATTAGTTGTTACCTTTTTTAGTTAATTTCCTTTCTTTAAAATAGGTTTCTTCATATATATATTGTCGAGACTGACGTATTCTTAATTATAATCAATGAATAGAATCACGTTTTTCTACATGGTACCAGAGTGGGTTTCTAAACCCTAGCAGCCGCTTCTCACCTTCTCCAAAATTCATCAATTCCTCCTCCATCAACTATTTTCTCTTCATAGTAGTTGGTATCTCTGATAAAGTACGAGATTACTTCATCATCAACATCCAATATTAATATGTCCACTCAAACATCCAATACTAGTATGCCCAGTCATTGGGATTCATCGCATGTACTCATCACCTCTCATAAATTGAATGACCACAACTATCTTCAGTGGTCTCAATCAGTTAAGATGTTCATTTGTGGTAAGGGTAAGGATGAGTATCTCTTGGGTGAAGGAGCGATGCCTGCAATCACTGATTCTGGATTTAAAAAGTGGAAAATAGAGAATAACATGATAATGTCATGGTTGATCAATTCCATGGCTAATGAAATTGGTGAAAATTTCCTTCTATTTGACACGGCACAAGAGATATGGGATACAGTAAAGGAGACTTATTCGAGCAAGGAAAATACATCAGAGCTGTTTCAAATAGAATTAGTTCTCCACGATCTTCACCAAGGTGATCAAACAATCACTCATTACTTTAACACTCTCTCTCTCATCATTGGCAACACCTTGATTTATTCGAGGTTTATACGTGGAAGTGCACAGCAGATGCTGCACAATATAAGAAAATTTTAGAACAAAAATAGACATTCAAATTCCTTCTTGGTCTCAACAAGGATTTGGATAAAGTTTGAGGCCGTATCATGGGAGTCAAGCCCCTTCCAAGTCTGCGCGAAGCCTTTTCTGAAGTGAGACGAGACGAGAGGAAAGTAGGAAGAAAGTGATGATGGGACAAACTGATTCTGGTCTCTCAACCTTGGATGCATCTGCCCTTGCTGTTCATGGGTCCAATGCAACAAGTCAGAATTACAATAAGAAAAAATGGGAGAGACCGTGGTATGAATGTTGTGACAAGGTCGGACACCTTAAAGAAATGTACTGGAAGATTCATGGGAAACCAGCGGATTGGAAGCTACGACCTCACCATGATCGTGACAGCAGTGCATATGTGGCTGCAAGTCCTGATAATACTATGGAGACAACTCTATTCAGCAAGAAGCAAATAGAAATGCTGCAGAAATTCATCGGTCACACAATACAAGGTAGAGATGATCCAACAGCTCTTACAGTGAGTAATGGAACAAATAAGCCATGGATTGTAGATACGGGAGCCTCAAATCACATGACTGAGAATGCCGATCTACTCCATAACTACAAAGCCAGCACTTCTAACTCATCTGTAAAGATTGCAGATGGCTCTCACTCCACGATAGCAGGGACAGGTTTTGTTAAAGTGACCCAAAGTCTACACCTAGATTCTGTTCTTCATGTGCCTGATTTAGATTGTAATTTACTGTCGATAAGTAAATTAACAAGGGATCTTAATTGTGTGACTAAGTTCTTTCCAAACTTGTGTATTTTTCAAGATTTGGAATCGGGGAGGACGATTGGCAATGCTAACCTATGTTATGGGCTCTATCTTCTCAATCATGACCAAGATTTACTAGCAAGTCATGTCAAGTCTCAGAGTCTGTCTTCGTATTTTTCTAGTTTTACGTTCGATCCCTCATTTCTCAATAAAGATAGTGATATTATGCTTTTACACTATCGATTAGGTCATCCAAATTTCTTGTATCTTTCCAGATTGTTTCCAAAGCTTTTTATCAATAAAAGTTCATCTTTGTTTAGTTGTGAAATTTGTCAGCTTGCTAAACATTCAAGGAATTCTTATCCTCAGATTGCATATAAACCTTCAAGTCCGTTCTCTTTAATTTATAGTGATGTGTGGGGTCTTACAAAAATAAAAAAAATATTTCTGGGGCTCGATGGTTTGTTTCGTTTGTAGATGATCACACCCGGGTTACATGGGTATTTCTTATGAGAGAAAAATCTGAAGTCAACCAAATTTTTCAAAATTTCAATACAATGATCCAAACCCAGTATCAAACAAAAATCTGTGGTCTTAAAACTGGCAATGCCAAAGAATTCTTTAGCAAGTGTCTTGGGGATTATCTTTTAAGCCAAAGAATCACTCACACTAGCTCTTGTGTTGACACTCCACAACAAAATGGAGTGGCTGAATGCAAGAACCGTCATCTTCTTGAGGATACTCGATGTCTTATGTTCTCTACCAATGTTCCTAAATTCTATTGGGGAGAGACAGTTCTAACAGCTACATATTTGATAAATCATATGCCATCTCGTGTTCTTGAGTTCTCTACTCCTCGTCAGGTTTTTCTAAAAATGTTTTCCCATCTTAGACTTCCTGCCTTGGATTTAGTTCCAAAAATATTGGGGTGTATTGCCTTTGTTCATATTTATCCTCAACATCGTAGCAAACTAGATCCCCGAGCTCTTAAGTGCATATTTTTAGGATATTCACCATCTCACCGGGGATATAAGTGTTACTCACCCATCACAAAACGGTTCCACATTACTATGGATGTCACCTTTTTTGAAAGTCTCCCTTTCTACTCCAATATTGATGTTCAGGAGGAGAGTGTTAGTATGAGTGAACCGAGTGAACCTCTGTCTTGGGATTCTTTACTTGAACTTGATTCCGAAACCACTGTCATCACTCCTGCTGATCCAACCACTGTCCACTCAGAAACATCTAATATCCCTAGGTCTAATCATACACTTCCTCAAAATGTCCGAACCAATTCCAGACTTGATAGTGAAAATCTTCTGACTTATACACGGAGACATGTTGGGGAGATAGGTTCTGAAACACAGTCACTGTTTCAAGTGCCTGAACCGGTGCCAAATCAAATGGAACAATCTACAAGCGAGGATAGAGGTGAGTTTCATAATTCTGTAAGGCCTCATGTTGATGACTTGGATCTTCCAATTGTAGTGAGAAAATGAGTCAGAAAATGTACAAATCATCCTATTGGGAATTATGTTTCTTATGATGGTTTATCTAAATCATATCGAGCCTTTGTTTCCGCTGTTGATAGTGTTCAAATTCCTACCATTATATATGAAGCTCTAAACCATCCTGGTTGGAAGAAAGCAGTGCAAGATGAAATTGAAGCACTTGAGAAAAATGGCACATGGACAGTGATGGATTTGCCTACAGGGAAACAGACTGTTGGGTGTAAGTGGATCTTCACAGTCAAGCACAAAGCTGATGAGAGTATTGACAGGTTGAAGGCCAGACTTGTTGCTAGAGGATTCACTCAATCTTATGGGATTGACTACCAAAAAACTTTTGCACCGGTAGCCAAGCTCAACACCATTAGAATCATCCTATCTCTTGCAACTAATTTAGATTGGCATCTTCAACAGTTAGACATTAAAAATGCCTTTCTAAATGGAGACTTGGAGGAAGAGGTGTATATGGATATTCCTCCGGGATTTGAAGGAAATCTAGGAACTAAAACGGTATTCAAGCTTCGGAAACCTTTGTATGGACTAAAGCAGCAATCTCATGACAAGGTATACAAGCTTCATAAATCTCTATATGGACTCAAGCAGTGTCCTCGTGCATGGTTTGAAAGATTTGCAACATTTGTTGTAAGTTTTGGTTACACACAGTGCCAATCGGATCATAATTTGTTCGTTCAAAGAAGTTCAATAGATAGAATTGCACTTTTGATAGTGCATGTAGATGATATCATTCTTTCTAGGAATGACGAAGCTGAGTTACAGAGATTGAAGAATTATTTGGCCAAGGAATTTGAAGTTAAAGATTTGGGAACTCTCAGATATTTCCTAGGAATGGAGGTAGCAAGGTCTCATAAAGGAATTGTTATGTCACAAAGGAAATATGTACTAGACCTACTCAAAGAAACTGGTATGCTCGGATGCAAACCTGAAGCTTCTCCAATGGACTCCCAGAAGAAACTCGGCTCTAATCAAGAGAGCACACCGGTGGACAGGGGAAGATATCAACGACTTGTGGGACGTCTCATTTATCTCTCTCACACTCGACCAGATATTGGTTTTGCAGTCAGCAAGGTAAGTCAGTTTATGCACAGTCCAAATGAAGAGCATATGGAAGCTGTGTACATGATACTTAGGTATCTAAAGATGACTCCTGGGAAAGGATTGTTGTTTGGAAAATCAGATAAACGAGACGTTGAAGTTTACTCTGATACGGACTGGGCTGGAGATGTTACTGATAGAAAATCAACCTCTGGATACTGCTCATTTGTGTGGGGCAATCTAGTGATATGGAAGAGTAAAAAACAGTATGTTGTTGCGAGAAGTAGTGCTGAAGCAGAGTTCAGAGCTCTTGCTCATGGGATTTGTGAAGGAATATGGATCAAACGTGTTCTTAGTGAGTTGGGAATAAGTTGTTCATCCCCAGTACAGATGATGTGTGACAATCAAGCTACAATCAACATTGCTAAGAATCCGGTGCATCATGATAGAATGAAACATGTTGAGATTGATCGACACTTTATCTCAGAAAAGGTCACTAGTGAAGTGGTTCAACTCAACTATATCCCTACCAAACAACAGCTGGCTGACATCCTGACCAAGGCTTTACAAGACTCAACTTTGATAATCTTAATAGCAAGTTGGGATTGTATAACATATACAACCCACCTTGAGGGGGAGTGTTGGAATTTATTGTCAAAGTTAGGAAATAAATGTTAAATTAGGTTAATTAGGTCAATATCTTCCCTGATTAGTTGTTACCTTTTTTAGTTGTTACCTTTTTTAGTTAATTTCCTTTCTTTAAAATAGGTCTCTTCCTGTATATATTGTCAAGACTGATGTATTCCTAATTATAATCAATGAATAGAATCACGTTTTTCTACACTTTCTTTTCTTTTCTTTTGGTTTTTAAATGAATTCAGATTGATTTATATTTTCTGTTATCCACAAACAATCTTGGTTCTGCTTCCAATATTGTGCTATCATTCAGCTTGTTTTAGAAGTAAGTAATATAGGAGAATTTATGCACCGCTTTGATAAAATACATTTTTAGTCAATATGCACAAAGATGCACTTGAAACATGTTCATTTAGAGAATTGTAATTTGTAAAGGGTTCGTATTGATGGTTGCAATAGTCATCAACATTGCTATGTTTTTGTTGTTTGCTATTTACAAGGCTTCTTTTTAAATAAATAATAAATCATATTGGATTTCTTGATTCACTTAAAAACTGGAAAAAAAAAAAGTGCTGCAACAGAAAGTTTAAGAACAACTATAGTAACTAGATAAAATGCCCTTATAATGTGTTAGTCTCTGTATGGAGAATTTTTTTTATTAGGCTTCAAGAAATGTTCGAATCTTTGCCATTTCCAGATGATACGGGCATAGATAACTTTTTTTCACTGTTGATGTGTTAGGAAAACAAGTGAATTACATAAGCAAGCACAGATTGGTCATACTGAATTTTTCTATCATTTGATGGATGTGGAAGAAAATCTGAAGTTGTACAAATGTGAATGGGAATCTTGAGTATCAGTCATGTTGCACTAGAGGATCTAAAGCTATTTTTGTTGGACACCCCCCTACTATTGAATATGTTTGTTAAGAATGATGATAGTTCTCTTGATGATTAATGCATTTCTGGTTTTCTAAAAAAAATAAAAATAAAATTGATATAATTCTAGTGTTATTTTTTTGTTTCATTTTTGTTCTTTTTTCTTATTATGAATATGGTTGGGGGGCTATAAATGGGGGGTGGAGTATATTTTAGTTTGGTAGAGTTTTTAAAAGTATGTGGGTTGTATTTTATTTCATTATAGATTTTAAATAGTAGGGGCTATATATTGAGGGTTGTATTTTAAATTAGTTGGGAATTGTAAGGGCAAAAAAGTCTAAAAATGAATATTTATATTTTAATTAATTTAGGGAGTCCTGAAGAGAAAAATTGTAAATAGAATTGCCTAAACATAAAAAGAGGGGGTCGGCTTGGGGCAGAACTGGGCTTGGGGCTTGGATGGGTCTTGGACTATTTTGGGTGGATTTTGTCCTCCAAGACTTCACTTTCATTCTTTTTTTGTTCGGTAGAAACACACTTTCTTTCTTTAGAATGAGATTAATAGTTTGGTCAGAATCAAGAGTTGACTAAAGAAAATTAATTTATGAGTTTAAATTAATTAGGCCCAATCAGGTCCGTTGCGGTGGCTGAAGTGGACTAAAATAAACTATAATTAAGAGTTATCAGTTATGATTCATCAATATAATGTGCAATTGATTTATGGGTTCATTGATTTTTGGATATACAGATTGTGAGTTTAGCCCTTAGTTGTACATTAAATTCCCAATCAAAGTGTGTGTATGTGTCTTAGTCATTAGTCCTATTTTTAGGGGACCTACGCACGGAAAAATAATATTTTGTGTGTGAAATTAATTATTCTGATTAAATATATAAAATACTCATTAATTTTCTATGCCCAATAGACAAGAAATTTTTTTTAATGAATTTCTTAGATGATAAAGATTTATAGATAGTGGCAATTTTTCTCCGAGTCTCTCAATATTTGTGCAAGTATTACATGTAGACTTAAAATGACAATGTGGAGAGTAAAATGTACCTTTAATGTGATGGTTTGTGTAAACCCAATAAAGAAAGAGAATTACAATATCAGAATATACAATAAAACCTCTATATAAGAATACTCTATATAAGAATAACCTTCTTATAGTAATAAAAAGTTGTGGTCCCAACTCGGGATCAATCATAAATAAGAATAACCTGTACATTGTAATATTTCGATATTTTCTTAGGACCATTCTTAATAAATTTACCTCTATATATTAATAAAGTGACATTAAATTTCATATACATTTAAATATTTATATAAAATGTTTAGAACTATTTTAACTACATATGTTACATTAAACTTAAGATTGTATGAAATACTTATCTAAACTTATTTGTGGCAGTGCTTTAATTTTTTTAGGTTAATATCGCACCCTTTAACTGGCACATTCGAAGTAATTAGTCAACACGATCACTTTCTTGTTGAATCTAAAACATTTTCAGCTTGTCCAACATATCCGAAGCTTGTTGACATAATACTTTTTTTTATTTCTACACTATCATTTTCAAAAGTTGTTGCTCATTGCAATGGGGTTACATACCCCAATCGCACTCATCATCGTGCTCTAATCATAACAGATCAACACATAGTTTAGGTATAATCCCTCAATTCTGTAATATATATCCAAATTAAATCTATTCATACAGATTGATATATCCATGTGTGTTTGTATGTGATTATATAAAAATATCATTTTTATATAATAAGCGCCCCTTTAATTTTATTTAGAAAAAAATAAAGGAGTAATTGTAGGAATTTACACAATGTTTACACTATTTTATGATTTTCACATAATGTTTCGAACCTTGCAATTAAATCTTGACTTCTTTTTTCTTTTCTTTTTTGCAATTCTAACATTCCTAATTATTTTTTTTATCAAGATTTGTCCATCCGTACAATATTTTCCGACTTACTTAAATGATAATATTGAGGGTTTGGGACCGTGAGTTTCCGAATGAAACTTCAGCCAGTTGGTGCATCGCCTTCTCGATTCACTGAGAAGAAATTTTAAGTTTGAAGAGTGAGTATATTTTGGTATAAGAAAATCAACAATGAAGAATCTGACTGTTAAAAATTCAGTTTTTAGAAAACTTGAATTGTGTTGAACGTAATTGCAAAAATAAAATGAAATGAAGGATGCGGCTTAATTGCAAAATTTTAAAAATTATGCAAAAATTACAAAATATGGTTAATGTTGTATTAATTCACACTATTAAACTTAAAAATAAAAATATATTTTTTTTGGAATAACTTAAAAATATAAATCTAATCACAAATGGAACCATAATTTCCAATTTTAGGAGCCAATCCGTAACAAACCCTCCTATTATGAGAACCTGATCAGTGATCACTGAATATATCATCTATACATACTTGTCTGGGTAAACCATTATTATATAACAAACTATTTTCGTTATTTTTTAAATTTATCTCAAACTAGCATCTTTGTCAATACAATATCCAAACTATTAAAAAATTAATCAAATATAAAATCATATGCAGTTTTTGGCCAAAAATTATTTTGCGTTTCGATTGAATACTTGCGCTTTTTCTTCCTTATATAGGTTTTATGTTGTGACCAGATCTACTAATCCATGACATGACATATTTACTCCCTTTTTGAACTTGGTTTTGGCCGGAAAATGATTCGATATTAGATTTGATTAACTTTTAAATAGTTTAGTATTTAATTAATAAAAGTGTTAGTTTAATTTGCATATTTAATTTGGTTTAAAATAATACAGTAAGAGATAGAGAAACGGCTGCTTTTTCACAATTTGACTATAGATGTAGGTTGGTTGGTGGTCCAAATAAATAGCCATTTTCATCCCACACTAGCATTCCTTCTTTTGTAGCATGCCTTTAGCTTTCCTCTCCAATCGTTTGATTATGATTATATATTATGGTCATCACAATCAGATCTCATTATATATATATGAGTGCTTCAATAATTAATAAGGTTCATCATTTATATTATATATTTAGACATTTTGTATATATATAATATGAAATTTTAATCATCGATATATCTATCAAAATGCATACTCACAAATTAATATATGAATATACAATTATTAAGCTAAATAATCCTTTTATTATTGCGTCTGAGTTTTGTTTCCTATAAAAAATGAAATATAAAAGCACCCATATAATAATTAAACCCAGCATGTATAGTGCATTTGTGTGTATATACATTTCAGATATATGTATCTCATCCTTTTCCACGAACTAGTTCTGATCATACCTAGTAAAGCTAAACTAATTTACATTTACTTAATTACTTCAGGTATAATTTTCTAGAAATACACCATTGTCTACGCTTTTGTATATAAATATTTCAACCTAACAGTATTATAATTCTTATCATAACAATTTTATAAAAAAAGTGTGTCCTTACACAAAATTTCGGTCAACAAAAGCTAACTAGACTCTGTAGAGCTTATGTGAAAAATCTCACACGTGTTTTTAGGCCACAAATCACAGCAACAACCCCAATCAACCAATCATTTTAATATTTAATTAATTTTTTTTCTTCCATATCATCAATATTCATCCAATTCAAGTACACATATTTTGCATGTTTCATCTATGACCACCAAATCACAATATTACATATAATTTTTTTGTTTGTTTTATTTTATTTTATTTTTAAAATTAAAATATTACTTGTAATAAAAATAATATAAAAATTATAATTATAACAAGAAAATGAAATATTCCAAAAAAGATTGAGCAATAAATAGAAATAAATAGCCAACACCAAAACTATTATAAACTAAATTAATAGCATAAATTACAAAATTGAAAATACGATGTTACAAACAAATTAAAGTGAACATGCTTCAAATAGAAAGAGAAAAAAATTCACATACAATTTTCAATACCAAACTTTTGTCAAATATGCTCGATCAAGTCATTTTTTAGAGCATTATGAGCTTCTATGTTACGAAGTTGTGATCTATTTCTCATATAGCTAGATAGGCCTGCAATTTGTTCTGTAGAGAATTCAAAATTTGGATCATCATTTTCATGAGTAAGATTGTATGGAAATTGTGGGTTCGAACCGGTTCCAAAATCTTGAGTATCAATATTTTCAAGATTAGGATAATAATCTTGGGAGTCAGAGAAATTTTGAGGATTTGAGAAAAAATTACTTGAAAATTTAAGATGATGGAATTTTAGTAATGAAAATATATGAAATAAGAATGAAAAAGAGATTATTTTTGTGTGTGCAAAAATGTAGAAGTTTAGTGGATAAAATTTATGTTCTGTATTTCAGCAAAACAAATCAGTAAAAGGTACAAAAGAGTTGCTATTTATAGGCAGCTAAAATAGAGAAGAAAACAAAATATATGTGTGGTGTACAAGCATGAATGCTTGCTTTGTTTATTCCAACTGACACCTCTAGCTCAATACCTCTAAGCCACATTAGCCACCACCATCTTCCTCTTTATCAACTCTACACCCCCGCAAGATGGAGTGGTGGAAATCCTCCAATCCAATATTGGACTGCAAAAATAAAAAACGAGGGCCAGGAAGCCTTTTAGTGAACATATCCGCAATTTGAAGATGAGAGCACACAAATTGCGAAAGAACAAAGCCGGCCTTAAAACGATCACGCATAAGATGATAGTCGATGTCTAGGTGCTAAGTTCTCTCGTGAAACACATGATTCTTAATAATATGAATGGCGGCCTGGTTGTCACAAAACAAAGGGATGGGCAGAGAAATTGAAACCCCGAGACCACTAAGCAGATGCACAATCTAAATAAGCTCACAAAACATAAAACTAAGAGCTCTATACTCAGCCTCGGCACGAGAAGTGGAGACAATAGGTTGTTTCTTGTACCTCCATGAGATCAATGCTCCACTAAAAAAGATACAGTATCCAGTAAGAGAGGGACGAGAGTCAACATAAGAGCCCCAATCGGCATCGCAATATATTGTGAGAGCCATCTCCCATTAACATGGGAAAAACAAACCAGTAGATGGACACCCTTTCAAATAACAGAGGACATGAACTACAACATCTCATGAGAAGTAGTAGGACGAGCAACGAACTGACGTAGTTGCTGCACAGCATAAGAGAGATCTGGTCGGCTAAGATTCAGATAGAGAAGCTTAACAATAAGACAACGGTATCGATCAGGATCAATGAGGAACTCACCATTTTAGAAGACAACTGAACCCCAAGAGGAAAAGGGGTAGAAACATAACGACAAACTAAGAAGTCTGTTAGGAAAAACAATCAAAAGAAGTCTTAAATAAAGTTTTGATGAGATATCAAAACACTCAAGAAAAACTGAAGGCTAAGTCAACCGAACTGAAAGTTGAGACAATCCAACTGAAGGCTAAGTCAATCGAACTGAAGGCTTAGACAATCCAACTGAATGCTAAGTCAACCGAACTGACGACTTAGATAACTGAACTGATAGCCAAGTCAACCAAACTTTAAGACAACTGAATTGATGGCCAAACTGAAAGTCAAGTCAACTAAACTGAAGTTCAAAACAACCCAACTGATGGCTAAGTTGAATGCCAAATCAACCGGACTGATATTCAAGTCAACCCAACTGATGACCATGATCAATTAAGTTGAAAAGTTGTTCAAGCAATAAAGAGAAAAGTGACTCTCAGAAGCTGAACTGAAGCATTAACTGAACTAAAACTGCTAGGTCCAAATCCAAGGTCACTGACTACACAATCATTGAAGTTAATCCATCCCAAAGAGTCAACGATAGAGCAACAATTGCAACAACTATATTAACGGCCATATGCACCAACAAACCTCTGATCAACCAACAAACCTCTGATTGCTCAAGAGACATGCCACAACCAACAGTCATAATACACTCCTCTATAAAAGACGAGTGAGATAGAATTTGAAAAGAACTTTTGCCTGAAATCTTTGCCAAATTTACTAAGCTCTCTCTTCAACATCTACTCATTTGCAAAAGATTAAAAGCTCAGTTTAAGTAATATATGCAGCTGCAAAAGTCAACTTGAGAAGGGAAGAATTCGATAAGCTACAAGCATCCTCAGTCTGCTGTTCAAAGTCCAGCTGAAGCTCTTCTTAGTTAAAGATCTGAAAAGTATCAATGACAACCGTTCAGTTCAAGGAGCACAACTTGTTGATAACCCCAATTCAAGATCAACCATCTTGAAGATGGAAAGAGATCTAAAACCTTGAAAAGACGACAATAACACCTAACTCTCAAGCTAAGTGTGCGCCGCCGCTAATGTGACTGTCACCGCAATAGTTAACTGTTGGAGACTGCAAGTGTGAGTTGTCGACCCAGCTGAGGTAACACTGTAAAAAAACTCATTGTTACTAGGTTCAGCTAGTTTCTACTCATTGTATAATTTATAAAGTGAACTCAGATTATATAGTGGATTTATCCCTTTTATGGAAGAAAGAAAGGATGTAGAAGTTTTAAGGCTTCGAACCTCTATAAAATATTTCGTGTGTTGAATTGCTTTCATTTTATCAAATTGCGTATCTATTGAAATTGCATACAAGATCACACGACTTGCACCTATCTCAAACAAACTAAAAATAGACAAGCTGCTAAGTTTAAACGAGTCAAAGGGCCCTTGAAGTTTTCCGCATTTGTTTACAGGTTTTTGAATTATGTTTATTCACACTCCCTCTAAATTGAACACGACTCATCCGGGACCAACAAAGCCCCAAGTCTCACAATAGGTCTAAGTCATATTTTCGTTGACTGAGATAGGTTCCCAAGCTCCCATGACCAATTTCCATGCCTAAGAACAACTTGCAGCACCAAGATCCTTAATTGTGAATGCAGCATCTAGATGCTTCTTGAGATGGGAAACTTCATGTTCAAATGGTTCAGTCACCAACATATCATCAACATAAACAAGCAGGGCAAGAAAAGTGACACTCGAACCCTTCAAGAATAGACAATGATGATATTCAGATTAACGAAACCCATAAGTGAGAAGACATCGACAAAACTCAAGATTTCATTCACGCGAAGCTTGTCTTAAACCATACAAACTACAAAGAAGCTTGCAAACTCAACCTAATGAAGCCTTTTCATACCTATCAGGGAGCAACATGTAAATCTCGTCCATAAGAAAGCTATGGAGAAATGCATTGTTGATATCAAGTTGCTCAAGTGGCCATTAATGAGAAGTGGCGAGAGTAATGAGCATTCAAACAGTCCCTAACTTAGCCACCGGGGAAAAAACTTTTTGATAGTTGATCCCAAACTCTTGCTTGTATCCTTTAGCCACGAGTCGAGCCTTGAAATGCTCAACAAAACCATCAGCTCTAGTCTTGATCTTGTAAGCCCATTTTGAAGCAATCACATTTTTTCCAGAAGGCATGGTAGTGAGCTCCCAAGTGTGATTTTTATCCAAAGCTGCAAGCACAGCATTCATGGCATCCACCCATTCAACATACTTACTTGCCTCTCCGTATGAAGTTACTGCATATGATCACTAACATTTACAAGAAAACTGGAATAACTTGGAGTAAACAAGGTAGAGAAGATGTCTGGGTAAGTAGGAGAAGATAAAACCACTTCTCCTGTTTGAATGGAAATATGATCCATAGATAGATGTGACACATAATCTTGTATCCAAATGAGAGGCTCTCGTAAGCGGTCACTTCATCTTGGTAAAACTGGTGGGAAGATTGTTGGTGACTGGTGCGAAATTTCTTCTAGACAAACATCATCTTTATGACACAAATCTTGAGAGTGTTGTAACGATGGAGAACAAGGAGGATCATCATATATCAATGATTCCACAATAGGTGGAATTGTTGGGGCAATAATATAATCATCACCAGTCGGTTGTAAAATGGATATATAGAAGAATGAAAACTCACATATCAGGATGTAAAGACCTTGTGTGTATCCAGATCGTAAAGCACATAGCCCTTCTGATGGGTTGCAAAACCCAGTGAGATTCATTTCAAACTGCAAGAATCAAACTTGGAACATTGAGTAGAAAAGTTAACTGCATATGCTAAGCATCCAAAGGGCTGCAAAGATTCCAATGATGGTGTTTTCCCAGTTAAAACTTCATAAGGAGTATGCTAATTCAACACTTTATTTGGAAGTCTATTAAGCAACATGTAGCAGTCAAGATAGAGTAAGGCCAAAATCGAATTGGTAATCCATCTTGAAACATCAAGGCCCTTGCAACTTCAAGTAGTGTTCAATGTTTCCTTTCTACAATTCCATTTTGTTAGGAGGAATAAACACAAGTGCGTTGATGCTTTAATACCAAAAGAGTGAAACATAGACTGAGTTTCACGTCCCACAAATTATGTTCCATTATCAGTTCTTATACATAATATGGTTTTCCAAATTGAGTCTTCACCATATTTATGAAATTCTTTAATGTGTAACAAACCTGAGTCTTGGAATGCAGCAAATATGTCCAAGTCATTCGACTGTGATCCTCTACCAAGGTGAGAATATAAGTAACATTCTCAATATTTTCGGCTCTACAGGGCCCCCAGGCATCAGCATGAATGAGCTTAAACAAAATCTGAGATCTCTTTTTTAGAATTGAAAATGTGTTCATACTGCTTCTTGGCTTTGTGACAGATTTCACATGCCTTCAACTCTTCAAAAACTGAATCTGTACAAACCCCCTTAAGCGGAGGAACATGCTTCATTGTGGTGAATGAGGCATGACCCAACAATTTGTGCCATTGAGAAATAGACATTCCAGCTTGTGCATCAAAATGACAAGCAACAACAGACCTCTTCATATTAATCACATATAGTTTCTCTATCGTTTTTCCAATTTCCAAAATACCATCATTATTACAATTTTTGATGAGGCAGTGGGTGGAGTAAAATAAGCATCTGACCTTCCCATCAACAGACAACTTGACACCAGATAACAGGTTATGAGAAAAAGCTTAGAGCATACAATACTTGAGATAAAGTAAGTTGTGAACTTATCTGAACTGTTCCCATGTGTTTTACCCCTTGTTATCATCCATAATTCGATCTATAATGTTGCCTCTTGTTAGTAGCATACATTGCATTCAAATCTTCAGTTTTAGAAAAATTTGTTGTGACAAGTTTTTGGTCTTCAGCTTGCAAAATTATAGCATAAGTTCTACTAACACTTAGCAGAGATCCATCATAAGAATTTGACTCCTCTCAATGTCATATCCCTCATATAATCTCATAAAAAACTGCATTAGCCTCTCATTCTCTTCTAGTGACCTAGCAGCATGAGATGCTTCACAAGTGCATACAACTTTAGGAAGTAACAACTACAATTCATCCCATAGACTTTGTAAGTGGTTAAAATACACAAGTACTGTAAGATTTCCTTGTGTATAACTTGCTAACTCACGTCTTAATTTGTAGATCATCAGTCCATTACTTCTCCCAAACCTATGGTTCAATTCATCCCACGATCGCTTTGAATTATCAATATAATCAAAGGCAGTAACTAGATCCTTTGAAATGCGGTTTAAGATCCAAGCTGAAATAGTATAATCAAATTTCATCTATAATTGATAAATTAGAGAATCCACAGTCAGTTGGGGAAAGGATCCATCAATAAATGGCAATTTATTTTTCGCACCTAATGCTCTCTTAATCGACCGACTCCAATTATAAAAATTCTTATCAATTAATAGTGTTGCAACGAGCTGCAATCCAGAGGTGCTCAGAGACATAAAGTTGGTAGACACCATCCACCTCCATACGAGCTGGTTGAAGCTCTTGATTCTAAAGAGCTGCTAGCATTCGCGGAAATTCGCGTTCATCAATCTCCGGCTATGCGATGAAGATCGAAACTTCTCTTCTGCAATGACATTCCAAGGTATATGTCGCCCTTTCACCATTCTAGAATTGTAGATCTAGAATTCAAATCTAACACCCGCTCACTGATACCATGTAGAAGTTTAGTGGACAAAATTTATGTTCTGTATTTCAGCAAAATAAATCAGTAAAAGGTACAAAAGAGCTACTATATAGGCAGCTGAAATAGAGAAGAAAACAAAATACATGTGTGATATACAAACATGAATTATTGCTTTGTTTATTCCAGCTGGCACCTTCTGTTCAGCACCTCTAACCCACATTAGCCACCACCACCTTCCTCCTTGTTCAACTCTACAAAAAATATAGTAAATGAGATCTCTATTTATAGTGGAAAAAAATTATGAATTTTCATATATATATATATATATATATATATATATATGACCATATGTGGAGATCAAATTGATATGAATTGTATTTTTGACGAATGACTAAGATTTATTACTTTTGTGATAATTGACATAGATTGTGCTTTTTATGAACAACTGTGATTTATTGTTTGGATATATAGAAAATTAGAGAAAAAATAGTAGATTCAATATGTAGAAAAAGAGAAGATAATTTTAAAATGTGTTGAAATATAGCAAAATTGGTCTCTATTTATAGAGAATGAAAAAAATATGAATTTTGGTATATTTTTTTTATTTATTTTTATTATATTATATAAAAAATATATCAATTTTATTTATATATCTAAATAAAATCTATTGCCCAATAAAATGGAGACAAGTGTCTCTATCCCATTGACCGGAGTGGAGATTCCATTGAGACCATGAGAGGCCTCACTAGAGGTGGTGGTCGACCGCACCTTTTCCTATTTCATAATTTATTTATTTTTTGCTGACGTGGGGGTCAACCACCCTCCACAAAGGCGTTGTTTTGGACTCAATTTTTTTGAAACAACCGACACCAACTGGTTCAAAACAATGTGATCTTTTGATGTTGTGGAGGGGTGAGTAATTTCATGTAAGCTCCGATGACTCCATTTTTTTATTGATCAAAATTTTTGATGTTGTGGAGGGATAGTCATTTATTATAAAATCAATATGATATGATTTTTTAAAAAAAGAATTGGTAGATTGGAGTATTAATTTGTGTAAAAAGGCGTAAACAATGGAATAGTTTAGGACATTGTCCCTAAATGTTAACATATAAATTTTGGTTTTCAACTTTCTACGACTCCTTAAATATATGTTTACCGAGCACTCGAACTTTTAGATTTTGTACAAATTTAATTTAGTTATATCCATTCCGAGCCCTTTTAAATTTATCTGATTAGTTAAAATATCTTTGCTAGTTCAATTCAAAGTATCTTCGGGGTTGGGCTTTCAAGTCTTCATTTAAAAAAATACATACCATCAATGTCTGATCACTTTTCAACATTTTCAGACATGTATTAAAATTTTGTAGTATGTGTTGCAATCGAGCGTGATCTCAAATGTGATTCCGAACATGAACTCAAGATTGAGTGTGGTCCCGAGCGGAACAAAATTTTCACCATGAAGACAACAGATCTAACGTGACAAGCATTTTTTATTAATTTCAATAAAAAAATGGAATTTAGATTTCATAGTGTTGAAAATACAAAAATTAAGTACATTTTTTGCTTGAAAATTGGATCAACTACATACAATCTTCATAAAAAATTCCATCAATTCAATTAACAAGTCACTTTTAAATGATTTTTTTGGATAAATACACTAGTGTTTATAGAATTTATATAATAGAAGTGGGTAATTAATATGGGTATTTTCATTAAAAAAAATGTGGGTAGCTTCAAGTTTCAACATGTAGCACTATAAAATATTGCAAACTTTGGAGGTTTCACCCATTCCAAGCTTAAAGAGAAGAAGCGAGCAAAAAAAGCACGTCTCAAAAAGTTTCCATGAAATCTTCGCTGTTGAGAAAAGAATTTTAGAAAAAGAGAAAAAGAAAAGGTAAAAAAAATTCTGACTGCTACCATAAAAGTGTAAAGATATTAACAGCAGAACTTTTGCTTTTTCAAAAGTTATGCTATCGAAGAAGCTGCCCACTGACATCACACTTAGAGGAGGAGGAGAAGGAGGAGGTGTGTTATATATTTCAAATTTCTTCAACCACACGCGCACAGACACACACAGTAACACAACCATAACTCCAATATTCATGCATGAAGATTTAATTTGTAGCTTAAACGTAACCAACTCTGAGTTCCTGCAGAAATTTCTTGCTGACGTTGGAGATTGAAGTAGATCGTAAGTTCACAAAACACGCTCAGTGTGTGTAAGCTGTGTTTTTCTACTTTTTTTTTTATTATTATTATTTTCATGATTCTGTATACGAATATGAGTTGCAAAGAATGAAATTTGGAAATATTTTTTGGTGTTTGCTGCGCTTTTTCCAGACTGTTATACTGTGATATATGTATGTCAGGGTTTTTTTATTTTGTTTCGCAGTGATGAAAAAAGCAAGTTTTCATCTTCTGAAGATCTGTAGCGAAAATGATTGATATCTCAACCCATTTTTATTGTTGTTCAATTATATATAATGTTTGTTGGTGTTTTTTTTTTTTTTTGCTAGCTGCATTCACTGTTGATATGAGTTCTAAATCTCTCTACATTTCTTCTGTTTTCGTTTCTTTTCTCAAAAATAGCTATCACAAACAGTAGTTTCTGTAGCCTGTTTTTGGCAATCGAATCACTGTGCCTGCTAAAGTAATGATAAACTCACCATCACCAAACATATGATATGTCCACTCAAATAAATAATTAAATACATATATATTTATATATCTTTTTTTTTTTTTTCAGATATGGGTTTCTATGGGACATTACATCATCCCCTTTGTTGATTCGACTATTGTCTTGGACTCGGTGCTTTGCCATTTTTGTTCCACAGGTAATTCTCTCTCTCTCTCTCTCTCTCTCTCAATATTGACTTGCAGGGTGTCCTGCTGTTGCACAACTGAAATGCACACCACTAAAGTAAAAGTATGTTTTCATTTGGCAATGTGAAAAGATTAGTTGAAGCTAGCAATTAATAGGGCACATTAATTATTGTATGATCTGATTAATTAATAAACTAATCTCCGTCATTAGCTGTAAAAAGAGTCCCTCCTCGAATCCGATAAGTGAATGTTAGTCTACACGACACTCTTGAAAATTAAACTTGAAATTTGAGAAAACACACACACACACCCCAAAGCAAAGGGTGAGCGTCGAAATTGCTGCTGCCAGTTTTTGGTCAGGAGAGTCAGGTCCCAGCTTCCCCACATATTTAATCATAATTCAAATCAGGCCATTTGGGACTCATACATCACTCACAAATGTTAATAACATCATAAACATATATTTGGAATATAATTGTAAGTATCAACTATATATTATTACACGCAGATGAAATTTACCCACCCCTTGTGGTTGTGAGTTTCCCTTCATCACTCAAAATATAAACAGTGAATTTAGGCTCATTTACTTGTGCGACCTATGTTGGGACAGACATGGCCACCACCAACCAGTAAATATCTACAAAGACAACACGAGCCAAATTAATTAAGGTTTCTTGTCCCCAACATTTCTTTCTTTCTTTCTTCAAAACACACACGCACACACACACACATATATCTATCGAGAGAGAGAGAGAGAGAGAGAGAGACGTTGCCACAAGCTAGCTCCTGCAGCACGAAAAGCACTTTCAAAAGTTCCAACTGAAGTTTGTTTCTGGTAACATGAAAATAGGGTTGTACCACGGGTGGTGGAGGTGGCGGAAGCGGCGGCGAGGAGCGAACATGATGAAGGGACGTGTGGGAGCAGTCAAGAAAATGCAGGTGAAGCCAATATCTGATCTTTGGGGATTTCTACCAAAATCTCTTCTTCTCAAATGGGGGTTTCATTCCTTGTCAGTCTTCTCTTACATTAATTAGCTTCTCATGGCGGCGGTGTGATATTGGCGGGACGGCTCAATCTGTTTTTTATTTTTATTTGTTACTTTTTACTATAATTATTATTAGCTATTCTCTGCTTGATCTAGTTTAATATTTCGTGATCATGTTTATATGCAAGGCAGTTTTTAGTTTCTTCGGCATTCTTGATTTTGATTTTTAATATTAGCCTCCCCCCAACTTTGTAATGACTAGCTTCAAAATATCATTACAGAAATTAAACCGTATTCGTACAAGTGTGCAACTTAGTTCTTAGAAAAAACGAAAAAACAAAAAGAGTGCTGGTAGATATTATAGTTTTTCACATATTGTGCAATTCAACTAAACTCATATATGGCGTTAAATTTTGAGCATGTATCTAATGCAGAAGGCAAATTGAGAGTATAGCTCCCAATTTTCATCCTTTGTAAAATGACCCGTTAGTTTAATGAAAATTTATTGGAATTTCCATTTTTTTTCCTGGTTACGTCCCCGATGCCGAAATGGACAGTTCCTCAGAAACTAACAATCCGTACATTTAAATGTGTTGGCTCAATTTTATGGCATGTCATTGCATTACATCCTGGTACCACTGACGTGTCAACTGAGTTTACACTTTACAATTTATTCACAAAATGGTCTTTATAATAATAATAATAATAATAATAATAATAATAATAATAATAATAATAATAATAATAATAATAATAATAATATCACCGGTGTCCTTTTTTTACATTCAATTGAAACTTTGGAGGGTGAGGTGGGGTGGGGTGTATTATTATTATTATTATTATTATTATTATTATTATTATTATTACTGGGATATAAAACTATAAATGCATGTATGAAAAAAAGTTCTACCCAGCCAATTCGAATTAATGTCATAAAATGGACTATGGATATGTGCGTTGGTTATAGACTAGTTAGGATTAGGCAGTTGATTTACGATTTTATGAAAAAAAATGGAAGTAGTCAAGATTTCGATAAACCCATAGAACACGGCTTCTAATTTAATAACAATATATAATGCATAAATCAAATATTTTCATTTGTACTCTATCCATATTTAAGTGAGAAAAAAAAAATTAAGTTTTCTAGAGGAGTCATGTTACCCGGTACGCATCCTCAGGTTAATTGTCATAAAAAAAATCAGAAACATAGTGTCTGTGGGACATTCTAGGTTTGTGGGGGCCTAACCTAGAATTGGGACAAATACATAATTAGAGTTGAAAAGGGTAAAGAGAAAGACAAGGAAAGGATTATATAGTGGATGAAAGAAAGTGTCGTTTCATCCTATAAAACGGGAAGGACTTGTAGTCATATTTGAAATCGTTTACGAAATTCGAGTCGACAAAAAAAAAAGGCAGTTGGGGTAGTGGGGGTTGGGAGTAAATTATAGATCGATTATGGAACATATATATATATCTAAAAAATAAATGGTGTCAGCAACAAATGGGCCTGATTCATTTATATTGATAGAAAATCTTGAATGGTAAATTGCGGGTGAAAATGCATACGCATTTATAGTCCACTGTCTTGTGCAGACTCGGACCATACAGTATTAATTGTTGTTGTCACCTCTCTGCTCTCTATACCAAGAGCAAACCATTTAAAAATGGGTAAAAAAACGCAGTGTCTGTTTCATCATCACATTTATTCAGCGATCAATTTATTTCAGATTTCTGCAATTGCTTGCTGTTTTATTAGCAAAAAAGACCTCCGGAAGAAGAAGACAGATTTTGCTACAAGGAATGATTTCACTCCATAACAATTAACACGTAAATAAATTATTGGAAATTCAACTGAAAAAGCAAGATGCATTGAGAGTCTTGTATTTTTAAAAATGCCACTTCATTTGTTCATTTCCATCATCAGACACCATCTTCACTTCTCAATTTGATCACTTTCACTCATCAGAATTGAAGGTTCTAGATAAACACATTCGTTGTTAAGTTTAATCATATGGCAAACAAGGGTTTCACATGCAGGATTTAACTTCCATCTATCAAAGTTGAGATGTAAACAGAACCCAGTTTTTCAGTTTATAATGTAATTCATTCCTAATCCTTCCACCATGGTCAATATCCCAGGCACAGGCAGGATAAATGAACTTAACCAAAAAAAGTAGAGCTATCTTATCCTAGTTCGTACGAATATGATAGAGCAAGGGAAGCACTTAACTAATACTTCCATGATAAAAACTCTCAAATTTTCATATGATGAGACTGTTAGCACAAATATTCTAAACAATGGATTATTCACTTTTCAAGAGTTAACAAGTATATATGGGCGATTCCTCATATGCAAGAAAACATAATAACATTCATTATGAATCCAAACAATGATTCTAAACAATGGATTATTCACAATAACATAACTCAACCAAAATGCATAATAACATTCATTATGAATCCAAACAAATGATTCTTCAACAACATAATGTTACAAATATCCACTACACAGATGCTCTCATCCAAAATTAAAGGCAAGTCATCACCGATACATGTATGAACACAAGAAAAATCGAAAATTGGAGAAATAAATTTCAAGAAACAGAGGGCAGGCACCTGTGGAGTATTATAGCTGAGCAGGAGAAACATTCTCCAAATACCAGTTGTAAGTACCAATAAGTCCATCCTTGAGCGAAATCTTGGGCTCCCATCCCAAACTGGCGAGCTTCGAGCTATCCATGAGCTTCCTCGGCGTGCCATCGGGCTTACTCGAATCCCAAACGATCTCGCCTTTGTATCCCACCACCTCCTTCACCAATTCTGCCAGCTCCTTAATGCTAACCTCCTTCCCACTTCCCACATTCACATGATCCAACCCACTATACTTCTCCAGCAGAAAAACCACCGAATCGGCCAGATCATCCACGTGAAGAAACTCGCGCAACGGCGTCCCACTCCCCCAAACCACAACACTCTCCACGTTGCTCAATTTCGCTTCGTGAAACCTGCGCAGCAGCGCGGGCAACACGTGGGAGTTTTGAGGGTGGAAGTTGTCGTTAGGCCCGTACAAGTTGGTGGGCATGGCGGAGATCGCGTCGAAGGAGTGCTGAATGCGGAACGCCTGGCACATTTTGATGCCCGAGATCTTTGCGATGGCGTACCATTCGTTGGTCGGTTCCAGCGGCCCGGTTAGGAGGGCGGATTCCGGTATGGGCTGAGGGGCGAATTTGGGGTAAATGCACGAGGATCCGAGGAAGAGGAGCTTTAGGGTTTGGTGTTTGAAGGCGGAGGAGATGACGTTGGTCTGGATTTGGAGGTTGATGGTGATGAAGTCGGCAGGGTAGGTGTTGTTGGCGTGGATTCCGCCGACTTTGGCGGCGGCTAGGATCACGTATTTGGGTTTGTGCGCGGCGAAGAAGGCGTCGACGGCGGATTGGGATGTGAGGTCGAGCTCGGCGTGGGTGCGGAGGAGGAGGTTGGTGTAGCCGAGGGAGGTGAGCTTACGGACGACGGCGGAGCCGACAAGTCCGCGGTGGCCGGCCACGAATACGGCGGCGGATTTGTCGATGGTGATTGGATCCATAGGAAGATGAAGTTTGGAAAATTGCGGGCGTACGAGTAGAGAATGTGGTCGGTGGAAGGCTCTATTGGGCTTTTCCGTTGGGTTCAGTATCATAAAAACCGGATCTATTTATTGGGCTTTTATAGATGGGCCGTAGCACTGTGGAGTGTAAATGTAATTAATAACTGTGATTATCGCCAACTCATTCGCCAGTTGAATATGGAAGTTTTATTACACCATTGAAAATTAACAAGCCATAACTAGAGTTGAAAATCAAACTAAATAATTCATACTCGACTCGTGTCCGTTCGTTAAAAGTTCGGTTGAGCTTGATTCGATAAGGATATCAAACAAACTTGATAATAATTTTGTGTTCGATAATATTTAAAGCTCAGCTCAAGCTCGATAAGTAAAAAACTGATCAAACTTATGTAAAAATATCAAACTACTCAAGCTCGACTCATGTTCGGCTTGATTAAAGTTCGTTTGAACTTGACTCAGTAGATAATCAAACAAGCTCAAATATAAATTTTAAAGCTCGATATCATTTCAAACAACTTTAAACATATGTATGTTCGGGCTTAACTCGACTCACTTACATCCTTAGCCATAAGTCATTATCACGGGCACTGATATAGATATTAGCATGTTAGATTTTTTTTTCGTATAGAAAAATTATATTTCCTATAAATAGATGCAGACAAAATATATTTTAATTGTGAATTTTTATATAGGCAGTTTTAAAAATATATACATATAGTGTCTCGGATTATCAGTAAAAAACAATCCGGTTCCCATAAAAAATTTATGATTGTATCAATCTATCACCATACAATTTGTACTTGAAAAAAGTTAAGCATGCAAAAATCATCTAAAGGTTAATTACCATGCAAAAGTCAGCAAAATTTTAAGAATGAGAAGAATAAGACTAATTACTGCCTGCCAAACGTTAGACTTCTAAATTTCCTGCACTTACTACAATTAGGCAGTAAGGTTTAAAATAATTTATTTATAAATAATAATAATAATGATGAAGATAATGTTGTGTGTAATTAAGGCGAGTTGACTTGAAGCTAGCTAGCTACACATCACTAAGTTGTCAAAGATCGAGGAAAGCATAACCGAACCATTTGTATATATAGGTATTTTATATAATTTTTTTTTTTTAAATTTAGTGCTTCGGATTATAAGTGTAGTCCGACCCCATATAAAAATTTTATGATTCCGTCCTGTCTTTCAATGTATCATTGTATGAAATATACCCTAGAAAAAGTAAGTGTGCAAAAGTCATCTAGAGGTTAAGCACGCAAAAGTCATCTATATTTTAAGAATGCAAAGAATAAAACTAATTAATGAATGCCAAACATTAGATTTCTAAATTTCCTACACTCATTACAATTAGGCAGTAAGATTTAAAATAATTTGTTTATAAATAATAATGATAACAATGAAGATAATGTTGTGTGTAATCGAGTCGAGTTGTCATGAAGATGAAGGAAAGCATAACTAAATGAGCTCGATTTGTGTTCAGTAGGTGCACCATCAGCTGCGTTGGAAAACACTTGTTGATCCAATCAACCAGTAAAAAAATATCAAAATCAATATTAATCGTAAAGTATCATATGTATTCTTAAAAATATCGGTCAGAAAAAAACAAAATCAGTATCAACACGAACTCTAAAAAGTATCACTCAAAATTCAAAAAGTATCACATGTTGATGAGATGTCGACCCATGATTGTATCTGGTTCCAACGGGATAGAATGAAAATCCCCAACCCAAACCTCACAACATTGATGAACCAAAGATCACGAACAATCTCGACCCAACGGTGATTGTAAACTCGAACCACGGATTAAAATGAAGACGCCACAAACAGGGATGATTATCTGTTTGATAAGTCGATAGATGAATTCACGCAGAATTCTAATAAATTTCTCCACAGAGAAAAATCAATATTCAATATCATCAAAAGCTGTCTCAAATAATTCAGAACAAGCCCTTATGTAGGTGGGCAAAATAAAATAAAACCCTAGTATCAGATCCTAATCTAAAAAGGAAATAAATAAATAAAATTCGGATAATTCCGCAACAACTGTAGTGCGCGCGACACGGGTCCACTCGTGCCCTGAGTCGCGCTGTCACTCACGCCCGGTCTAAAGCAAAACACCCTGCAGTGCAATGCAGTCCACTCGCGCCTTCACTCGTGTTGTTACTCGCGCCCTATGGTGAGACCAGTTCATTCACGCCCGGACTCGCGCTACGATGCGCGCCTGTCTTCCCGAACGCTCGAACTTGATCATCGGCACTACACTTAGGATCGTATCACATGTATTCTTAAAAAGTATCACATGTGTCACTATTATTTTTTTTTTGCGGATTGACAGGGTCAACCCTTGTTGACCCACGTTGACCGTTTGAAATAACATTATATACAACTAGTGTAAGAATTTTTTTGCTAAATGAATATATTTAGCCAAAAGATCAAGACGGCACAAGAACTGAATCTTATTGAGCTATCAGTCAACCAATTCAACTAGAGTTAAATCATTTCAACACGATTTATCAAGCCATGATCAACTATGGAGTTGATCTAGGCTTAGAGTATTTTATGTCAGTTCCTGTTCCACTACAAGAAAATACCAGAATAGCGATGAAAATATCTGTCTCCAAATTCATTTTTTCCGTCTCTAAATTCAGTTAGCGATGGAATTAAGATAGGAAAATTCCATCTCTAATATCATAGTCGCTAAATATTTAGAGACGAAAAATTTTCCGTCTCTAAAATTTAGAGACGGATTAGAGATGAAATAATATGTCACTGTCCTCAGTCGCCTTATTTGGTAGCCGGTATTTGGCGACCAAATTTACCGTCCTTATTCCTTCTCTAATTTTAGAGATGAAAAATTCAGTCACTAAATTAGAGACCATTTTTGGATTTGGAAACCGAATATTCTGTCTCTATTCCGTCTCTAATTTTAGAAACGGAATATTTATTCACTAAATTGAAGACCAATTTTATTTTTTTTAGACTGAATATTCCGTCTCTAATCTGTTTCTAGTGTAAAAATTTTTATTTTAATTATTTATATTTATATATAAATTAAATATATCAATACCAATAAAAACATTCGAATATCATCGAATCAATTAAAATCTAAATATCTGAATCACATTAAACATCATAATATCATTCGTACAATATTTCACAAAGGTTGCAATGTACTAGCCAAACTTCCAATATTCATAACAAAGCAGTTTATAATATAAATACCAAATATCCAAAAACACAAACACAACATAACTAACTGGTTGGTGGAGGTTGTTGTGGCTGTGAATTGAACAATTGGGGTTGCATCTAAACTGATAGATAGGTCTCGATCATCTCCTACATCTGTTGTTGGTGCATCTGCTGCTGCAAAACCTTTCCCATATGTTATCATCAATTATAACTTTTTAAATTTTTTTTTGTTGATAAATCTTGACTATGATTATTTATGTTATGATTGATTTTTAGTTAATAATAAATATCATTAAAATCATAAATTTTATAGTATAATTATAATTTAGTATTATATTCTCTTTCTCTCCCTTCTTTTGGTTTTTAAGGAGTTTTTATAGTTTATTTTTAGTTTTTGTGCGAAAAAATCAATTTAATGGGGGAGATATTTCGGCTTAAAACTTCAGCATCGATAGTGACTTTAATGGGGATTTTTTTGCGATTCACTAATACTGATGGGATTTATCATCAATTATGAGGAAATCAGGAAACACCTCGTTAAAGATAAATTCTTTAATTAGGATTTTCTTTCCTCTCACTAAAATTACAAAAGTTATGGTTTTAACGACAGGATTCACATACTCTCATTATATTTTGTCATTAATAACTCATTTTCTTGTAGTAAATTAAAAATAATTACCGACGGAAATAATTATGTCTCTACAAAAAAAATATTAAAAAAATCAACAACGAAAGTAATTCCGGCTCAACCATATAAATAATTAAAAATAATAATTTAAAAAATAAACAACGAAAATATCCGTCGTTACATTTGACGTAAAGTATATTGGCGCCAATATCAGTAGCAAGTCTGTCTCTAGTTTCGTCTCTAATATGCTCCAGCAAGTTCGGCCGATGTTCCGTCTCCAATTCCGTCTGTAACTAGAGACGGATAATATTCCGTCTCTAGTTAGAGACGGATAGTATTATGTCTCCGATTCCGTCTCTAACTAGAGATGTATATCATTCCGTCTCCAATTCCGTATCTAACTAGAGACGGATATTATTCCGTCTCCGATTCCGTCTCTAGTTAGAGACGGATAGTATTCCGTCTTCGATTCTGTCACTATTTCGGTATTTTCTTGTAGTGTTCTAAAAAGCAGCTAGTAGGTTGAATAGGAACATGATGCATGGATCGACAAATGATGATTGAATTTCTCAGGACATACAATTGTGGTTGAATCTTTGGAGCTTCAAATGTGATCAACTAGTTGAAAGAAAATGTGCTTCGGAGTTTAGACGCAGTCTTAACGAGTGGCTTACGTTGTAACACAATTAAATGAGACTTAGGCCATCTCCAATAGTGGCGCTAAAAGTCAAATTTGAAGCAAAAAAGTTAGCAAAAAAATGCTCCAACAACGACTCTATATTCGGCTGGAAAATCCATATTGCTACAGTGTTGCTTCATATTTGAAGCAGCACTGTAGCACGGCTTCAATGCTTCATCACTGTTCACATTAATGTTTTTTTTTATTTTCTTTTATATTTGTTTTTTTTCTCTTTATTTATTTTTTTATTTGAAATATTAAAATACAAGATTGTACATTAAATTAAAATAACATCAAATAAGAACACTTATATTATTTTTTTAATGTTGAAATTAAAATAACATTTAATAAAATTATTAAACGTAAAATGATATTAAAAATACAAATAATGCATTAAATAGAATATAGCAATACAATAAATTTGTTAGAAATGAACATAATTTCAGAATATGATTTTTTTGTACGTTTCAAACAAACTAAAGATGTTAGTGCTTATTTGGAACTTGGAAATACATTGATCGAGCATTTATTGGAAGAATATTCTAATTCATAGACTTAGGAAAAATTATTATGTAATTTATGTTTTTTTTTCATTGCAATATTATTATGTTTTTTCCTATATATGTTGCAATAGTAAGTTAAATTTTAACGTTATTTTGCAAAATCAAGATTAAATAAATACATAAAAATAAATATTTAGAGCATAATTTAGAGCAGACCATTGGAGATTGATAAGTCCATTTATTTCGTGTTTTTATGGGCATTTTGTTTGTTATAAATGTCCTTTTTAATGTGTTTTGTGTCAAAAAGAACCAGGATGAGGTCATGGGACATTGCGGAGGTCAAGTCTGGTGAAAGGGGCATTTTATGCCCGGTTATTCAAGCAAAATCCAAGCTAAAGATTTAGTCAGAGGCACCAGGGACTTCTTTCAGCATCATCCTATATTCGGGTGGCGGAATGGGCATATCAGAGATGGATGAGGCTGACTGTAAGATGTCGTGCCCACTTTGCTCGTGCAGACTTGACAAAAATTGGGCTGGGCTAGGGCGATTGATAGAAACTCGGGATCAGTTTGAAGAGAGAGACGAGAAGGATGGCTACATTATCTGAATAAGAGTTGGTGGAGGACTGGACTCTTAAAGGCGTTGCAAAGAAGATATAAGCCCAATCCCTAAAAAATAGGGATTTGGTCAACTTATGCTTATCCAGTCAGATCAGAGATGGCACGCTAGTTCCGGAAATCCAGTGAAGACCCCAGCTTGTTGGGGAATCTCTGATTAAGAAATGTAACTATTTAAGCTCTTTTAATTTTGGAAACAATTTTGGAAGTCAGATTGCTACAATTTTACTTTCTTGCACTTTCATTTTCGTACGCTGCTTTGCAGCAATAAACAATTCCAATAGGCCTTAAGCCTTTGGATTTAGGATTATGATATTAAACTCAACGGTTATGTTGAGTATTTTTGCATATTAAATTCAGTAAGTTCTCTTTATAATTATGCTTTTCATTTCTGCAATTTTAATTATGTCTAGCATGCTTGGCTAGACACTCTATTCTGGTGTTTGAACAATGAAAATGGTTTGAATATAAATCTGGACTCGTGAGGCCAAAATGGGCATAGTAATGCATAATAGGTTTCTATTGATTATTGTGCCTCGTTCCACGTGAGTGTGTGCCTGAAATGCCCAATGTGGCTGGTCACTCGTTAGGTAAAGAGGGCACACCACTATTAATTGAATTGGCGAATCGTGACTATGTGTTGGTTCATATAGTAATAAGGGAATCAATAGGTTGTTGTGGGCACACGAGGAATGATGAGATTTTTCTTTTAGTACAATTTAATCAATCACAAGTTTTAATTTACCAAATCTCAATTATGCAAGTGAACATACGAAGCATAGGAGACCGGGTCGAACACGGGAAATTAATTGCATAAATGAGTCTACAAGTACCATCACATCAAACATTTTCACTGGTCAAACCATTCGGAATTTGGTTGGAGAATTAACTAGAAAAACAAGATTCACAATAATAAACAAAGATAGCAACACAAGAGGAATAAAAGAGAGTAAAAACCTAATAAAGATCACAATGAGGAAAAATGGCTCTAGGGCATTGTTCATTAGTAAAAACTTGTTCATTAAATAATGAATTTATGCATAATCTCCCCAAACAACAATTGATACCAAATTTAGTTGAAGCCCTCTCTCGAGCAACTAAGACATTTCAATTAAACTCAATTCCCCTATCTCTAGGGCTAAATTGCAATTTAATCTAATCAAGCATAATCAATCAACAAACATTAATCTCTCGATCTAATGCAAAATTGAAACCATAAATCATTTACCCATGCACAATTGATTCTCTCGAACTCAATTATACACCAAATTCTATCCTAAGATGGCCAATCAAAGAATAGAAGCAATCAAACCATGATTTATGAGAAAGAAGGGGAAGATTAAGCAATAACCCATGTTTAATTCACAAACCCATCACCAAATCACAACACCCTAGATACCAAGAAATTTAGCTATTCATATTCAAAATAACAAACAAAACAACACAAAATAGAAGCATAGATCAAGGTAAGATGAAACCCGGAAACTTGTATTAAATTCTCCAAAATAGCTCTTGTTCCACAAGCTCCAAAGCTCCCAAGCTTAAACACTCTTTCTCTCTCTAAAAATGGAAAAATATGAAGTTCCTTTCTCATTTTTGAGCTAAGGTATCAATATATACAAGGTGTGGGAAGATAGGGTGAAAAATAAAGCCAAAACCAAAAATCCCGAAAATGTGACATAGGGGCGCGACACGGGGCCGGTCGCACCCTGCGGCTTCATGTCGGGGCTGGGAGGCGCGACCCGAGCCAGCACAAGGCTGGCCCGGGTCGGGTTGCAGGCCTTGATTTTTTGGCCGCGGACACGGAGCGGCGGTCGTAGGTCCTGGCTCCGGGTCGCGCCGGGCTGCAGTGTCGCTCCGTGCTGCGGCTTCGACCCGGTCTTCGTGATTTCTTCTCCATCCAATTTAGCTTCCCGGTCGCTTTCGTCTTCTCTTGATATGCACTTCAACTCTCCATTTGATCTTTTCTCGATTCTCAGGCCTTGGTTTGCTTATTTTACCCTGTTTTCTAAATTAATGGTGTTAGCAACACTTATTCTAAATAACAACTAATATTACCCTAATTGATTACTAAACATACTAAAACATGATAAAAACATACGAAATAATGCTCGAATTAGGACTAAAATACGAGCATGTCAACTCCCCCAAACTTGAACTCTTGTTTGTCCTCAAACAAGCATTTGGAAAGAACAAGAAAAGATCAAGACAAGAAGGAAACACATAGCCACTAATGCCTCAGCTTTTTAATCAACAATCCACATGCAAAGAACAAGATCAAAGCTTCATATCATAAGAGTAACAATCATGAGAAAAATGACCACTCATACTTGAAGAGCAATTTTTATCACAACGATCCTCACACATGGAGATAAGGGACAAATTTTCACTCAATATCAAGTAATAAAAGCATACCACCATAAGCTTGCAAAATAACTCAACATGATTCACCAATGTGCTCTAAACAAGAATCACATAGGTCTTTAGGGTTGTAGCGTTTGGCTCTTTGGACGGGTAGGGAAATTTTTAGGTAGGAGTGACTCCAAGTCCTTTCTCACATCCTACTAGCATTCCAAACCTAGTAAAACTAAAACTTTTCTTCTACCCATGTCACACAAAATGAGCAAGCTTAAGCAAAAGACGAATGATCCTTAGCCTCTTCTTTTTCTTCTAATTCATTCCCCCTAAGACATTGGTTCACACATTCTTCCACAAGGAACTAAAGTCGGCATTAAATTCATTTTTTCAATTTAATTCAACATCACGACTCTAATGATTCCCATTTTTTTTCATTTCAAGGGGAAGGCCTTGAACTTCACATTTCTAAGCTTTAAAACATGTTTCACAATTTTTTTTTCTTTCTATCCGAATTTTGCTACCCACGATTTTTGAAATAACAATTCCTTCATTCCTTAAATTCCCTCTACCCCGGGCTATTCAACAAAAATCAATCACCAAAGGCTCAACGGGGCTAACAAGGATAAATTTCAAAGGAATGAATAAATAAGGCTTAAAATTTTCGACAAAAACCGCCTTAGGTCATCTTCAAGTTCTAAGCACATATAGAATACATGAAAGTTATGAATGAAGTTCTAGAGATGCAAATATCATTGACGAATCACACATGAAAGAACAAAATAGGCCCAAATCTCACAAGTGGCTAGAAATCAAGCCAAGTTTCCACGATTTTGACTCGCATGATATTTCGGCTTAACACTCTTCTCATGCATGCATTTTTCAACATTTTTGCACAATCACATAAAAAAATCATCATAGGCCCGGCATGATTTCCATATCTATCTTTCCCTGTTTCCGTCACCAAATTAAGCAAGACAAACACAAGCTCACGCAGGAAAAAAAAATTACCACACACGATTAAAGCCTAATCCAAGCATTTATTACAAACCCAAATATTGAAATAAAGATGATCCTAAAGATCAAATATATCCATACAAACCAACATAACATACTAAATCCAAATATCAAATCCTAATTAAATAACAGTCATCCAAATATCCAAATAAACTGAAATAAAGATGTTCACTAAAAGCAGAAAAAGGGCGATTATCGGTCACCACTTTACACCCCATCCCCCAAACTTGTTCCCTTCCAAGGAAAGGGCAAGTTTGAGTGGAAAGATAGTGGGACCGAAATCGAGGGGCAGACTCTCATTCTTGCTTCGAGGCTTCTTCCTCGGATTGCTCTTCATACATTTGTGCTTCCTCTTGCTCTTCCTCAACTCTTATTCACCATGGACTCTCCTTTGGTTTCCACCCCTCCCTCTTGCCATTGTTTTTGCAAAATTTCGAGGAGCAAACACTCAAGTACCTTGCAAACACAATGAGGGGCGTCATTCTAACACAACCAAAAAGAGGCAAAAAGGGTCCATCGACATAGGCTATTAACAAAATCACATAAGCATTGGATCTCAAGCCTTTCAACAATCCAACATCATCCTTTTTATACCTCTACACATCTCTCACAATATCAACCAAAGGGCACTCCATTACCAAAAATCCCACATCTACCACGTCAACATTTATAAATAAAGGAGTCCCATTCAAATCACCATGAACATGCATAAAGAGAGAAGGGTCAGCTTATAAAAATCAAAATAACCAAAATGGGGCATGAGAAACAATGCACACTCATTAATACCACAATTTTCTTATGAAGCATAGAAATCCCCTAAAATAAAGCTCAACCTTCCTCATGCTTCCAAACACTCTCCAACATGCTAAACTCAAACAAAGCTTTCCAATTCAAGACACCAAAACACCTAAAACACCTAAACAGAAACAAGAAAAACATAACAAAAACCAAATAACATGAAATAAAATTGAAACACACCAAAACTAACTAAAATAAACGAAATGAAGACAAGAAATTGGGTTGCCTCCCAATAAGTGCTAAGTTTAACATCGCTACGCTCGCTGTGGGCACAGGAGTTATAAATTATTTTTAAGCGCAAAACGACCGCGCGTCAAAATTGGCGCCGTTGCCGGGGAGCTAGTTTCCAGTGATTTTATCTTCCACAATTGGTGAGCCTGGAAGTTGATGCCCAGGGGCTCTTCAGAGGAGACTCTATTGTACGATCCGGAGATAGAGAAGACTTCGAGGAAAAATAGGGCAGCAGCGAAGAGGGCACGCCAAGCCGTAAATAGACCTCGTGAGCCCACACCACCACCAGAAGATCAACAAGATCAAGGAAATGAAGGGCATGAGGAGGAATGACAGTTTGAGAATGGCCACAACATCAACATGGCCGCAAATGGAAATGCCGCGAATGGCAATGCGGATGATAACAGGACTTTAAGGCAGTTGGTCTTTCCGACCAACATGAATCTGTGCCCGATGGACATTACACTCCCAGCTGTGACTCAGAACTGGGATATTCATGCAAACTTTATCCAGATCTTGCCGATGTTCCATGGAATACTCGTAGAGGATCCACAAAGGCACTTGCAAGATTTTAAGATGGTTTGCCAAACTCAACCATCCGACCATGGATGAGAGGAGTATGTGCGGTTAGTCTCGTTCCCTTTCACCCTTCAGGATGGGGCACGGGACTGGCTGTACACATTACCCACTAGCGCTGTGACCACATGGAGACAACTTCAACTGAAGTTTTTGGAGAAATATTTCCCAGCATCCAAAGTGCAAGAAATGAGAAGAAGGATAGAAAGCCTGAAGATAGAAACTAACGAAAGTTTCTATGACTACTTGAGAAGATTCCAGGCGATGCTGGCGAAATGCCCACAGTACCAGATTACTGAACACAATTTGATTTAGTATTTTGTCGGAGGATTGAGACCACATGAAAGAACGATAGTGAATGCCTCATGTGGAGGGTCTATTTTGAACAAACAGTCTGTTGAAGCATTTAGAATTCTCATAGAAATGGCTGAAGACAACCGAGACTTCAGTGGAGAGGGCATTCGGGTTGTAAGTGAATCAGAAAGGGTACCGGACTAGGACAGCAAGATTGATAGATTGTGCCACAAGATCAAAAAAATCTTGTCCAGTGTAAGCATGGTAAAGAAGCCCAGACCTTGTGGAGTATGCAAGAGCATATCTCATTTCACTGATGAATGCCCTACTCTACAAGATGAAGTGGAAGAAGTGAACGCTGTAGATGGTCAGAATGGGCATTCCAGAAGATATGATCCTCATTCCCAGACTTATAATCTTGGCTGGAGAGACCATGAAAATTTTAGATGGAGAAGGCTAGAGGATGGGCATCCTGCACACCCGCTACTGCCACCAGAGGAGAAAAGGAAGCAAATGCTGGAAGATCTTGTGTTTACCATGGTTGAAGAGAATGAAAAGTTTAAGCAAGAGACTCGAGCTGGTCTCTCGCATATGAGCAAGCAAATCAATCAGTTAGCTCAAGCCATGCACAAGATGGAGGAAAAAAATGGGAAGCTGCCTTCCCATGTTGAGAATCCAAGAGAGTAGGTAAATGCAGTGGCTCTAAGAAGTGGAAAAGAACTTACGGAGATGTTCAGGCCAGTAGAAGAGGAGAACAATGTGCCCTTGGAGGAAGAAGTGGAAAAAATTCCCACATAAGACGAGGCACAAGAAGCTAAACAGGAGGATACTTTGCCCATTCTAGAAGTTAAGCAGCCTGTTAAAGTGCCCATTCCAGTAAAACGGAAGCCTCATTTTTCAGGGAGATTAGCACAAAATAGAAAAGAAGATGAAACCGGGGAGATGCTAAAAGTATTCAGCAAAGTGGAAATCAATATTTCACTAATTGAGGCAATCAAATAAGTGTCGCGGTATGCCCGGTTTCTGAAGGAGCTTTGCACCAGAAAGGTACGATTCAATGACGATACAAGGTTCTTAGTTGGGAAGAATGTATCGGCTGTGATACATAAAAAATTACCCAAGAAATGTGATGATCCAGGGATGTTCATGATTCTTTGTATCATAGGGAACAAGAAAGTTGAGAAGACCATGCTGGATTTGGGGGCATCGATCAACGTAATACCCCTGTCGGTGTTCAAAGAATTGAAGATTGGACCTTTGAAGGAAACTCGTGTGGTCATTCAGCTTGCTGACAGGTCTAATGTGTATCCAGAAGGCCTCATTGAAGATGTATTGGTCAAAGTGGACGAGCTTATTTTCCCATCAGATTTTTATGTGCTTGATATGGGCACATCGACTTCAAATTCTTCAGTGTTATTGCTGGGAAGACCTTTCATGAAGAGAACTCGGACTAAGATTTATGTGGATAAGGGCACACTAATATGTGAGTTTGATGGGGAAACAATGACGTTCAACATATTTGAAGCATTAAAGCACCCCCCAGATACAGAAAATTACAGTTTTGTGAATACATTCCGTCACCCGAGTCGATCCACCATATCCATGGTGAGTAATAAAAATCCATTGGAATGGGCATTATGGGATGGCATGATTGACCAAGATACCCTGGATGAAGACGATGATATCAAGGAAGAAATTATGATGTAGTACTCATTGGAAGAAATGTCATACGGCTGTGTGGATTATGGTGTGCCCATTCAGAGAAATGATGATAAGCTGATGCCTTCTATTGTCAAAGCACCCACGCTGGAACTAACGGCATTATTACCAAGGCATTTTAAGTATGCCTATTTAGGGAATAATGAGACTCTCCCTGTATCATAAGTGCGGGGTTGAATCAAGCTGATGAAGACCGTCTTTTGAGATTGTTGAGATTGTACAAGGAGGCACTCGGATGGACTTTGGCAGATATAAAGGGCATTAGCCCAGCGGTTTGCATGCACAAGATTCTATTGGAAGATGATGCAAAGCCCGTTCGTGATCCACAAAGAAAGCTCAATCCAATGATGAAGGATGTGGTGCTAAAGGAGATTATTAAGCTATTAGATCAGGGCGTTATATATCCTATTTCAGATAGCAAGTGGGTTAGTCCAATCCATGTTGTGCCTAAGAAGTCGGGCATTCAAGTGGTGAAAAATGAGAAGGGAGAGCTTGTACCCACACGACTGCAAACTGGCTGGAGAGTTTGCATTAACTACCGGAAACTGAACACGGTCACACGGAAGGATCATTTCCCACTCCCGTTCATTGACCAAATGCTAGAGAGACTCTTAGGAAACAAGTTCTTTTGTTTCTTGGATGGGTACTCAGGATACATGCAAATTGCAGTGAGTCAAAAGGACCAGTAGAAAACAACATTCACGTGCCCATTCAAAACATTTGCCTATCGCAGAATGCCCTTTGGCCTCTGCAATGCTCCTGGCACATTTCAGCGATGTATGATGAGCATATTCTCTGATTTGCTCGAGAACTGCATTGAAGTGTTCATGGACAACTTCACGGTATATGGAAGCTGCTTTGATCAATGTTTAGATAATCTAGAGAAGGTGTTGCAGCGTTGTGTGGACAAATGCCTAGTGCTAAACTACGAAAAATGTCATTTTATGGTCAGAGAGGGCATTGTACTAGGCCATGTGATTTCTGAGATGGGCATTGAGGTCGATAAAGCCAAAGTGGATATAATAGAAAAATTGCCATATCCCACTTCGGTGAAGTAAGTGAGAGGATTCCTGGGGCACGCTGGATTTTACAGGAGGTTTATCAAAGATTTTGCAAAAATTGCTCAGCCTATTACTCACTTATTGCAACAAGATGTTCCCTTTGAATTTGATGAGGAATGTAAAAAGGCATTCAATTTTCTGAAGAAACAACTGGTCAAGGCACCAGTCATTCAACCACCAGACTAGGGAATGCCCTTTGAGATTATGTGTGACGCCAGTGGATACGCTGTGGGCACCGTACTAGCTCAGAAAAGAGGAAAAGAAAGCCATGTAATTTACTATGCCTCCAAAACTCTGAATGGGGCACAGTGTAATTACACCACTACTGAAAAGGAGCTATTGGCAGTAGTGTTTGCATTCGAGAAATTTCGGTCTTATCTCTTGGGAGCAAAGAGCATTGTTTACACAGATCACGGTGCCCTGAGGCATTTGATGGCCAAGAAGGAGATGAAGCCGAGACTAATTAGATGGATCATGCTCTTGCAAGAGTTTGATGTCGAGATAAAGCATAAGAGGGGCACAAAACTTGGTAGCTGACCATCTGAGCCGAGTGCTGAATGAAAAAGGCGATGAGATGCCTATTACGGATCATTTTCCTGATGAGCATTTGTACTCAGCACGGGGCACACTGGAGCCCTAGTATGCAGATATAGTAAATTTTTTGGAGTTTGGAAAGCTTCCAATTAGGTACTCATGGTACCAAAAGAATAAATTGAGGCAAGAGAGCAAGTTCTATGCTTGGGATAACCCTATTCTTTGGAGGAGATGTGTTGATCAAATCATAAGAAGATGTGTCCCAGATTATGAAATTAAGGAGAAATTGAGACATTATCACAATTATGCTTGCGGAGGGCATTTCGGATCAAACCGAACAACAAGAAGAGTTCTGGATTGTGGTTTCTTTTGGCCCAAAATTTTCAAGGATGCCCACGATGTTTGCAAAAGGTGTGATTAGTGCCAGAGAATTGAAAACATCACTAGAAGGAATGAAATGCCCATGACGCCCATTATGCCGGTAGAAATTTTTGATGTTTGGGGAATGGATTTCATGGGACCCCTTGCAAATTCCAAGGGGAACCATTATATTATCTTAGCAGTTGATTATGTGTCCAAATGGGTGGAGGCAAAGGCTACTCCTACCAATGATGCAAGGATAGTAGCCGCATTCTTAAAATCCCACATTTTTAGCCGGTTTGGTGTGCCCAGGTCCATCATCAGTGATCAAGGGACCTATTTTTACAACCAAATGATAGAGAGGCTATTGAAAAAGTATAGAGTAAATCATAGAGTCACCACAGCCTATCATCCACAGGGGAATGGCCAAGCTGAAGTCTCAAATCGAGAAATTAAAGTCATCCTTAGGAAGGTAGTGAATCTAAGTATGAAGGACTGGAGTGCCCATTTGGATGATGCTCTGTGGGCATATAGGTCTGCATTCAAGACTCCAATTGGGATGTCTCCATACCAAATGCTATTTGGGAAGTGTTGTCATCTGCCAGTCGAGTTGGAACACAAGGCACGATGGGCACTTCAGAAGCTGAACATGGATAAGGATGCAGGTGGGTATTTCAGAAAATTTCAGATTCAAGAGCTGGAAGAAATGAGAATGGAAGCCTATGATAATGATGTGCTTTACGAGGAAAAGATGAAGAGGCTTCATGATCAAGTGATTATAAGAAAGAGATTCTTCCCAGGACAGCAAGTGCTGTTGTACCATTCAAGGTTCAAATTGATGGGAGGAAGTCTGAGGACCAAGTGGGTTGGTCCATTTGAAGTCTATGCAGAATGCCCCAATGGGGCAGTTGAGCTCAAAAATCCCAAAACTGGAGGGCAATTCAAAGTAAATGGCCTTCGTCTCAAACCATACCTAGGGCATTCTGATCGGAATGCTAGAGTGGTCTGGCTTGGAGAGCCCATTTACACCTGAGCAGGGATTTTTTCGTGCCCACGACAATAAATGAGGCGCTACTGGGAGGCAGCCTAGGTTTTTAATTGCTTTATTTTGTGTTTATTTTAATTAAATAAAGTTTCCAGTTAATTAAACTAGATTAGGGGCAATTTTACGCTTGTTTTTTGGATAAGTATGTGATCTACAGATTAGGATAAGGAGACAGAAACCAAAGATAAAGGTAAATCCCAGAAAAATAGGGATTCTGAGGCGGGGCATTTTGAAGAGATAAAGATGAAGCCCCGATTTTTAGGGATAATGCTTATCCATTACTGTGGGCATACCGAACGCATAAAAACCCTAAGAATCTGAAAGGTCGCGGTCACATCAAGCTACAGTAGCACTATGTTTAAAGCAAACCCCATAAGATCCAAACAATCATTTTCACTCTCCTCAAATTTTTCTGAAACATCGAAAGCCTCTTCGAAAAAACCTTCAAGCAAAAACCCTTCCACCACCTCTCAAGCTTCAACAATGGTGAACACCAGAGGCAAGAAAGCTGCTCCCAAGGCTAAGAGCAAGCTAGAGTTCAAAGTTCCCGCTGTGGTCGAGAAGTCTGCGCAACTAAAAGCTGCAAAGAAGAAGGATGTTAAGCCCAAGGTTGGAGTCACCACTGGAGCTGTCATCGGAGCAACCAACAAGGTTGCTGAAGAGATTGTACCTGAGAAGGAACCCGCAGTGGTGGCGGAAGAGACGAGCTCTTCAACGCCATCTTAAGAAGACCTGTCGAAAAAGGACGCCACGACTGTGGCCATGCAAGAGGAGGAACCAGCTACGGAGCCCATGCCGAAGTAAGTTCAAGGAGTAGTGAAAGTGACCGTGAAGAAAGGAAAGAAACAGGCTAGGGTACCTACACCCGAGCCATCTGAAGAAACTGTCAAGGAAGATGAAAATGTGGAAGAGGAAGAAGATGAAGGATTAGATGATTTTGTGGATGAACTGGATAAGATGGATTCTCAGAGAGGAGGAGCCACCTGTGGAGATAAAGAAAAAATCTTTAGAGAGAGCTTTTGGAAAGAAAAAAGTTGGGAAGCCCATTCCAGAGCAAACAGAGCAGCCGGAAGATTCTCAGCGCGAGGAGACTGAAGATGAGGCCTCTGAGCAAGAGGAGGAGGAGCAAGAGCAAAGTGAGCGATCTCAATCTCACACACTCATTGATGAGCCCTTAGAGGACTCGCCGCCCAAGCAGAAGGTCGGTAAGATGGTGGCCGTGAAGGCAGGAGAGAAGCTTGCTAGACAACCCTCTTCAAGGAAGAGGAAAGCTGAGCAGGGCACACCAAAGCCCGAACCCAAGAAAAGCAGAGGAGTAGGGAGCCCCACTCCAGGAAAGTTTGGAAGCAGCCCACCACCGGTCAGGGGCATCATAAACTCAAAAGAAGTCCACCGTGAATTTCTCGTCGCTCTGGGCATAGAGCAGGAGGCAAGGGATCTTTTCGCTGCTATTGGGTGGGAATTTTTTTTGGATACGGAGTGTGTCATTTTCTCTACTCTCTCGTGAGAGTTTGTTCAAAATCTGAAAATTAAGCCTGTAAATAAGCCTGCTATGTCTACTAGGGTCATGAATTTTAAAATTTTGGGAAAAAGTTTTTCTATGTCTGCCGATGAATTGAACATGCTGCTGGGCATTGTCTTATATGGATCTCCAAGATGATTGGTATGTGAATGTATTAACTGTTGTGCCCGACTCTGCTGAGGGAGTAGAGGTAAAATGGGTTGAGGTTAGGAATGGCTCCACTTATCAAAGTGGAGCCACAAAAGGCTATTGTCTGAACAATGAAGCTTTGAGATTCTTTCACAGGGTGCTTGCCTACGGTTTCTTTGGTAGGAAGGATAGCTCTAATTCCATAACTAATCAGGAGCTTTTTATTCTCTGGTGCATGGTTAAGAAAATTAAAATCAATTTTGGCTATGTAGCCATCGCGCACTTCAGAGAGATAAAAACACACCCTAAGTATAGAATCTCTTGTGCCCGACTAATCACCTAGATTGCTGTTAGGTCTAGGTTGCTAGATTTGAGCACCACCAACTTGACCGCCCTGCCCCTTGAATTCTTTGATATTGCTTGCCTAAAGAGAATGCAGGATGTGGTGGAAGATGAAAAAGGAAAACTTGTTTTCTTTGTGCCGAGGGCAGACCCCTCGAGCCTTTTGATGATTGTACGTACATCTAGGAAGCCACCAGTAGGGAGGGCAAAACAAGGAGAGCATTCGGTCACGGTGATTTTGAAGAAGTTGGAAGCGTTGGAGAATGCCCAGTCCCAAACAGATGAGAAACTAGACCGCATGGAGACAGCCCTGAAAGCCTATTTCAAACATGTTGGGTTCTTATAGCCAACGCCCTCATCCGATTGATTCCTAGTTCTTTCTTTCCTTAGATTAGGTTCTGTTTTGTTTTTTTTTTTGTTCTTTCTTGTTGTTTGTGTGTCGCCCATGTTCACCCACTTTGCCTAGTGCAAAGTGTGTGGGTGAGGGCATTCCAGTTTATGTTTTAATGTTTTTGTTGAGTCTGTTTTAACACTTTGCATAATGCAAAGTGTATAGGTGGCCAGTTGAGTCAAGCATGCTTTCTGTGAAGTCTATGTGGTCATTGCTTTTGATATTTTCAACATTAAACTGTTTCATATCAAAAATCAGCATGTCCACATAAGATAGGGATGACGAACGAGTTTAGCATGCCCTGTGAGAATTGAGCCTAAATGTTATATGCCTATTTCACAGCTTTCTTTACTCCATGTGTGGACAATTATGTGCTTAGAAATTCTAGAACTTGCTACTGTTCTGTTTGAAGCCTGGAAATTATTGATGCGTAAGTAGATGATATAAGCCATCTTTTGTTGAGCCATTGAAAAGAAAATTCTACCCACTAATGACACCGCCTTTGCAGCCCCTTGAGCCTATGAAATGCCCTGACAGATTTCTTATCTAGGATGGTAAAATATATAGCCAGGGCATTATAAGAGCCTGAAAAAAAAAAAGAAAAAATGGGGAAGGCAGAATTGATGGGGGATATTCATGAAAAGGCCAGAAAAAAGATAGAGGAATAAATAAATAAATAAAATAAAAAATAATGATAAAAAAAAGAAAAAAAAAAGAGAAATAAATTCCCCTAACCTTAAGTGATCAGAGTGCTCAGAGTAAATAAATATTTTGTTGTCTGAACGGGGCACAAAAGGGTAATGGACTTAGAAAAAAAAGGGGGGGGCTGTACAGAAATAAAACCCCACCTACATGAAATGCCCACTGTAGTCTAAAAAGCCTTATTGATACTTATGCATCTATGGTTTCTGAAGATTGATAATAGAACTTTAGTAAGCCTATGAGAAGACTAAGTACATAATTGCATTGATATGAGTGTATACACTGAGCCTAAACACTGAGTGAAGAGAGTTGTGAGGATTACCACGCTGAACTCATTTTTGACCTATTTTGGTATGCTGATACTTTGCAGTGTTGTTTGCATATTAAATGTAATGTGCCCACGCTGATTAACAGTTTGCATGCTTTGTTTTGAGTCTGTTCTTTTTGCCTTTCTTTTCTTTTGTTTTTCTGGATGCATTACATCCCATGCTTGAGGACAATCATGTCTAAAGTGTGTGGGTGTGATAAGTCTATTTATTTCGTGTTTTTATGGACATTTTATTTGTTATAAATGTCCTTTTTAGTGTGTTTTAAGTCAAAAAGAACCAGGATGAGGTCATGGGGCATTGCGGAGGACAAGTCTGATGAAAGGGGCATTTTATGCCCGGTTATTCAAGCAAAATCCAAGCTAAATATTCAGTCAGAGGCACCGAGGACTTCTTTCAGCATCATCCTATATTCGGATGGCGGAATGGACATATCATAGATGGATGAGGCTGATTGTAAGATGTCGTGCAACAAGGGGCTGGGCTAGGGCAATTGAGAGAAACTCGGGATCAGTTTGAAGAGAGAGACGAGAAGGATAGCTACTTTATCTGAAGAAGAGTTGGTGGAGGACTGGACTCGTAGAGACGTTGCAAAGAAGAGATAAGCCCAATCCCTAAAAAATAGGGATTTGGTCAACTTATGCTTATCCAGTCAGATCAGAGAGGGCACGCCAGTTCCGGAAATCCAGTGAAGACCCCACCCAACTTGTTGGGGAATCTCTGATTCGGAAATGTGACTATTTAAGATCTTTTAATTCTGGAATCAGTTTTGGAAGTCAGAAACATTGCTACAATTTTACTTTCTTGCACTTTCATTTTCGTACACTGCTTTGCAGCAAGAAACAATTCCAATAGGCCTTAAGCCTTTGGATTTAGGATTATGATATAAACTCAACGGTTATATTGAGTATTTTTACATATTAAATTCAGTAAGTTCTCTTTATAATTATGTCTTTCATTTCTGCAATTTTAATTATGTCTAGCATGCTTGGCTAGACACTCTATTCTGGTGTTTGAACAATGAAAATGGTTTGAATATAAATCTGGACTCGTGAGGCCAAAATGGGCATAGTAATGTATGGTAGGTTTCTGTTGATTCTTGTGCCTTGTTCCACGTGAGTGTATGTCTGAAATGCCCAATGTGGCTGATCACTCGTTAGGTAAAGAGGGCACACCACTATTAATTGAATTGACGAATCGTGACTATGTGTTGGTTCATATATGTTAGAGATTGTATATATATGGTAGTAATTATGTTAGAGATTTTATATATGTGGTAGTAATTATTAGGATTTAATTGTGTGATTTACTTCCTAGAATAGATTAGTCTTCCTTGTATATATACATGTATTCCATTGTTTCTTAATCAAGAGAATATTTTCCCACATACTTTTAACATGGTATCAAAGCAATCTGATCCTAGGGTCTACTCAAGAATTCGAAAATTCCTCTAGGGTTACACAAAGTCGAAAAAAAAAATGTCTGAACCTAAATCTACTACTGCTGTTGTTCCTGAGGTGGTTCATATGATGACGAGGATCACGGAACACAAACTAACTGCTACAAATTACTTAGACTGGCGTCAAACTGTTGAACTATACTTGTTGAGTGTTTCTATGGATCCTCATATTAGTAAAGACCCACCTACTGATGATTCCAAAATCCCTTGGCTACGAGATGATGCTCGTTTGTTTTTACAAATACGGAACTCTATCACTAGTGAGGCGGTTGGGATGGTTACTCACTGTAGGACAGTTAAAGCGTTGCTAAAGTATCTCGATTTTTTGTACTCTGGCAAGGGAAATATTTCTCGTATTTATGATGTATGTCAAGCCTTTTACAGGTCTGAAAAGGGTGATAGAACTCTTACCGATTATTTTATGGAGTTTAAGAAGACTTATGAGGAACTTAATGTGTTACTTCCTTTCAGTGATGATATCACTGTCCAACACAATCAAAGAGAGAAAATGGCAGTGATGAGTTTTTTAGCAGGTCTCCCGTCTGAATTCGAGACCGCTAAATCACAGATTTTGTCTGACTCACATATCTCCTCTCTGGTAGAGGCTTTCAGTAGGGTTCTTTGGACTGAACATACGACATTTGTTCCATCTACTCAGCCCAATAGTGCTCTTTTCAGTCGTACTTCCACATATGAATCCGGAAAATAATACAATAGAAATGGTGGTGGCAATAGAGGTCCAAGTACTCATGATAAGAAGAATGATACTCGTGGACAGGACTTGAGTGATGTGGAGTGTAATTATTATCACAGGCCTGGACATATGAAACGAGATTGTCGAAAATTGGCATATAAGAAGGCACAATCTGCCCATGTTGCCTTTACTGGTGCTACCTCTGGTAGCTCGATTACCATATTTGCCGATGAGTATGCCAAGTTGCTTCAACTTCAAGAATCGACTAAGTCTGGTTCTGTTGCTACCAGTGATGAGCCAGGTAAACCTAATGGATCATGTCTTGTTTCCTTCTCTTCCAAATAGATCATTGATTCGGGTGCCACAGACCACATGACAGGTAATTCGAGCATATTCTCTACTTTTCAATCGCAGAAGTCTACCTTTCCTGTTACTTTAGCTGATGGTTCCACCTCTTCTGTTATTGGATCTGGAACTGTTCATCCCACGTCTTCTCTATCTTTATCATCTGTTCTCAGTCTCCCTCAATTGTCCTTTAATTTGGTTTCTGTTAGTAAACTTACCCGCAATCTCAATTGTTGTGTCTCATTTTTTCCCGATCACTGTTTGTTTCAGGATCTTTTAACGAAGAAGATAATTGGTAAGAGACATGAGTCTGGTGGCCTCTACATCCTCGACACACAAATCCCGAAATCTATAGCATGTACTGCAACTATCACTCCTCTTGAAGCACATTGTCGATTGGGCCATCCCTCTCTTCCTATGTTGAAGAAACTTTGTCCTCAGTTCTCTAGTTTGTCTTCTTTAGATTGTGAGTCGTGTCATTTAGCCAAACATCATCGTCTTCATTCTAGTCCTCGAGTTAATAAATGAGCTACTGCTCCTTTTGAGTTAGTCCATTCTGATATATGGGGTCCTTGTCGTGTTACTTCTCAAACTGGTTTTCAGTATTTTGTTACATTTGTTGATGATTATTCCCGTATGACATGGTTATATTTGATGAAGCACCGTTCAGAGTTATTTACCCACTTTTCTACATTTTGTGCTGAAATTCGTACTCAGTTTAATGTTCCAGTGCAAATTTTGCGAAGTGATAATGCTAAAGAATATCTCTCTGCAAATTTTCGCAATTTTATGATGCAAAATGGTATTCTTCATCAAACATCTTGTGTGGACACACCATCTCAGAATGGTGTGGCTGAAAGAAAGAATAGACATCTCCTTGAAACTGCTAGAGCTTTGTTGTTTGAAATGCATGTTTTCAAATCTTTTTGGGTTGACGCTGTGTCTACAGCTTGCTTTCTCATTAATAGAATGCCATCTTCTATTCTCTCTGGTGAGACTCCCTTCCATGTTCTCTTTCCTACTAAACCTTTGTTTCCTATTGAGCCTAGGATTTTCGGGTGTACTTGCTTTGTTAGAGATGTTCGTCCCCAGGTTACGAAACTTGATCCTAGAGCTTTGAAGTGTATCTTTCTTGGTTATTCTCGGGTGCAGAAAGGGTACAGGTGTTATTGTCCTAGTCTTAAGAAATATCTTGTGTCAGCTGATGTTGTTTTTTCAGAACATACACCTTATTTCCCAACCTCTTCGGATACTCCTAGTGAGGGTGAGGATAATGATTTTCTCATATATGTTACTCCATCTATTGCTGCTCCACCTTCTGATGTTATTTCGAAGCCTCCAGTCACTCGGACCCTTTCTCCTACTAAGCCTCCGATAACACAGACATATTCTCGCCACACGACTACTGATCTTGCCCGCATTCTACACATGCCAGCTTCATGTCCCGATGCATCAATTTCTTCATCAGCTGATCCTCCACCAAATGATGATCTTCCCATTGTGCTTCGTAAAGGTAAACGCACTTGCACTTATCCCATTTCTTCGTTTGTCTCTTATAATCACCTATCTGCCTCATCTCGTTCTTTTGTTGCTTCTCTTGATTCTGTTCCTAAATCTGTTCATGAGGCCTTGACTCATCCTGGTTGGCGTGCTGCCATGATTGAGGAGATGAATGCTTTGGATTCCAATGGTACTTGGGTTTTGGTGGATCTTCCGGCGGGTAAACGGTCCATTGGGTGTAAATGGGTGTTTACTGTTAAAGTTAATCCTGATGGTTCTGTTGCTTGCTTGAAAGCTCGTCTTGTTGCCAAAGGCTATGCTCAGACTTATGGTGTTGATTATTTTGACACTTTTTCTCCTGTGGCTAAACTTACCTCTATCCGACTTTTGATTTCATTGGCAGCCACTCATCACTGGCCTTTGCACCAGTTTGACATTAAAAATGCTTTTCTACATGGTGATCTTCAGGAGAATGTCTATATGGAGCAACCACCTGGTTTTGTTGCTCAGAGGGAGTTTAAAAAGGTTTGCTATCTCCGAAAATTGCTGTATGGTTTGAAACAGAGCCCGCGTGCATGGTTTGGTACTTTTACTCAGGTTGTTGAGAAGTTTGGTATGCGGATGTGTAAGTCTGATCATTCTGTTTTCTACAAATGATCTGAAGTTGGCATCATCTTGTTGGTGGTTTATGTGGATGACATTATCATTACTGGTAGCGACTCTAAAGGGATTATATCTCTTAAAGCATTTCTACATACTCAGTTTAATGTTAAAGATTTGGGGATGTTGAAGTATTTTCTAGGTGTTGAGGTGATCAGGAGTAAGAAAGGAATTTTCTTATCTCAAAGGAAGTATGTGCTTGACTTGCTATTTGAGACGGGAAAATTAGGGGTTAAACCATGTAGTACTCCAATGGTTCCCAACCAGCAACTTACAAAAGATGGTGAATTGTTTGATGATCCTGAGAGATATAGAAGGTTAGTTGGGAAGTTGAATTATCTTAGGGTGACACTTCCTGATATTGCTTATTCAGTTAGTGTGGTAAGCCAGTATATGTCATCGCCAACTATTGATCATTGGAAGGCAGTAGAGTAGATTTTGTGCTATTTAAAAGGAGCACCTGGACGTGGAGTTGTTTATGGGGATCATGGTCACAGCAGGATCGAATGCTTTTCAGATGCAGACTAGGCTGGGTCAAAAGATGATCGAAGGTCTACTTCAGGATATTGTGTTTTTATTGGAGGTAATTTGATCTCATGGAAAAGTAAGAAACAAGATGTGGTTTCACGATCAAGTGCCGAGTCAGAGTACAGGACTATGGCTAAATCTGCGTGCGAGATAGTATGGATATTTGAGTTTCTCAATGAAGTGGGTTTTAAATGTTCAATACCAGCTAAGTTGTGGTGTGATAATCAAGCTGCACTTCATATTGCATCTAACCCCGTCTTTCATGAGCGAACTAAACATATTGAGATTGATTGTCACTTTATTCGTGAAAAGATTCAGAAAGGTCTGATCTCTACAGGATATATGAGAACCGAAGACCAACATGGAGATATTTTCACTAAGGCTCTTAATGGAACTAGAGTTGATTATCTTTGTAACAAGTTGGGCATGATTAACATCTATGCTCCAACTTGAGGGGGAGTGTTAAAGATTGTATATATATGGTAGTAATTATATTAGAGATTTTATATATATGGTAGTAATTATTAGGATTTAATTGTGTGATTTACTTCCTAGAATAGATTAGTCTTCCTTGTATATATACATGTATTCCATTGTTTCTTAATCAAGAGAATATTTTCCCACATACTTTTAACAATATAGTAATAAGGGAATCAATAGGTTGTTGTGGGCACACGAGGAATCGGTAAACACAACAGATCTGGGTTCATCTAGGGCACACTGCTGTTTGTTCACTTACATCTCTTTGGGGAACCGGGGGTGGGTGACTGATTAGGGATTTAATTGACAAGGAATTTCTTTTAAGTCTATAATGAAAGGATGAATGGGGAGACACAGAGAGGAATTCGGTCTCCATAACTGGGTGATTTATCATGTATAGAAATCAGTGTACCCATAATCGAGTTGATATATATTGAAACCAAATTCAAGTTCAAAGGCCAGAACCTTTGTTATTTGATATTTCTTTTACTTTCTTTTGCATATTCAATTTCCAGTAGTGACAACAAACCAAACCCCTTTTTATGATTGGTTACTTGAAGGTAGAATCACGACAGCTCTCTGTGGGATCGACCCGTACTCATTAGCTGGCTACGCTCGTTGTGGGCACAGGAGTTATAAATTATTTTTGAGCGCGAAACGATCGCGCGTCAGAGATGAAATACAGATTCTGCAGTATAATGAACTAAACTTGATGTAAAATGTAGCAAACAGTTGAAATAGAAGGGAAGAGATGAGGTAGAAGTGGTTAGCTTCTAACCTCAATAAACCGTTAATGTGTCGTTTTACCTGCTATTGCTTATCCTATCTCCGATTTTATCAATATAATATTAGTAAAACCATCTTTAGCATGACATTTATAGCTTAGTTAGTTGAGTTTTATCAAACCTTTAACTGAATTTATTGGTTATTATTGAGTGAACCAACTAAAGCCTTTTAAGTTACTACTGAGACTAGTCAGACCCTTAATTTTCCTCAAGTGTTTTAAGTTTTATAAAGGTTTATTCTCCTTCTAATTAAACCCTCTTGCCTCTTGGCCTCTTTATCTCATTTGAGATCATCAATTAATCAATTCTATTATTCTACTAATAACAACTATATTGTTTTTATCGAATATACTACTAGTATATATATATATATATATATATATATATATATATAGGGATGGGTTAAAGTGTATACTACCCCCTATGTAGGAAATAGGAACAAACTGCAACCATAGATATAGTCTAAATCAGTGGTCCAGATTCAATTTCATTTCTAGGGACCAAATAGCAATATATATAATATTATTTTACAATAATATATGTGAAATGGTAAAAGGGGGTTTGGGTAAAAATACCAAAAATCACACCCCCAATATCACGCCCCCCCTAATTTACGCTCACCGGCCAAATCGAGCGATAGATTTGGAGGGATTTCATTTGTATAAAAAAAAACTAGGTTTTAGTTTTAGAATTCTCTATTGAGGCGTGAAAAATTCTCCAAAGTCGGATATCGAACTCTGCAAGTGCGTCAGAGCGTGAAAAATTCTCCAGATCCGGCTATCAAACTCTGCAAGTGCGTCGGCGTCACTTAAGCTATACACGGCGGCCGACAATATCTGAGATGCGTTCAACGAGAAGAAGCCCAGGTTTTTGTTCGACTTTATTTTTGTTTATACCACTTTAAATTTGGTTTTTTTTTGCTAAATATTGGAATTTATTGTATTTGCTAAAAGTTGGAATTATGCCAGCCGCCCGAATCCACGAGATTGATGTAGATTTGGAGTGGATTTTCTTTAGCAGTCAAAAATCTAGGGTTAGTTTTAGCAATCTGTAATTAGGCGAAAATTTTCTCCAAAGCAAAAAATCGTAGTCGGGAAGCGCGACAACAGAGATTGAACTTTTGACAGCAAACGAGAATAACTAGCAAGCGTTCAACCGGAAGAAGCCCAGGTTTTAGTTTGGTATTTTTTTTTCTATCAGTTTTAGTTGGTTTCATTGCTAAAATTTGTATTTTTATGGGTTTCGATTCTAGTTGATTTTTTTTTCTACTGGTTTTTACAGAATGAATGACGCAAATTGTTGCGTTTGGTTCTTCTGTGAATATGAATATGTTAGCAGGCTTATTTTTGCGTGATTTTGGCATTATGTATATTAATTTGTCGCAAATTAAAGCAAACCGTAGAAGGGTATTTGTTTGATTACTTTGTTTAGCAAATTAATTTGTTATATTAGCAAATTATATTGAAATTAATAACATTTGTTGTTTGTTTGAAGACATATATCAAATAATATGTTCCTGATTAGCAAGTTTGTGAATGTTATTAGCAAATAAATATGAATATGTTAGCAGGCTTATTTTGCATGATTGTGACATTATGTAGTACTAATTATATATTTATGAACTAGTTTGGTATTCTTTTGAATTTAAAATTACTCCAATTTGAATCTGATTATTGAAGGACGTTTGTTGATTAATTTGATTGTACGATAATATCAATTGATTTGGACTATATTAGCGAAATTAGTTGTGCTATTATGAAAGCTTATTGAATTTGATTGGAATTTCTATTTGTTATATTACATTTGTCAAGCAAGATGCTCTTTATTAGCAAATGAAATAATGTAGTTAGCAAATAAACTGCAAAGGTTAGCTAATTTGGTACTCTATAATCTGCCTATGTTAGTTTTTTTTTAATTTAAAATTGCTCCAATTTCAATCTGAATATTGAAGGGTAGTTTGTTGATTAACTTATTTACACGGTAATAGCAATTGATTTGGACTGTATTAGCGAATTTAGTTGTGCTATTATAAAAAAATATTGAATTTGTTAGGGATTGATATATGTTTGGATACATTGTTCAAGCAATCTGCTCTTTATTAGCAAATGAATGACTATAGTTTGCAAATAAATCTGCAAAGGTTAGCTAATTTGGTACTACGTAATCTGCCTATGTTATGTATTTTGTTTGAATTTAAAATTGCTCCAATTTCAAATCTGAATATTAAAGGGCAGTTTGTTGATTAATTTGTTTACACGATAATAGCAATTGATTTGCACTGTATTAGCGAATTTAGTTGTTCTATTATCAAAAAATATTGAATTTGTTAGGAGTTGCAATATGTTTGGATACACTATTCAAGCAAGCTGTTCTTTATTAACAAAAGAATGGATGCAGTTTGCAAATAAATCTGCAAATGTTAGCAAGTTAATTTGTTATATTAGCAAATATGAATCCAACTGATAGCAACGGTTATGTGTTTGAATACATATAGTTAACACTTTGCTCTTCTTTTACAGCCGGTACATCATCAAATGCAGCAATCACACGCGCGAGGTCATCATATTTGAACCTAAAGAATAGAACAAGTCCAGATGATCTGACAAAGGCTATAAAAAAGATGAACGAGGCACAGAAGCAAAGCGTTCGGGAGATGGGGTTTGGTGCATTACTCAATCTCGACATAACGATGTGCCTCCGAAGATCGCATATTGGATTCTGGAAAACTTTGACACAAAGCGTGGAGAAATAATTCTGGATGGAAACCGGAGAGTCCACGTCTCAAAAATGAATGTAGAAGGGCAATTGATTTGGACAGTATTAGCAAAATTATTTGTTGTAATAGTAAATCTGAATGAAACTAATAGCAATCAGTATTTGTTTCAATACAGTTAGCAAACTATCTCGTATTTATTAGCAAATAAATGTATCTTGTTAGCAAAATAACTATGCATATGTTAGATAATTTTGATGTTAACCAAAATTGCTACAATTTGAAGCTAAGTATAGAAGGGCAGTTTGTTGATTAATTTTTTCCAGAAGGAAAAAAATAAATATGAATATGTTAGAAGGCTTATTTTTGCGTGATTTTGGCATTATGTATATTAATTTGTCTCAAATTAAAGCAGACTGTAGAAGGGTATTTGTTTGATTACTTTGTTTAGCAAATTAATTTGTTATATTAGCAAATTATATTGAAATTGATAGCATTTGTTATTTGTTTGAAGACATATATCAAATAATATGATCCTGATTAGCAAGTTTGTGAATGTTATTATCAAATAAATATGAATATGTTAGTAGGCTTATTTTTGCGTGATTTTAGCATTATGTATATTAATTTGATTTTTTTTTTCATGCAGTTTAACAATTGATTTGGGGTGGAATTAGCAAATTTATTTGTTCTATTAGCAAATATTATTGAACCTGATAGCAATCGATATCTGTTTGAATAATCATGATAATACGCCTCATGTATTACATACATAATGTTTGACAAATAATAACATATTTGTATGCTATTTAAAATGAAAATAAAATTAAAGTAAACAACTTTAATCATATTAAGAAATCAAACACATTTGAGAAATGAACAATTTCTAGCATCGTGGTGTTTTTTTGTCTACAATTGCTGCACTTTCTCAAAGGTTTATTTGATACTGTAAGAGTTTTCTCTACTTGAGATTTGATATGACTACGACTATCTTTAGTCTTAACTGGCACTGGTGGATTAATAACTACTTCATTCGACCGGGTGGACCCATAAAATAACTCAAATAAATTGCTCTTTGTTGAAAAACTATATGAACTTGGTGCATCACCAGAAACCAATTAAAGTTTGTGCATCACCAGAAACCAACATAGCTTTTAGTACCTGTCATTTAAAATAATAAAACAGTCATTAAACTACACATCAGTCAATTATTTTAATAATTAATATGGTTAACAAAATTTCTTACAATTCATATCATTTATCATTTATGCTAACATTGACATGAAATTATGTTAATATTTAAAATTCCTAACATGTGCAGATCGAACGAATAAACTACATTTAAACATAAAACTTAAACATAAATGTGCTAATTATTTTCAACATTTATGCTAACAATGAAATTACAATATGTTAATATATAATATGTCAAACATTAAAATAAAACGACCCAATTATATCATCAAAAATTATGAAGCCGTAATGAATACAAAAATTATGAAACCATGTAGTTCCTAGCATCATGATTGGTTTTCTGCTTGCACTTGATCCACATTTTTGAAGGTTTATTGACAAGTTGAATGACCTTCTCTTTTCAAAATTTCGGGCGACCTCCATTACTTTGAATATTGTTAACGATGCTGTTAATTTTTGCTACCTTTACATATCATTTAATAAAATGAAAATCGGCATCCATTCAAAACAGAACCCAACTACACAAAATTGCTACCAACCCTTGTAATATTGACTAACATATTATAAATTATTTGCTAACAATACATATTAAAAATGTTAATGATATCGTAAATGTTTGCTAACTTTAAACTTAAGTTCTGATCACAACATAACACAACTAAAAAATAATTACAATCATCTCTCATTTGTTAGCAGTCCATATTATGAACGCTAATGATATTATTGACATTTGCTAAGTTGGGAAAACATACCATAATATGCTAATAAACATATAGTATTAAAACATACATTATTAGTATTAAAACATATATTATATTATGAATGTTGATGATATTATTAACATTTGCTTAAGTTGGAAAAACATATCATAATATGCAAAGAAACATGTAGGATTAAAACATACTACCTCCGTTTCATAATGTTTGTTGTTTTGTTTTTTTTATCTGAAATTAAGAATTAATTTTGTGAACAAATATACCCATCCTTTATATATGCCATAAAATCTAATTCATCTATATTTTTCTAAAAAATAACAATATTTTCTCTCTCCATATATTTTTCTCTCTTCATATATTATAGGTAAGTTAGAATCAAAAAATCTTGTAGGATTTGAGAGGGTTAAAATTGGGAGAGAGGATGTCAAATTATATAAAACAACAAACATTTTGAAACTAAAAAAAAAACCTTAAACAACAAACATTATGAAACGGAGGTAGTACATCAATTATATTTTGTGTTAAACACGGACTCATATATTTGTTATCTTCTTACAATAATTTGCTAACAACGTAGAAATAATTTGCTACTATATATGTGCTAATTAATGAGATGCAGATATGTGCTAATACGACTTGTCTAATTTGCTATCACGCCATATAATATTTGCTAAATTAACTAATCGCCCATTTATTCACAATATAACATAAATCCACGAAAAAATTATCAAGAACTAACATAAATCAGCAAGATTCATAAACCCTTATTTTATCAAAATAAAATCGCACAATATGAAAACACAACATATAATCATGATTTTAATTTTCAAATACTAGTAGATTACCTTTTCCACCTTCGCGATGAACACATCTATCAGCCTCTCTTAAATTAAATTCTCGGAATGGGGAATTGATGAAGCGCCATAATCAAATTGTTATTCTTCTTTTGATGGTTCTTGACCTGGGGAATTGATGATGCGTCATAATCAACTTGTTATTCTTCTTTTGGTGGTTCTCAATCTGAGAAATTGATGAGGCGTCATGTTCAAATTATGTGGTGGAGTAGTTTCTCTACCTTATTGAAGGAATCGATGGAAAATAGTTTGCGATCTTTTTTTTCCTTCTTGAAAGAACCGATGGAAAAATAAAGGAAAATAACATATAAATTGCTTGAAGAGATTGCGTTCCATAAAAGATGCGATTTGATATGGAATATGAAATTGAATTACTATAATACCCTGATTTTAAATCAATTACAACATAATTGCAAATTTGACCCCATTTTTTGAGATGAATCCAGAACGTCCAAAAAAGCTAATCTGATGGTCTTGATCTGTTCCTATTTCCTACACATGATTTGGGTTCTCATTTGAACTCTAGTATATATATATATATATATATATATATATATATATATAGGGGTGGGTTAAAATGAGAACCATGCCCCTTTGTAGGAACTAGGAACCATTCACAACCACAGATCTTGAAATTTAAATGGACAAGATTGATTTGGAATTTTAGGGACTAAATGGCAAAATGAAAATTCAGTACATAAAATTGAAGCATAATAAGGGTATTATGGAGAAATTAAATCAACGTGTATCCAGCAATCTTGAAACAATTTGACCAAAACCAAATCATTAATAGCAAATCAAACCCTAGAAAACCAAATCTAAAAAAAAACTCGAAATTCGTTGTCGACTCTTCAACCTCACGCCGCGTCTTCAACCTCGCAATCGGCGTGTTCAAGTTATCGCCGCCGTCTCCCTCCTCACACCACTCCCGGGCGCGCATCGTCGGTCGCAACTGCCGTTTCGCCGCCTCTCGCACACCCTGCGCCGGCAGACGAAGCCAAACCAGTCGACAGACGCCGGCCATACGACGCCCATCCTTTACTGCTTCAATCTCACGCCGCATCTTTAACCTCACAATCGGCATGTTCAATTTATCGCCGCCGTCTCCCTCCTTACAGCACTCCCGGGCGCACATCATCGGCCGTAACCGCCGTTTCGCCGCCTCCCGCACAACCTGCGCCGGCAGACGAAGCCAAAACAGTCGACGGACGCCGGCCATACGACGCCCGTCCTTCGCCGCCGTAAGACCGCCGACCTCACCCACATTAGCAGCTCACCGGAAGAATGACGAATAAGGCGAAGTCCGTACGGACGGGTAATTATCCCGCCATTTTTTCAAATTTTGTTTATGTAATTGTATTAGATATTTTTAGCAAAATCCTTGAATATGATTAGCATTGTTTACGGTTGTTGGATGTTAGCAGATGTGGTTTTGGTTTGATAATTAGCAAAATAAATTCATATCATTAGCAAATTAAATGTATATGAATATTTGGTATTTAGGTTATTTATGTCATCTGATTTTGGGTTATTTGAATATTTTGTTAATTAAGTGAAATTGGGTTGTTAATAGCATATTCATGTTGACTGTATAGCAAATTTTGAATATATGATTTGCAGATTGTGTGTCGGATGGTTATAGCAAATTTTGAATATATGATTAGCAAATTTGGAATATGTGATTAGCAAAATTTGAATATATGCATGTTTGTTTCTGATAATTGTTAGTTAGTTCAAGAAATATTCATTTTACTGGCCTCTTTTTCTGTGTCCTGTTAGCTGGCCAAATCATAAATTGTCCAAATCATGCTGGCCTTCCATAGTGAGGGTATGTCAAATTGTCTATATGATGCACCTTCTGTATTTTAATTGACTTTTTGACTCCATTTTGTGAACTGCCATATTGCAAGATATTATGAGCTCATTTGTTTTTATGTCCAAACCCCTCTTTGCAATCTTGTTAATATGAAAAATATATAGTGGAGAGGAAGCTGCTGAAAGCTGTTGGAATTAAAATATATACATAAGCGCCAACTCTAGTCATATATATAAAGCTATACAGAACATGAGTTTCAGAAGATGCACCTTTGCTCTGATATTTAGCAAACTAAATTCATATCATTAGCAAATTAAATGGTTATGAATATTTGTTATTTAGGTTATTTATGTCATCTGATTTTGGATTATATGAATATTTTGTTTATTAAGTGAAATTGGGTTGTTAATATCATATTCATGTTGACTGTGTAGCAAATTTTGAATACATGATTAGCAGATTGAGGGTCGGATTGTTATAGCAAATTTCGAATATATGATTAGCAAATTAGGAATATATGATTAGCAAAATTTGATTTTGTGTTAGGAAATTGTGATTAGTAATATTTATGGGTATCACGTATTGTATCATTATGATCAACCTTTTATTTTATGTGGAATATGGTGGAGAGGAACCTTGTATTGTATTTATATATTTTAACATTATTAGTGTTTGAATTTAATGTTTATAATGTTGTTGGATATGAATTTGGTATGATAAATGCATATCATTAGCAAATTAAATGCATATCATTAGCAAATTAAATGGTTATGAATATTTGTTATTTAGGTTATTTATGTCATCTGATTTTGGATTATATGAATATTTTGTTGATTAAGTGAAATTGGGTTGTTAATAGCATATTCATCTTGACTGTGTAGTAGATGTTGGCTATATGATTAGCAAATTGAGGGCTGGATAATTATAGCAAATCATGGAGTTTTTATCATTATGATCAACCTTTGATTTTCATTTATAGGTAACAGCGACAGTGGTGATCGTGCTAAGAAGGCAATGTCGGACAGTGGGGCAAAAGGTTGTTAAATGATATTACAGACTGTTATAAATATCTCATTTATATGTTTTAACAAAATTAGTTTTTGAATTTAACGTTTATAATGTTTTGTGTTTTTTCTTCTATTATGACACAGAAGCAAAATCGAGGCGGCCGGCACGAGATGATAGGAAGAGAAGCCGAGTGAATGTGAATAATAGTAAGTATCTTTTTCGGTTATATCAAAATGAAATATTTAACTGTGTATATTGTGTGTCCTCCCTTGAATACCTTACTACTTGGACTCATGTAATATGTAATTTATTTGCTATATAGCAAAAATTAAATAAATAATTAGCAAATTATTTAGTAACTAACGGCAGAATAAAAATGTATACTTTATCATGCCCTTAAATACCTTACTAGTTGGAATAATGTAATATGTAATTTATTTGTTCAAGTGCTTTGATGCGGTTTGGTCAGATGTATGTAAAAGTTTAGTAATATATAATTAGCAAAAATTAAGGACATTGGTTAATGTGGAATCGTTTTATTGGGTGTTGTTGGTTCAATTGGATTTTATATTTTTAGCAAAATACAAAGGCTTGACTTGCAAATTATTATATTATGTTTAGCAGATTAGCTTGAAATTATGTGCTTTTAGGAGTATTATTATTTATACCAACTCATGTTATTTACATTTCTAACACCTTACTAATGGCAGATTAAATAGTTTGCTATATAGCATATTATAAATAAATAATTTATTAAATACCTTAATAGTAGGACTCATGTAATACGTATTTTATTTGTTCAAGTGTTTTGATATGGTTTGGTCAGATGTATGTAAAAGTTTAGTAATATATAATTAGCAAAATTTAAGGACTTTGGTTAATGTGTAATCGTTTTTTTTTGTGTTGTTGGTTCAATTGGATTTGGCATTTTTAGCAAATTAGTAAGTTGCTATTAGCCAATAATAATATTTTTTTTAGCAAATTATTATAATATGATTGTCAGATTAGAAAACACAAGTTGATTGCATTTTCTTCCATGGTTAGAAAGTAGAGTGTATTATTAATAGCATTTGATTACATTGGTGTGATTCATTTAGCAAATTTGTATTTATATCAAATTGGTTTGTTTATAGCATATTTTCATTTTGCTTATAGCAAATTATGGATATATGAACAGATTGGTGTGATATATATAGCAAATTATGAAGGTGTAATTATCAAATTATTTAGAAACTAATAACAGTTTATATGATATATTTCCATGATAGGTTGCTTTATTTTTTTTGTATCAAAGTAACACCATTGTTTAGCATAATGATTTATATGTGATTCTAAAAGCCTATGTGGATTGGTTTTTTATTAATATTTCAAATGTGGAGTTTGGTATGCTTTTCAAAATGTTAGCATCTAACGTGATCATTCACTTTTTTGTTTTAGCAGATGACGACGAATGCGATAGAGAGGCTAGGACGAAGCAACGTCATGATGTTAATGTAGCTGAATGCTTTACTGGACTTCCACATGTTGAGAAAAAATCAAATGAGCTCGAGAAGCGGCCAAGGGAAGATTACACAAATCTGAAAAATCGAACTAATCCAATAGCTCTGCGGAATGCAATTGTGAAATTTAATGAAAATCAGAAGCAAAGTGTTTGAGATTTAGGATTTGGTGCCTTACTGCACCTTGATATTAAGGGCGTGCCACCAAAGATCGCTTATTGGGTGTTGGACAACTTTGACACAAAGAGGTGCGAGATTGTGCTTGATGGAGATCGGCGTGTCCGTGTAGGTGAAGACGACGTCAGGTTGATCTTCAGCTTCCCAAGAGGACCACACCCTGTTTTGAGGAAGGCAAAAAATGCAGAAGCGAGCTTATCTAAGGAATGGTGGGCGAGATTTACAGATTTAAATTGTAGAAAGATACTTGCGAAGAATGTCTGTGATGCTGCTATGGAGGAGGTTGACGGAGGTATTTGGTTTAAGAGGCACTTTATGGTGTTAGTTACATGTTGCCTAATTGAAAGTATAGGCAACAGCTACGTGTCACCCCAAATACTCGATCACTTTCGAGAGGTAGACAGAGTAGCAAATCTTGATTGGTGCAACTTTGTCATCAAGTGTTTGGTTGAGCACACCACTGTTTGGCAGAAGAGCAAGGACAAGTTTTACACTGGACCATCTCTGTTTGTCACTGTAAGTGTTTGTCATTTAATTAGGCTACTCAAAAATGGATTTAAAATATCGAATGTCGTTATTCAAATGAAATACTAATACTGTAATTGATCTTTCATGATTCAGTTGTTGTACATGGATCGGGTTGTGCTTGGTTACCGGAGGGTACCAAGGAGTATCCCAGCCATTAAGGAATGGAAGGATAAGATGTTGCTACGTAGGCAAAACTTGGAAATTGAAGATGGAGGATTTGGGAAGGGATTCTGCTCTTGCCCATGCACAGAAGCAGAAGTTTTTGCAGCTGGAGATGAGCATGAACCAGTACATCTTGCAGCTGAAAATGAAGCAGGTGGTGCACGGGTAGAGGCACAACCCGATTATGGTGCACCCATGGAGCATGAAGAAGAACAAGTAGATGGTGACAGAGTCGAAGAAGAGCCAGTTATTGGCCAAGAAGCAAACATTGAAGGGTTGGCAGATATAAAGGTTGTTGCCACTGACCTCTTGAAGAAGGGCAAGATAATAAGTGACACGTTGTCACTTATTATGTCAACCATTAGCCGACTACCGACCGAGATGTTCGAGAATGCTACATTTAGAAAAACCGTAGAGGCCACGTTATTGGTTAGCCGAGCAGCACCAGTGCCAAGTCTTGATACGCCTTGCACGTCCCAGCCAAGGGCCACACAAGAGGATATGGAATTCTGGGATAATCCAGACCACATTGCTGCACTATTGGAGATAGAAGCAGCAGCCCTAAGAAGGGATGAGCTGAAGAGACATCTTGATGGGCCCAGTTTCAGTCTGGGTTTCACACAAGACTAGGCAGACGTCATGAATGTAGCGCGCGAAGTTGTTAATCCAATTGATGGTAACTCAATGAAAGAGGTAGATATTAAATTAAAAAGTCTTAGTTATCTGTCACATTATTATTCCTTCCTAATATTACGTATTAAAATACTACAGGTCATAGAAGAGCAAGCACCGGGAGCTGATCATGCACATAATGAGGTAATAAAGATGTCTACATATTGTTTAGAATACTTATGTTTACTTATTTCCATTTATGTAATTGCAGATTAGTGTATCAACCCCAATTGATGGAAATCCTATTCCGGTACTTAGAGAACATGCTAAGGATAAGGTAACAGATTGCTCACAAATTGTTTGCTTTTATTGGTATTTGTTGCTGGTTAAATTGTTTGGTTCGTTTTTGTTTAGCAAATTACTATGAAATGCTTAAAAAACTAGTCAGATATGATTAGCAAATTAATATGGGATTATTATGTAAAACATGCTGCTGCATATATAGGAGAAGCACCATTTAAGCAACTCGATATTGGAGCTTACAATCGTTGATATACATGCGGGTGTTGGTTGTTGATTAATAATTCTAACAATCGATTTTTTTTAATGAAATGTAAATAATATGTTTGTTTTGTGGGTTTGTTTGATTTTCGTGGAGCCTGGCAGTTATCAAATAAATTAATGATTAGCATATTGTATATGTATTGGTTATTAGCAGATTAATCAGTTGTGATTAGAACATGGTATATGTATTATTTGTCCTTGATTTCTATTTCTAGCAATTTAGTACGATTTGATTAGCAAAATTTGCAACTATGATATTTTAATAAGCAGATTCAAGGTTTAGCAAACATTTCTTCTATTAATAGCAAAGTAGATCAATCCGATTAGAAAATTATCAAGCATTGTGTATTAGATCAGAAAGAAATGTTTATAATGTTTTGTGGTTTTATGCTGTTTACAGACTGTTATATTTTGATAATCCGATTCAAGATTTAACATAATTGTCTTTTGTTTACAGCATGTTAGTACAATACGATTAAGAATAATCAAGTAATGGGTATCAAATCAGAAAGAAATGTTTATAATGTTGTGTGGTTTTTCTGCTGTTTACGAACTGTTATATTTTGATCATCTGATTCAAGATTTAGCAAAATTGTCTTCTGTTTATAGCACATTAATGCATTACTATTAGCAAATTATCAAGCAATAGGTTTCAAATCAGAAAGAAATGAGTTGTGTATTAAAGTGTGTTTGTTTTGTCTAACAGGTGATGGATAGTATCGACATTGTGACTGATGAGCCTGTAGCAGCATCGATGGACGTTGGGGAGAAGGTAATTATGTTACATGTCAAATTTCCTATTTGAACTATTTAGAAAAAATTAGTAAGTAATTAATGCCATACATTATTAAACTAACAATTTAATGATGAATATTTTAAACAATGAGTATACCTTTAGGGGGCGGTGGTTGCCAATGTCGCCACAAAGACAAACAAGGTAATATGTCCTTACTACAAATGATTACTTAAAAAATAATTAATATGTTGTTTTTGTATATTTAATTTAAACTTGGTAATTTATGTTAGCAGGCAAAGGGGAAAGGGAAGAAAGTGGAAAGGGAAAAATGCAAAGGGAAGGTGGTGGGAAAACGAAAAAGATGATTATGTGGTTGTTAGTATTTAAATTTGGAAATGTATAATTTGAACATACGTGGAGGCGAATACATTTGGCTATTTTGTAATTAGTTATGATATTCGGTTGATGTAAAAGTCTGTAACTAATTATCCTAACATTCACAAGAACTGAACATGACTTTGTAATTAGATATATTTCTCTCTAAATATATGTTGATTATTTTGTTCTTAACCTAAGTATTCTACATTCACCATATCAAATCAAATATGTTAAAAAAATACAGTGCAAGTAGCTTATTATCAACCATGTTATGTTTGCTATCTACTTTACAGGTTGGTGATAAAATGACAATTAGAGTAAAAAATAAGTTACGGAAAACAAATATTTTGGTTTCTCCCTATCTTGTACGACCAATTGTTGCAAGCGAAAAACTTAGCATGCAACAAAAAAAATTGTACTACTGGATTATGAGAAACGAGGAGGCTAACCTGTACGTATTTTCTTCATTATTACTATATTGCAGAATGATATGTGTTAACTTTGAATAGATAATAACATTTGTTGTTTCAACCCAGTGAGGAAGTTGTGTATTTTGATTCTAAAATGGAGTTTAGGAGGAGAGAACTGCTGACACTATCACCTGGCGAATATTTAAGTTCTGCTATTTTGGATGTTTGGAGCGTTATTATGAATCACAATAAAAAATTAAGGGGACCATATTCACCAAGGAGATTTTTAACGACCTACCCGTGTGTAAGTTGATTAATGTAGTTTAAATTTCCAAAGATGTAAAATATTTTTAAATGCAACATATAATATTCAATCATGAACAACTAGGGACCACAGTCGCCGCGTCTGCAACATGGGATTATGCTAGAAGATCATCTACATTCTCTAGTAGACTGCTGGGTGAGATTAATAACGTTGACGACCTGCATTTAGCAAACATAGAAATGGTAAGATTAATTATACTTTAAAAAGTATGTGTCTATAATTAATATTAAATGCTTTTGTTGTTCATCCAAATTTATTAATTGCATGCTGCAGTTCTTTTTCACAGTGTGCCACCATTTTCATTTCTACTTGGTGTGTTTTGATCCAAAAAAGTGCAAAGGAGAAATTATTGATAATTCATCAGCATTAGATAAGGATGGTGTTAACCCTCTTTCAAAGTATGGAGACGTTCCGAACATAATGGTATGTAAATTAAAAAATTATATTTTCTTCTATCATGGTAATGAACTAATGATATAAGGTGCAAAACACAGATTAATTTTTTTAAAGACTTCATGACGAATACGGGGAACGCAAAAATTGTCACATTAATTGAGAGGAAGCTTCGGAAAATGCAGAGGTTGCAAATGCCATGGAGAAATGACACTAATAAAGTGGATTGCGGTATCTACGTGATGAGACACATGGAAACATATAAGGGTGGGAGTTTGAGGCATTGGAACTCCGGACTCACGAGTGATAATGCGAAACAGATGAAGTATTTAAGGGCAAAATATTGTGCAGCTATCCTTAACGATGAAAGTAACATACACAAGGAGTGCATAATGGCTGATGCAAGCCTATATTACAGGACAACATGTGGTGATGGTCCACACAATATTGACGCCATAGTTATGAATAATGGCTAGGTTGAATAATGCATACTGAAATTCTTTAGTTATTACATAAATTTGACTGTTGCTATAAAAGATTTATGTATTGATTCTCATTTGATAGTTGGTTTTAGCATATTATGATAGGAATTATAGCATAACAGTAACGGTTTAATATAACAGTTTTATTCATTAATATATATTTGTTATGTTTCATGATATCAAACTAATTATCCATAACATGAATGTTTCGCAATATGCTATTAATACATTTGAAATTTGCTAAATTACGTATAACATATTTGCTAAAATTCGGATATACGATTACTTATAAATCCTCCCGTGAAATAAAATTAATAGCTGACTCGTACAGAAATCCTTATTTCCATAAAATAAATATAATATGTAACATCCAAATTATCAAATTATCCAATTAGTCATTGCAAATTATTATTTATTTTCTAGCAAATCATTAAATCGACTCATAAATCATATTGAAACCATTTAAACAAAATTGTATTTGTACGTAAAAGTATTCCAGATCTGCTATTAATCTATATATAATTTTCTAATTAAGAATAACAAATTTGCTAAACGTCAGAAATACGCGTATGTTCCAGATTCCACCCATATCTCTACACCTACAACGATACATTAATGGAAGATCAAATTATCCAATTAGTCATGTAAAATTATTATTTATTTTCTAGCAAATCATTAAATCGACTCATAATCTATTTGTTGGTGGTCGTATTATATTATTTAGTTAGAGATGGCCGATTCTTTAGTATTATACCATAATATTCTTTAGTAATATTACAGCAAAGTAATGTAAGATATTTATCAAACTAGCGTACATGTGATAATTCGATAAAATAATAATAAGCTGAACGCACACAACTTGCTAATCAACATATAAATATTTGCTAATTTCGGATAAATTACTTGCTAATAATAAGAAAACGTAACAATGTTCATTTATACTCAAGTCTCATGAATTGATGGTTTAAAAAATTCATTAAAAGTGAAAAATAAATATATCATGGACCCGGACAATTCCTTGCATCGTGTTTACCCTTCACCCCGCACTTGCTACACTTTCTTGGAGGCTTGTTGGCATCACGAGCAGCCTTTGCTTCCCTTTATTTAATCCCACTTCCACTACCTTTAGTCATAACATGCAGAGGTGGATTCACATGGATTTCAGTTGGCTTCTCGGATCCGAAAAAAATGTCAAACAACTTGCTCTTAGTTAATGTGGACTGGCGACTCTGTGTATCATTAGTCACCAGCACATCTTTCAAATCATTTATGCCAGTCATCAAAATTTTTATCTTTTCCTCATCACCTTCAACAGCTCCTACACAAGCATAAAAATCTGATATCATTCTATTAATTCTTTGTTTTCTCTTGTCGGATGCAACACACTATCAAAACCATCATCCCGATAAGCTGAAGCTGGATTCAATAAAGCAGCCCTGGTCCATCGTGCAACAATATATTTATCAAGAATATGAACCCACTTAAACTGGTTGAATAGGTGGAAAATATGACAACAAAGTATACCCACCCGAATAATTTTTTTACAGCTACATACAGCAGTATCTGCTTCTTTGTTGTAAGAGACCGTAAACATGCGATCAACACCATCTTCGACTTCGTATATCATACCGGCATCGCATCTCTCCATACTGAGAACACTATAACTGTAACATGATTTTTCAATCTCTTCTTGAACCTTAAGGAACATGTTACTCGTGTAAACAGTAGCTGCATGCTTCTCAAATTTTTTTGGCGTCTTCACTTGAGGAATTGTCAAATGATCATGATTATTTTGAAGTTCGTTCGAATTCCTCTGTGCATCCATATCACTATCAAAATGCATTAGGAATTCGACAATGTTAGACCCCAGATTTAAGTAGATACTGAAGAAACTATTCATACTCTCAGAGATAGAAGTAGTCCTACACAATCCACTCATTGCATAGTCCCTAAAGTATGCCGGTATCCAATACTGTCTAATCTCAAACAATGAAAGGAACCAACTATGCTCTGTTAGATCAAAATCCACCATAACATCTTTCCATTTTTCCTCGAATTCTTGAGGCTCAATCATATCAGTCCAAACAATATCATTAAGTCTCTTCTTGAAAGCATCATCATGTTTCAATCGTGGTGGGGACCTATCCGGAACCTTTAGCATAATATGCCACATGCACAAACGATGTCTCGTATTAGGAAGGACACAGTCGATTGCAATCTTCATGGCAGGATCCTGGTCCGTGATCATCATTCGAGGAGATCCACCCATATACTCTTTGAACTTCTCAAATACCCACTCGTATGATTCATGATTTTCACCAGACAACAAAGAAGCACCAAACGTGACGCATTTTCCATGGTTGTCCTTGCCCGTGAATGATGCAAAAATTTTCTCATACCTGATGTAACCACCATATTCACGACATTATAATTAATTATAATAACTAGTAATACGCTATATGAAATTTGCTAATCATAAGTGAAACATTTGCTAATAACATAACATTATGTTGCTAAAATCATACCTATTTTTTTGTACGTGCAATCAAACGAAACAACATCGCCAAAAACAGCATAGTTACGTCTGGAAATCGGATCAGCCCAGAAAATACTTTTTAAATTGTCATCTTTCTCTACAGAGTAGGCGAAAAATGCATTAGATGACTCCTTCCACATGAACATAGTATTCAACATCATTTGCGCATCACACCCGGAAATATATGCACGCAGATCACGAGAGAAATTTCTATAATCATTCCCAGTGCATCCAACATCATTATAAGTACCCACGGCTTCTTTAAAAAATCGATAAGATGCCATCGGACCTATATTTGCTCTGTGGCAATCCAAAATAAAATTCTTATGAACAAACCCCAACTTCCTGTTAGCCTTCAAATATTTCTTAAATTGATCAGAAACTAATGTGTGGGTATGTTCTTCAATAAAAACAGTCACGGTGTAACCATACTCTACAACATATTTTACAACCAAACAAGCCATACAATTCACTCTTCTTGAAACTCTACGCCTCTTTATCTTCTTCTCCTCCTCATCATCATCATTGTTCACTTCATCTGGAAGTGAATTTTTTTCCCCCTCACGATTACATACCACATACTTCCAAATAACAACACCATCTATCTTTTTTTCCGATCCAAGCCGAATATCGAAACCACCTGCTTGACCATAAACCCGATAAAAGGTAGTTGCTTCTTCGATATTTTTAAACATCTGACCAACAAATGGCTTCAAAGATTGATTACATTCTGGTATGTAGCTTCCACAAGGACCCAAAACTGAGTCAGCATTAATTCTTGCTATATAAAATAATGCTATAAGCATATCCAATATATGCTATACACGTTCATATAATATGCTATAAATAATTTCATACTTTAAACGTAATCATGCATACGCTATTTTTTTCCTTAATAACTTCAAAAACTCCACAACCAAATATGAAAAGCATCTACCGTATATAATAAATAAAAAGCATCCTATCATAAAAAAAATTGTATGTTCACATAAAGGTATTCCCGATCTGCTATTAACATATATATAATTTGCTATATACACATAAAATATTTGCTAAACGCCTGACATACGCGTTTATAACTGAATCTGTCAATATCCATACACTTATGAATATATTTTTAATCGATAACATAACACCTGTATTTTCCATAATTAGACGATGACGACACTGATGATAATATACGATGGAGTAATAACTTGTGGAAAAAAAATACATTCTTCATTTGCACACAACAATTCATGCCATTTTTACTATTTTTTTCCTTAATAACTTGAAAAATTCCACAACCAAATACGAAAAGCATCTATTGTCTATAATAAATATAGAATACCCATTGTCTGCGGACATCTCAATATCATTCAAAGCACGTTGAAACAAATTTTAAAAAAAAAAAAACGAACCATTTCTTTTCACATACAGATATTCCCGATTTGCTATTAACATATCTATAATTTGCTAATTATGAAGACAAAATTTGTTAATAGTGAGACATACGCGTCCATAACAGAATACGTCGATATCCCTACACCTATAAATATACATTAATCGATAATATAATTCCTATATCTTCCATAATCAGACGATGACGAGAATGATGATAATATACGATGGATTAATAACTTGGTTAAAAAAAAACTTATTTTGCACAAAACAATTCATCCAATTTTAACTATTTTTTTAATGACTTCATAAATACCACAACCAACTACGAAAATGATCTATCATCTATAATAAATATGAAATTCCCATAGTCTGCGAACATCTCAATATCATGCAAAGCATATTGAAATCATTTAAACAAAATCATATTTGTACATAAAAGTATTCCCGATTTGCTATTAATATATATATATATATATATAATTTGCTAATTATGAATATAAATTTTGCTAAACATCAGAAATACACGTCTGTTCCAGATTCCACCCATATCTCTACACCTACAACGATACATTAATGGAGAACATAATACATGTATCTTCCATAATCAGATGATGACTATAGTGATGATAATATACGATGGAGTAAGAACTTGTGGAAGCCGACGATAAAATTATCCGGAATGAATCCTCAACCGTAAGAGAACGCAAGAAATATATGAAACACCGATAGATACAACTCGGTAAAAAATTAATTTATGAAAAACGTCCAAAAAAAAACGTTCCATATAAATCCCACAATATATGGAAGGGATATATTTACTGCAGATTTTTAATATGCATTACAATTACATATATACCCTCAACTTAATGTAATTCTTAACATATTACATATTTGACCCCATTTTTTTGAGATTGATCTGAGCCTTACAAAATAAATGATCCAACGCTCCATAATAGTTCCTAGTTCCTACACAGTGTATTGGTTCTCATTTGATCTCTATACTATATATATATATATATATATATCTATATTATAACACACTTCTAAAATAAGTTTTTTTCCCGCTCATTGCAAAATCTATGTTTAGTCAATTCAATAAATGTATAATTTAATTATTTAACAAATAATTATTTAATGATTGGCTGATTGCTTTGAAAACTACCAATTAAACATGACAATAATTACTCAAGACGCACAATCTATTCCTATTTATAATAACGTAGCAACAAAAATCATAATCATAATTTCAGCATCAAATGGTTATTGTAATTCAAAATTTAGAAATATAAATTGCGTGCAATCCATGATGGCATGACATCTCTATAAATTGCCAAATTGTTCTATTGCAAAAATTCATTGTACTTAAATATTACTTTTCGTCAAAGATGAAAAATATACATATTGAAATCTCTTGCTTTGTACAAATCGGCACTCGGAACCAATGGAATGCATAATATGAATGATGAAAAAAATTACTATACAAACAGATCATCAAATTCAGATAGATGTCGAAATAGGCGGTGTATTTTATTTTATTTGCTTCTTCTGCATGTTTGAGTACACACTTTTTTGCAGTTTTAATTTTAATCGTTGGATAATGAAATTTTGTCGGTGAAAAATGAAAGAAATGGTGGTCCAACAGACAAGAATGAGAGGCGGCCAAGACGAAGGAAAGATTCTAGAATAGGTTCACAAATCCTATATATTATAATGTTCTAAATAGTTATTTCCATAATAAATAAAGTAGGTAGAAATTTATATTTAATTGGAAAATATAAATACACATAATTGATAGTTTACTATTTTTAATACTATTATTTTACATATTTATATGCATCATCACAAAAGATGAAATAAATTAATAAAATAAGGTTACACATATAATAATTCTTACTGTGGAGTATATCGGTTTAACGGTTTTAGATAAATGGAATCAATTTTAGATCTCCTGTGACACTCTCTGTTTCATTTTCTGTGCCAAATTTAAAAAAAATAATCAAAACTTTGTTTGTTTCAATTTATTATGATTCAATTTGAATTTAATTTTTATTTATAGTCCATCCTTCCCTAATTAATGTATATTAAATAAATGATTTTTTTTTTAAAAAATCTATTTGGACATAGGAAATGTAACACAATTTGGCATATTCAAATGGATTCATGGAATCATACATATTAATATTTAAATATATAAGAAATTGTGCAAAAAATAATTATTTCAGAAAAATTGATGTGAAATGTTTTACCACACATGTTTCATTCAAAATTGTAATTTTAGTTTGATAATAATTTTTTACTACTATTTAATATTATCTAATGCTAATATAATCATAATATTCATTTTATGGAAAATTGTAAACATATTATGTGCATTTTATTAAAAATTATTATTTGTTCATGAAAACAACTAAATACTTCCATTTTTCATTATTTGTGGTTAATAAAAATAAGAATCAATAAATTATTATATATTGAAATTGGTTGAAAAGATGTATGTTGTATGGAGAGAAGATAATTACGAGAGAGTTTACCTTATTTCTATTTTATTAGAATTTTACTATCAGAATATGTAATTTCATAATGATTATATATATATATATATGTAAATATTTTCTAAAACAATTAAAATTATCAACATTAATTATTACAAATTATTTTCGTAAAAGAATAAAAACTATAAACCACCCCCATTCCTCTTATATTTTGAGAAAATAATAAATATCATTAAATTAAAAATATCACCGCAAGGAAGATTAGACACAATATAACACGAAATATCACCGATACGTATGTAATGAATAAATACCATTTTTAAATAAGTACTAAATAAACAGAAACCATAAACATCATTTTTCTACCAAAACTATTTTAATAAATTAATTAATTATTCAGATAAATTGGAGGCCCAAATATATATGTCAGAAATATGTTAAAACTTTAATGAACCATCAATCCATTAAGCCTAATAAATAAACAGATTCAAAATCTAATTATAATTTCAAATTTTTAATCATACTCATAATCATTAGAATTATTTGCATTTATTGATTTAAACTTCAAAATACGTCATGAAAAATGTAATATACGAAACGATATTGTAATTTTAGAAATAGTTTTTATTTGTTGATGTAGCACTTTATCTTTTTAAATGGAAAATAATATGTATTTATTTCATTATTATATGGGTAGAAATTAAAATTAGTTTATAATTACCATTAGATATTTGAATTTAGAGCCTTAATCATTTGTATTTATTAGACTATTACATGGATAGACAAACTAGTACTTATTGATAATTTAAGCCAATTTACGTTCCCCATAATTAAGTTCCATTGAATTAAAAAAACATAATTGGTAAAGCTTATGGGAATTTTCCTATTGAGGACACAAAACAATGAAAATTTCTACGTAAAAAAAATTAAAAAAATATTGGATTCACGATCGAATATAATTTATAAAAATATTGGCACCCATTCCCTCACAAATGAGACATTCTATTCCACATTTGATATTCCAACCCATGTTACACGATCAAATATAATTTATAAAATTTAATAATAGATATTGTAAAAAATAAAAATTAATTATAATATAATCAATCTAGTCACATTTGTAACACAAATTTTCGTATTTAATTTGGTAAAACACAAAACAGTGTACAATTCAGATGATCTTTGAATCAAAATATATTTATACAGATTTGTAACAAAAATTTTTGTATTTAATTTGGTAAAACACAAAACAGTGTACAATACAGATGATCTTTGAATCAAAATATATTTATACAGATCCAATCTCTATTTTTCTCTGATTCTTCTCTTCAAACGGTCTTTGAAATCTTCAGAGTAAACTTGTCTCTTTGATTTTCTCGGACTTGTTATTTGAACTTGGCCTTGGAAGTTTTTCGGGGAAGATTTGTATCCTCGATCTTCTTGGACTTGATCTTTAGTCTTAATAACGTTAACTCAGAGGGCTGACGCCTCATTTTCGGATCAAACGCCAATTTCAGAATGAATTTGATGAAGAACGTCTTTGACTGCCTTACTTATGGATCAAACGCCGCCTTCGAGATGAATTTGGTGAAGAACGCCTTGAATATTTGAGAGAATTTCACTTATGGAAGTTCTTCTCAAATTCTTGAACTCTTCAAATGACTTCTGGTGTGATTTTCAACTGATATGGAGACCCCTATTTATAGTTGTAGGGAAAGAGATCTAGAGCTGATGTGACACTATATCATTGGCTGTTGAAAATTGATATATATCTTTTGAAAGATATTTATTTGTTGTCAGACTCTTGATGTTTATCATATACTAATATCTTTATTATTTAAATACTTTATCTAATTTTGAATTTCATAAGATTCCAAAACTAAATAAATATATAAAAAATAATAAAAATATTATATATAATATTTAAAAAATTTGCTATCTACAACATTTATCAATAAAAGATTGAAATTTAAAAAATTATAAATCATATTTATAAAATAATCAACCATAATAATCATTTATTTTAAAATTAAATATTAAAAAATAAATGTAAATCCTAATTGAACTAAACCAATTCTAATTAACAAGTGTAAAATTAAACTAAAACTCAATAAATTATATATTTTTTTTGAGCAAAGAGGTGAATAATATTAATAGAAAACCAGTTCGACAGACGGAATGTCTGACAAAATAACTTCCGGAATAGACCCGGTATAGTGATAAAAACTACTATTACTTCCTGCAAGCTTCGCTAGGGAATGAGCCATGCTATCAGTTGTTCGACGTGCCCATTTGAAAACAACTTCATCAAAGAAAGACGCGTCAACCCGAATGGATGAGCACAATTCGCTTGTGTAAGACCAGTCATCTCGATCTGCATTGAGGTGAGTCTGGATAATTTGGCAATCCGTTTCAACAATAATCTTCCTCCCCTCGAATTCCTTCGCCAGTTCCAGCCCCTCTTGTACAACAAGTGCTTCAGCCACCTCTGCCTTGAAGGCTCCAAACAGTCGTCTGCATCTTGAAACAATAGGTATTCTTGCATGATTCTGGATAATGGTACCAATTCCAACAACGCCTCTTCCTCAACAGGCTGCGTCGACATTAACTTTCCAAAACCCAGTAGGAGGTTTCACCCAAGACTCAAACTTTGGCTCACGGGTTGTATGGGGGGGTCTCTGCAGATTATCCTGAAGCTCTTGAAAAAGGTTCAGAGCAGCATCAATGCAAACAAAAGTATCAATGCAAACACAGTGGGAAGTCCACTTCTTTTTAAACACCAACTCATTCCTTTTTTTTCCATATAATCCAAAGAGAAATAGCAAATAAGTTGTGGAATAAATTATAATTAATAAAGTATCAAATGTGGAATAGAGAATTTCGTAATCGTTACCCCACTTCATAAATTGATGGGCTTCATGTGGATTTCATAATTAGTTATGGGCCAACCCATTTCATATTGGGTACCTCAGTTTCATTTCGTTCCATAAGATCTCTTTCACAAATTACTCCCAAGTCCTAACAAAGGTTTACAAGGTAGTGTAAGTGCAATTTATTAAAATTTTCTTTGTAGCCCTCAAATATAATTAAAATATAAATATTCTTAAAATATATTTTTTTATCCTTACAATATCATTCTTTAAAAATCTAATAAAAACAGTTCCTACCTTTTGCAGAAAGTTTCTTTCTAAAGTTTGTCTTCGTTGTGAAATCGAAATGGTTGCAATTGTATAGTTGTCTCTAATCTCTATTGTGTGTAGGGGACTTGAAGTCTCTCTTACGTGCTTTGTTTCAAACCATTTGACTTCCGCTTCTGCACTCACAACTTGTTAACTTTGTTCTTCCTCATGAGAATTATCTCTTTATAACCATCGATACCTTCAGAGTTCAAATTCAATTTGGTATAATTATATTTTCCATCTTATTCTCCATATATCAAAGCTATTCAAGTAACTATCTTCACCTTCTTCTCTATATGCGATTTTCAATGTTCTTCATCTCAACAGTTTTGAAAAAAAATGTAAAAAAGAAAAAATATGAATTTACATGATAATAATTATGAAAACTTCCGACAACTAAACACAATCAAATAACTACCAAGAAATTGTAAAAAAAGATTTACCCTCGATGAACATGGGTTCATAATGAAAATAAAAAAGTAAAGAAAGAAAATCCGTGAGAATACCTTTTGTTGGAAAATAGGATTTAATAAAGTGAGTGTGACTCATTTTATCCAATTTTTCGTGACCCGGATATTTAATTTTGGAGGAATTAAATACCGTACGATTGCTCTATGTCGTGAGTAGATAATCATAGTATTTTTATTTGCTCAAATCCGATTTTCGGTGAGTGAGAAATAAATGGTTAAAGTTGGTCACACGATTGGACATTTATGGTGTGTGGGATAATGTGTTTAAGACACATTAAATAATCCCACATTGATTTCTTAATCAAATTAAGAAGTGTATTTAAGTGTATTAACACTTAAGTGGAGTAATCAAGTGCACAAGGATGTGGGCCATGAGCCCACACGCGCACACACGCGCGCGCCCGCCCGTGCCCGTGCCCTTGCCCAGCTCGTCTCGTCTCGTCTTGTCTCGTCCTCGGACTAGGATCTTGGCAATTGGACTTTGGGCGTACGTGGGCTTCCGGGGCTTAGCCGTATCAGTTTTACGGTATAGAAACAGTCGGTGTTGGGGTTTTTTCGAGGATCTAATTGGATGTTCATTAATCCTAATGTCATGTAGATCATAAATTCATGCATCTCATATGTTTTAATTAACCGAGTTTAATTAACATGCAAATCCGGTTTAAACGATTCTATTAAAGCGGAAACATAGAATCGAAAAACGACTTACAAATCAAACGACGGGTGGAGGACAAGATTAAAGGTCTAATCTTGTTGTTGTGTATGATGATGATCGGCGCCCACTGTGATATTCCACTCCTTGATCTTCTGTTGTATTCCCGGACTGAATCTAGTTTCAGGGTGGGCTGAAATCTACTAGATCGGTATGGAATCTGTGGAGATAAAGAGAACACAAGAGGAGCTGATTATTACTCTTAAAATTTCGTCCCCCACCTCCCTATTTATAGGGGAGGTGGTCGAAATTTCAGTGTCCCAACCCTACTGGGTTTGGGCCTCTATCCCTTTTTCTATCTCCAGTCCATTAAAGTCATATTGGGCTACAACAGGGATCTAGAAGAATATTAAATTGGGCTGCTAATTTATTTAATTTCCAATATCCAATAAACTTAGGATATTATTAAATAAATTAAGTATTATTTTTATTCCACTAAAGAAATAATACTGACCTACCAATTTAATACATATTTCTGAATATGATTTCTCCTTTAGTCCAGCCATTCCCCACGTTTAAGATATAATGCCCATTAATTAATTATGTAAGCTTCTGACAGCTATAATTAATTAATAGCTTATCCTTGAGTAGTACCACACAAGCTTTACTCATGCACGGAATAAATTCCACCTGCAGGGTTTCAGCATGAACTTGCATTTCCTCAAGGGGACACCATCAAACTGGCGCACCAGGACACGGTGCCCCTACATATTGCACAACCCATCATAAGTGTAAATGTCACAACCCAAGATATCGAGATTATTGATTCTTATGAAAGAATCTCACCCTTTGATAAATCAAAGCTGCAAACACTACACGTATATGTCTGCCAACACATAGGGGTTAAGAACCCGAACTCTGTGGATTCTTATTCTCTCATTTAAGGTCAGAATAGAGAATAGAATCCTAAGTAGATCCTCCTCAATACACTTGACCATGTATTAGAATAATCAGTTAGTCAAGACAAACTAACTATCAGATTATTCTACGGCGTACCGATAGCAGGTTCAGTGCCATCTAAACCGTGAGCCTTTTAATACATTACAAGGAACCTGATGATATGATCTAACCATGTGTTTACCCACACCATATCATCTACAATGTAAGTATAGTGAACATGCATATAAATATAGCAATTTAAATGCAAACAGTGACTGCAATAATATTCATTCTATATCATCATAAAACCATTATTAATAATGTATACAAAAGACAGGTCTTCTAGCATACAAAACCAACAATCTCCCACTTATACTTGAAGCATGTCTTTCAAATATAAAACAAACTGGCTAACTCTCCAACTCTAACTAAAATCTCAAACGGCAACCCCGGGTCTGCATCTCACTCCCATTTTCTCCACGTGACCGTAGAAGGTCTTAGCCGGAAGGCTCTTCGTGAATGGATCAGCTAAATTGTCCACCGATGCAATCTTGACCACTACCACATCTCCTCTCTTAACGATTTCTCGTATAAGATGGTACTTTCTCTCTATGTGTTTACTTACCTTATGGGCTCTGGGTTCCTTCGAATTTGCCACTGCACCCGAGTTATCACAATATACCGTGATACTCCTAGGCAAATCAGGAACCACGCTCAAGTCCAACAAGAAGCTCTTGAGCCAGACGGCCTCTTTTGCAGCCTCAGAGGCAGCTACATATTCGGCCTCCATGGTGCAATCCGCAATGCATTTCTGCTTTATGCTCCTCCATGCAATGGCTCCGCCTCCCAAGGTAAACACATAGCCTGAGGTAGATTTACTCTGATCTTTATCGGATTGAAAATCTAAGTCCGTGTAACCCAAAGGCACTAGACTATCAGAGCGGTACACCAGCATATAATCTCGAGTCCTTTTTAGGTACTTGAGTATATTCTTAACCGCAGTCCAGTGACCTTGTCCAGGGTTAGACTGATATCTGCTTACCATGCCGACTGCATAGCATATATCAGGTCTAGTGCATAGCATAGCATACATAAGGCTTCCCACAGCCGAAGCATATGGAACGCCCTTCATCTCATCTATCTCAGCCTGTGTGTGGGGACACATATCCTTGGATAGATGAATTCCATGCCTGAAAGGTATAAAACCTTTCTTGGAATCCTGCATGTTAAACCTAGCTAGCACTGTGTCGATATATGTCGCCTGAGATAAGCACAGCATCCTTTTCTGGCGATCTCGAATTATCTTGATGCCAAGGACGTGTCCGGCTTCTCCCAGATCTTTCATATCGAACTGCTTGGACAACCACACCCTTATGTTAGATAATACTTTCTTACTGTTTCCAATAAGTAAGATATCATCAACATATAGCACGAGGAAAGCCACCACGTTTCCGTCACTCTTCTTGTACACACAGCTCTCATCCGGACATTGCACGAATCCATATGACTGGATAACCTCGTCAAACCGGATATTCCAAGACCTTGACGCCTGCTTAAGTCCATAAATGGATCTCTTAAGCTTGCACACTAAGTGCTCTTGGCCTTTAACAATGAAACCCTCTGGTTGCTTCATGTGGATGTTTTCCTCAAGACTTCCATTCAGGAAAGCCGTCTTGACATCCATCTGCCAAATCTCATAATCCAAATGAGCGGCAATAGACAAGAGAATCCGGATTGACTTAAGCATGGCTACCGGCGAAAAGGTTTCCTCATAATCGATCCCTTCTTTCTGAGTATACCCTTTCGTCACCAATCTTGCCTTGAAGGTTTCAACCTTCCCAATGGGTTTTACCCCATCCTGTGGTTCTACAAGCTCCCAGACTTGATTGTGATCCATAGATACAATCTCAGACTCCATTGCAATTTTCCAAGAGTCTGCATCTTTGTCTTGGATTGCTTCATCGTAGGTCCTGGGATCCAATTCATTTAGTCCTTCAGGGAAATCCGAAGATTCACCCAAACTAATGAATCTGTCAGGTTGGCGTACAACCCTCCCACTGCGACGAGGCAGTTCCTGTACTTCTGTGACACGTTGTGCAGTAATTTGTGGTTCCTCTTCTTGTACTATTGGTGTCAGATTCGAATTTTCCCCTCGTAGTTCCTCGAGTACTATCTCACTTCTTGGCTTGTGATTTATTACATAGTCTTCCTCTAAGAATCGAGCATTGGTACTCACAATGATCTTCTGATCCTTAGGACTATAAAATAAACCACCTTTCGTTCCTTTGGGATATCCAACAAACAGTCTAACATCCGTACGTGGTGCCAACTTATCAGCTTCCTTATCCAGCACATGTGCTGGACTACCCCAAATCCGAAAATGTCCAAGACTGGGCTTTCGTCCAGTCCAAAGTTCTGTGGGCGTAGATGGGACTGATTTTGATGGAACCACATTCAGAATATAGGCTGCCGTTTCCAGGGCATATTCCCAGAATGAAATAGGCAGATCTGAATATCTCATCATCGATCTAACCATCTCTAACAATGTTCTGTTCCTTCTCTCCGCCACACCGTTCTGCTGTGGTGTTCCCGGCGCAGTCAACTGGGATGTAATCTCATTCTCTGCTAAGTAGTCCCTAAATTCATTCGAGAGGTACTCACCACCACGATCAGACCGTAGTGATTTGATACTTTTACCTGTACGTTTTTCCACTTCCGCTCTGAATTCTTTGAAAGTCTCAAAGGATTCTGACTTGCGGCGTAACAGGTATATGTATTCATACCTTGAGTAATCATCAATGAACGTGATAAAATACTCATACCCTCCTTGAGCCTGAACTGACATAGGGCCACATAAGTCAGAGTGAATCAAATCTAGTACCTCTTCAGATCTATTCCCTTTATCCTTAAAGGGTCGATTGGTCATTTTACCTTCCAAACAGGATTCACACAAAGGGAACGATTCTAGGACCAATGAAGACAATGGCCCATCGTTTACTAGTCTTTGTATCCGTTTAAGGTTAATATGTCCGAGCCTAAGATGCCAAATATAGGTTTGATTCATTTCCGAAGGTTCTTTTCGTTTGTTAGGGTTTGTGACCGATGTATTCAGTAAATGCATTTGCGTAGTGTTTTGCATAGGATTAAGTAAATAAAGATGTCCATCCAATGTGCCAGAACAGATAGAACGTTTATCACTAAAGATAACAACCTTGTTATCAAAAGAAACAGAATATCCATCCATAAAAAGTTTAGAAACTGAAATCAAGTTTCGCCTAAAACCAGGCACATAAAGACAATCCTTTAAAACTAATATCCTATCACTACTAAAAGATAAGGTTACGTCTCCCACTGCAACTGCCGCCACTTTCGTAGCATTGCCCATGTAGACTGAAATCTCTCCATCACTCAGCTGTCTTTTTGCCAGGAACCCCTGTAAAGACATGCAAACATGATCAGTAGCTCCAGTATCTACTACCCATGACTGAGTAGAACAAGTAGCTAAACATGTTTCAACGACGAGAGATTGAGACGTACCCTTTTTCTTCTTCTTGTTAGGACAATCTGCCTTCCAGTGACCTGGCTGGCCGCACTTGAAACACTTTGTCTTTGACTTAAATTCCTTGGGAGGAATCTTAGTCTTAGACTTCTTCACCTTAGGCGTCCCCTCTGCAGCTTTCTTGGGTGCGTTCTTCTTCTTCCTTTTAGTACCGGAAGAAGACGCCCTATTTTCAGCTAGGTGTGCCTCCGGATTTCCTTTTTGAAGTAACCCAGCCGCCTGAAGATCCATGAGCAGTTCAGTCAGGCCGACATCCCTTTTAATCATGTTAAAGTTCAGCCTGAACTGCTCAAACCTCGAGGACAGGCTATGAAGAACAATATCGATTTGAGAATCGTCATCCAGCTCTCCACCCAAGGTCTCGATCTCAGCCAGATACCCTATCATCGTGAGAACGTGATCCCTAACAGGTGTGGAGTCAGACATTTTCGCATCCATTAGTTTCTTCATTGCCAAATGGCGTGCCGAGCGGCTCTGATGACCGAAGAGCTGCCTAAGTTTGTACATGATATCATAAGCGGTTTTCATAGGTTCATGCTAATGTTGCAACACATTCGACATAGATGCTAGAATGTAACAGCGCGCCATCTCATTGGACCTAACCCACTTATCATATGCAACCTTTTGGGCTTCGTCAGAACCCTCATCTGGCTTCTGAGGACATACTTCTTCAAGTACGAACTTGTGTCCTTCCGCAGTGAGAACAAGATTAAGGTTTCGAATCCAATCATTGTAATTTTCACCGATTAACTTGTTTTCTTTGAGAATAGTGGACAGGTTGGAGAGTGCCATAATGATATAGAATAACTGAAAAGTAAACATGCAGTACAGTCACAAACTTTAGGATACTCACATATAATCGTATACCTCAAAAAAAATTATATGTAATCCACCGACATTTTAAAAATGTTTCTTATAAGCCACGTTAGTGTGGACGTTTATAAAATTCATCTTTAAACAGGTAAAACCACCTTTAATTTACCTCCAGTCAAATTTCCTTATGACAAGTAAATTAATAGTCGGAAATAACCACGGTCGTGTAACCTTCCAATTAATAAGCCACGTTAGTGTGGACGTTTATTAATAAATTACACCTAAGTGTGAACACCATCATCTTAGCACCAAGTCCACTATTTCGAACTCCCTGCTCCAGTTGGAGGAGTCAGTTTGTTCTAGTAGTGTTCTACAGCTATCTTGATAAAGAAGTTTAATTTCTAGAGATAACAGTGATATGACACATCCGTTATGGAGGAAGACCTATTGTCAACTCGCATGTCAATCATATCTCAATTAAACCAGATTAATGGAGACCGTTTGAGATTTCTACATACTTTGGTATGAATCTCTCCCACTTAGTTGTTTAAGATTGAGGTTTCATTTTATCCCATTGTAAAACATGCAAACATCACATAAAAGGATAAAACATCATTGCATGCTTCAAACAACATAATAAGCAATAATAATAAAAACCAACTATCATGGCTTATATCTCATGTTGCTGAATGAGATAAAACTGGAAAGTCAGCTCCGAAAACTCGGGCATGGCCGCCGCCCTTATCACTGCGCCTCGCCGAAAACCTAGCTCCAATTAGGATTTCGGGACGTGAATCAGTGATACTTCCTTTCTTGAGCTGTACTACTCTCCTTCTTTGAGTTGATCTTCAAACTTTATTCAATATAGTATTTCTATTCCTTAGAGGAAAAAATTAATATATCTAGAATAAAATTACAACTCAAAAACTTGGTCTAACAGTTTTATTTCTATTACATTAAAACAACATAAAATAAAACCTAGACCTAATCCATGGATTTTCTCATGGATTAAAATCACGTAGCCAAACCGGCATACGGCCCATCATACATCCAACATAAATTAAAACATACATCACATAATTAAGGAGCCATGATAGTCGGTAACCCTGCAAACAAGTCAGTCTACAAATCCAACAATCACAATTACATGATTAACATAAAATAACATATGATATCCAAACATGACATATTAAATAATATTCGAATTTTACAATTAATTAAATTAATTAATTCGATATTATCCACAAGATAAAAATTGGAAATTAAAATAATTATCCACCAATTTAAATCTTGTTAAATTTCGAAAATATATCTTAAAATAAATCTGGAAATTATTTATAATTATCCACCAAATTTATTTAATATTTTCTAACCACCCTAATTAAATAATAATTGGATATATTGATATAAATCAAAAATCTAATCCAAATATTATCCATAAGAATCTAAATCTTCAAGGATAAGGTTTGGAGATTTGATTCCAATCCAAAATCTTCCAAAACTTATCCAAATTTAAAATCTTATCACAATTGGATTTTGATAATTATTTGTATATATCCAAAATCACCTTATCCAATATGTAATCAATAGATTTCGAAAATATCACAAATAATAAATCTGAAAATTTGATCCACTTCAAATTCTTCCAAATTTAAAATTCTATTTTCAAATCTATCTAGATTAAAATTAGGCAAATTAAGATATACATCAAATAATATCAAATCTTAACCCAATCTTCCAAATTTTCGATCCACCCTAATAAATAAATCTGAAAATTTGATTTTCATCAAAATTTATTCCAAATTAATTTATTAAAATCGAAAATTAACCTATATTTCATATTTGGAAATTTTGACATTAATCAAAAAACTTATTCCAAATAATATAGTGTAGGTTTCGAAAATTACAAGAAAAATAAATCTGGAAATTTTGATCTACTTCAAAAATTACCAAATTTAAAATTCTAATTTCAAACCTATCTAGATTAGAATTAGGCAATCTTTGATATACATCAAAAATCACCAAATCCCATTCTAATCATCTTAGAATTTTCGAACCATACTATCAAATAAATCTGGAATTTTAATTTTCATTAAAATCTTCTCCAAATTATTTTAATAGTACCGAAAATTCAATATATAAAATTAGGGAACTTAAAACATCAAATTTCGAAAAATTTGATTCCAAATTTTCGATCACCATCATAAAACAAATCTGGAAATTTGAAGAACATCAAGCGTCATCCAAATTTAATTTTATGACTATCGAAAATTCCACAAAACCTCAAAACTAGAATTTTCGAACTACATCAAAAATTCATCCAAGTTTTGAACATACCATTCAAAAATTACCAACATATAAATCTGAAAATTTAAGTAACATAAATATTTCATCAAATTTATACATATTTTTTGAATTAATCCTAGGATTAAATCTAGAACAGTGCCAAAACCCGCTCTGATACCAGTTGTTGGGGTTTTTTCGAATTGAACCACCGCAGGATCTAATTGGATGTTCATTAATCCTAATGTCATGTAGATCATAAATTCATGCATCTCATATGTTTTAATTAACCGAGTTTAATTAACATGCAAATCCGGTTTAAACGATTCTATTAAAGCGGAAACATAGAATCGAAAAACGACTTACAAATCAAATGACGGGTGGAGGACAAGATTAAAGGTCTAATCTTGTTGTTGTGTATGATGATGATCGGCGCCCACTGTGATATTCCACTCCTTGATCTTCTGTTGTATTCCCGGACTGAATCTAGTTTCAGGGTGGGCTGAAATCTACTAGATCGGTATGGAATCTGTGGAGATAAAGAGAACACAAGAGGAGCTGATTATTACTCTTAAAATTTCATCCCCCACCTCCCTATTTATAGGGGAGGTGGTCGAAATTTCAGTGTCCCAACCCTACTGGGTTTGGGCCTCTATCCCTTTTTCTATCTCCAGTCCATTAAAGTCATATTGGGCTACAACAGGGATCTAGAAGAATATTAAATTGGCCTGCTAATTTATTTAATTTACAATATCCAATAAACTTAGGATATTATTAAATAAATTAAGTATTATTTTTATTCCACTAAAGAAATAATACTGACCTACCAATTTAATACATATTTCTGAATATGCTTTCTCCTTTAGTCCAGCCATTCCCCGCGTTTAAGATATAATGCCCATTAATTAATTATGTAAGCTTCTGACAGCTATAATTAATTAATATCTTATCCTTGAGTAGTACCACACAAGCTTTACTCATGCACGGAATAAATTCCACCTGCAGGGTTTCAGCATGAACTTGCATTTCCTCAAGGGGACACCATCAAATTGGCGCACCAGGACACGGTGCCCCTACATATTGCACAACCCATCATAAGTGTAAATGTCACAACCCAAGATATCGAGATTATTGATTCTTATGAAAGAATCTCACCCTTTGATAAATCAAAGCTGCAAACACTACACGTATATGTCTGCCAACACATAGGGGTTAAGAACCCGAACTCTGTGGATTCTTATTCTCTCATTTAAGGTCAGAATAGAGAATAGAATCCTAAGTAGATCCTCCTCAATACACTTGACCATATATTAGAATAATCAGTTAGTCAAGACAAACTAACTATCAGATTATTCTACGGCGTACCGATAGCAAGTTCAGTGCCATCTAAACCGTGAGCCTTTTAATACATTACAAGGAACCTGATGATATGATCTAACCATGTGTTTACCCACACCATATCATCTACAATGTAAGTATAGTGAACATGCATATAAATATAGCAATTTAAATGCAAACAGTGACTGCAATAATATTCATTCTATATCATTATAAAACCATTATTAATAATGTATACAAAAGACAGGTCTTCTAGTATACAAAACCAACAGTCGGGTCGTGGAGCGGGTCGGCGGATCAACTATCCGGGTCTATAACGGCTGTGGACCGGGTCGTGGGTGCACATGGTGCATGTCCAGCTTGAAGGGTGTAACTCACATGAGTTAAGAGCCTTCAAGTGAGTAACTGCCACTGGAGCTGGTGGAGCCTTCAAGTAACTGCCATCTGGAGCTGGTGGAGTTAGTGGGCTGGACAGTAACCGAAAGTAACTCCTGTCGGGAGTCAAAGTCTGTAGCTGCCCTGGACACGTGTTGGGATCCGAGCCGACAAGAGACACCTGTCGGGATCTGCAGAAGGTAACTCCTGGAGGGCTTAATGGCAGAGCTATAACTCCAGGGGGGTTACAATACCAGGTTTGAATGCCCTCAAACCCTAGCTGTCCCCTGCAGTAGAGATGTGCCTATAAATAGGACATCCTACATGGATTCAAAGGCCACATTCTGCATAATCGATCACACTTCATATTGTTGCATACGAAATCTTTTCGAGTCAAAGCTCCCAGTTCTCGACGTTGTCTAGTTCACCGGAACCTTGCCAGATTTGTGGTGCTACTGCCGGAAGGACGAAGCCGTTTCATCTTTGAAAGACAACCGCCAAACCGTGAGCACTAGCCGGGATATATTTGTCTTGTGTAGAGAGGTCCCCTCGACTCGGCTTGCCGGAACCGGAATCTACACATCGGTTCTTTACTTTATTTCAATTCAGTTAAATATTGTAATTGTTTGTTCCTCTACACTTCTACCTTTCTGTACTTCCTTTGTAATTCCAGCGAGGTTAAAACGACACTACAATCGCAAGACAAATAATAAGACTAAAATTAATCAACTACCTTTGCTGGAATGGCGTCTTCATCCAACACCGTTGCTCCAAGGACCATTCCCCACGGCCAAGCCCAGAAGCCGGAAAAGTTCTCCGGGTTGGACTTCAAGAGGTGGCAGCAGAAGATGCTCTTCTACCTAACCACGCTTGGAGTTGCTGGATACCTCAAGGAGGAGACTCATGTGGTCGAATAAAATGAGTCGGACGTCAATAAATGAACGGCGTACGATCAATGGATCAATGGCGATTTTCTTTGTAAAAATTATGTTCTTAATGGCTTAGTAGATAGTTTATATTTTGTATACGGAAATGTAACTAGTGCTAAGGAACTGTGGGAAGCTCTAGAAAAGAAGTACAAAACTGAGGATGCCGGAACTAAGAAGTTCGTGGTGGCAAAGTTCCTCGACTATAAAATGGTGGAAACCCGGTCAGTAATGGACCAAGTGCAAGAGCTTCAGCTCATTGTGCACGACGTTCATGCTGAAGGGATGGTCCTTCCCGACTCTTTCACCGTTGCTGCGGTGATTGAGAAGTTGCCACCGTGTTGGAAGGATTTCAAGAGCTATCTCAAACACAAACGAAAGGAGATGACTCTTGAAGATCTTGTGGTTAAGCTTCGAATTGAAGCCGATAACTGAAAGGCGGATCCGAGACCACGAGTCCCGATCGAGGCCAAGGCCAATTTGATGGAACGTGGTGGACCATCAAATAGCAACAAAAGGAAGCGCCCGGGTCAAGTTGATAAAGGGAAGAAGCCAATGACAAAGTTCAACGGTAATTGCTTCAATTGTGACAAGCCGGGGCACATGTCCAAACATTGCACGGCTCCAAAGAAGAAACGTACTAACTATGGTGCGCATTTGGCGGAACATAACAACAAAGGCAAAGGCAAAGCCCGACAAGATGATTGGGATGACGATGATTTGGTTGCCGTTGTGTTCGAGGCCAATCACGTGGACAACCCGAGAGAGTGGTTCGTCGACACCGGGGCTACTTGTCACGTTTGCTCGGACAAGAGCTCGTTTGCTACCTACAAAGCTGTTGAAGGTAGAAAGTTGCACATGGGGAACCAAGCCTCGTCTGAAGTGGTTGGTGTGGGCAACGTGGTTTTGAAGCTGACTTCAGGCCAAGAGCTGACTTTGAAGGATGTGCTGCATGTTCCGGACATCCGCAAGAATCTGGTTTCAGGCTCACTGTTAGTCAATCATGGTTTTAGACTAGTGTTTGAGTCTGAAAAGTTTATTTTGAGCAAGTACGGAAGGTTTCTTGGTCGGGGCTATCTCGCCAATGGACTTTTCAAAATGAATGTAATGGCGATGCGCCGTGTGGCAAAAGAAAATGCTAATAAAATTGCTTCTTCTGTTTACTTGCTTGTTGAGTGCTCGGATTTATGGCATTGTAGATTAGGACACGTTAATCTAAATGCTATAAAACGCTTAGTAAATTTAGATTTGCTAAAAGTGAACCAATTTAATACACAAAACAAATGTAAAGTTTGTGTTGAAGCTAAATTGGCTAAGTTACCATTTCAATCGGTTGAACGGAGCACTAAACCTCTAGAGTTAATTCACACAGACGTGTGTGATTTAAAGTTTGTGCAAACTAGAGGCGGTAAAAAGTACTTTATTACTTTTATTGACGATTGCACAAAATATTGTTATCTTTATCTTTTAAGAAGTAAAGATGAGGCGATTGAAGCTTTTAAGAACTTCAAAAATGAAGCCGAAAATCAACTAAGCAGTCGAATTAAAGCAATTCGAAGTGATAGAGATGGAGAGTATGTTGCCCCGTTTGAAGAGTTATGCGCAGAGGCGGGTATAATTCATCAAACTACGGCACCGTATTCACCACAGTCTAATGGTGTTGCTGAATGCAAAAACCAAACTCTTAAGGAGATGATGAATGCTTTGTTGATAAGTTCGGGATTACCACAAAACTTGTGGGGGAAGCTGTGTTGACAGCCAACTATATCCTAAACAACATTCCACTTAAGGGTAAGGATGTGACGCCTTACGAGTTGTGGAAAGGACGCACGCCGTCTTATAAATACCTTAAAGTGTGGGGGTGTTTGGCTAAGGTTGAAGTGCCACTTCCTAAACAAGTTAGAATCGGTCCTAAAACGGTTGATTGTATCTTTGTTGGGTATGCACTTAACAGTAGTGCATATCGTTTTCTTATTCATAAATCGGAGATTCCCGAGTTGACTGAAGGAACGATGATGGAGTCGAGGAATGCTATATTCTTCGAGAATGTCTATCCTTGTAAGAATAAGGATAGGACAGAAGGTAGTTCTGAGAAACGAACCTCTGAAGCTACTACTAGTTCTGATCCTGTGGATGAAGAACCGAGACGTAGCAAGCGAGCTAGGACGGCTAAGACCTTTGGTCTGGATTTCATCACCTATATGCTAGATGATGAGCCAAAGTCTTTGAAAGAAGCTCTATCTAGTCCAGATGCTGCGTTCTAAAAAGAAGCTATCAACAGTGAAATTGATTCCATCATGCAAAATCACACTTGGGAGTTGACAGATCTCCCAAGTGGGTGTAAGCCGTTAGGATGCAAATGGATCCTAAAACGAAAATATAAGGCAGATGGTTCTGTTGACAAGTATAAAGCTCGTTTGGTTGCCAAAGGCTTTAAACAAAAAGAGGGGTATGATTTCTTCGATACCTACTCACCAGTAACAAGGATTACATCTATTCGGGTGCTTTTAGCGATTGCTGCTTTGCACAATCTTGAAATTCATCAGATGGATGTAAAGACTGTGTTTCTAAATGGTGAGTTGGAGGATGAAATATACATGGAACAACCTGAAGGGTTTGTTGCACCAGGGCAAGAACGAAAGGTGTATAAACTTGTTAGATCATTGTACGGTCTGAAACAAGCACCTATTCAGTGGCACCTGAAGTTTGATAACGTGATGTTATCAAATGGTTTCAAAATCAATGAGTGTGATAAATGTGTGTATATAAAGAGCAGTTCTAATGGCTATGTCATAGTCTGTCTTTATGTAGACGACATGTTAATCATAGGCAGTGGACACCAAGTGATTATTGAAACGAAACAAATGTTGAAACGAAATTTCGACATGAAAGACATGGGCTTAGCCGATGTGATTCTAGGGATCAAGATAGTACGGACAAGTGGTGGAATTGTCTTAACACAATCTCATTACATAGAGAAAGTGCTTAAGAAATTCAACGCTTTTGATAGTCCGCCGGCTAAGACCCCGTTGGAACTCAATGTACACTTGAGCAAAAACCGAGGAGAACCGGTAGCTCAAGAAGAGTATGCAAGGGTCATTGGGAGTTTGATGTACATCACTAACTGCACTAGACCTGATCTTGCATGTTCTGTGAACAAGTTGAGTCGGTACACGAGCAATCCAAGCAAAGAACATTGGAAAGCTCTAGTACGAGTTCTAAGATACTTGAAGTATACTTTGAACTTCGGGCTGCAGTATACAAGGTTTCCTCCTGGACTTGAAGGGTACAGTGATGCGAATTGGATATCAGACACAAAAGACTCATTTTTGACTAGTGGATTTGTTTTCACTATCGGAGGTGGAGCAGTGTCGTGGAAATCCATGAAACAGACTTGTATAGCCCGTTCTACCATGGAATCTGAGTTTATCGCTTTGGATAAAGCGTGTGAAGAAGCAGAATGGCTTCGCAACTTTCTAGAAGACATTCTATGCTGGAAAAAACCAGTGTCGTCAGTGATGATTCACTGTGATAGTCAAGCGGCTATCGGAAGGGCACACAATGCTATGTACAATGGTAAGTCTCGACACATACGTCGGAGGCATAATACTGTGAGGTATATGATCTCAAGTGGGATTATCTCAGTTGACTATGTGAAGTCAATAGATAATCTAGCGGATTCGCTAACCAAAGGGTTAAACCGAGATCAAATGGCTAAGTTGCTAGAGGGAATGGGTTTGAAATCCACACTCTAAGAGTGCTTGTAGTGGTAACCCAACCATGATGACTGGAGATCCCAAGAACTTGGTTCAATAGGAAAACTAAGCTACAAACATTCGGTTTGGTAGCACTTGGAAAGTGTACATTTCCCTGTGAGCAAACCAAGTGCACACCTGTCAATGTGGTGAGGATAAGTCCTATGACTTTTAATGATTCCTAAACCTAATGAGGTTGAGTATGGCAGGATACTCGGAAGAGGAGATCAGCTATATAAGTGAGAAGTGTGGCCGCTTCTAAAGAGATATTTATGAACTCAAAGAGGTTGTCCATGGCCTGAAAAGGACACAAACGTGAGAACAGATAATGTTTGATATACAGTTGTTTTCAATACTATTGTCTCGGTATACACTAAGGATGTATAGTTCAAGGCATCATGTCCACTAAACAGCCGGTATACTCGATAGTGTTGGAAGATGGAAGGTTCAAAGTCACAAGCTACCTATCCTGGTGCAGTTGTGTTTCTAAGAGAACTGGGCTGCTTGTCTGCATACATGCATGCACTATTTCCACTCCTGTGGGGGATTGTTGAAAAATAAGATTTAATAAAGTGAGTGTGACTCATTTTATCCGATTTTTCGTGACCCGGATATTTAATTTTGGAGAAATTAAATACCGTACGATTGCTCTATGTCGTGAGTAGATAATCGCAGTATTTTTATTTGCTCAAATCCGATTTTCGGTGAGTGAGAAATAAATGGTTAAAGTTGGTCACACGATTGGGCATTTATGGTGTGTGGGATAATGTGTTTAAGACACATTAAATAATCCCACATTGATTTCTTAATCAAATTAAGAAGTGTATTTAAGTGTATTAACACTTAAGTGGAGTAATCAAGTGCACAAGGATGTGGGCCATGAGCCCACATGCGCACACACGCGCGCGCCCGCCCGTGCCCGTGCCCGTGCCCGAGCCCGTGCCCTTGCCCGGCTCGTCTCGTCTCGTCTCGTCCTCGTCCTCGGACTTGGATCTTGGCAATTGGACTTTGGGTGGACTTTGGGCGTACGTGGGCTTCCGGGGCTTAGCCGTATCAGTTTTACGGTACAGAAACAGTCGGGTCGTGGGTGCACATGGTGCATGTCCAGCTTGAAGGGTGTAACTCCCATGAGTTAAGAGCCTTCAAGTGAGTAACTGCCACTGGAGCTGGGCTTCAGGTAACTGCCATCTGGAGCTGGTGGAGTTAGTAGGCTGGACAGTAACCGAAAGTAACTCCTGTCGGGAGTCAAAGTCTGCAGCTGCCCTGGACACGTGTTGGGATCCGAGCCGACAAGGGACACCTGTCGAGATCTGCAGAAGGTAACTCCTAGAGGGCTTAATGGCAGAGCTATAACTCCAGGGGGGTTACAATACCAGGTTTGAATGCCCTCAAACCCTAGCTGTCCCCTGCAGTGGAGATGTGCCTATAAATAGGACATCCTGCATGGATCCAAAGGCCACATTCTGCATAATCGATCACACTTCATATTGTTGCATACGAAATCCTTTCGAGTCAAAGCTCATCCTGCATAGATCCAAAGGCCACATTCTGCATAATCGATCACACTTCATATTGTTGCATACGAAATCCTTTCGAGTCAAAGCTCCCAGTTCTTGACGTTGTCTAGTTCGCCGGAACCTTGCCGGATTTGTGGTGCTACTGCCGGAAGGACGAAGCCGTTTCATCTTTGAAAGACAACCGCCAAACCGTGAGCACTAGCCGGGGCGTATTTGTCTTGCGGAGAGAGGTCCCCTCGACTCGGTTTGCCGGAACCGGAATCTACACATCGGTTCTTTACTTTATTTCAATTCAGTTAAATATTGTAATTGTTTATTCCTCTACACTTCTACCTTTCTGTACTTCCTTTGTAATTCTAGCGAGGTTAAAACGACACTACACCTTTTGTGTTATATGTTGAGAGAAAAGATAAATTCCGTGCAAAGGGAAGAGTTGGGGATATAAGTGAGAATAAAAGATTTTTCAATAATTAAAATATAAATGACTGTAACGCCTATAAGGATAAAAAAGTTCAAGTAATTCATATTTATATTTTTATTATGGAGCACTCTCTTATACAACTTTTGCATCATTAAACGGGCGCGTGTGCGTCACGCGCCCGTCAATTTTTATTTTTGGGCTAATTTTCAGTTTTTTTTTTCCGATTTTCTAATTTTTCCTTTTGTTTTCTTACCAAAAATTTATATTCTAACATAAAGTTAGTGAATCCTAAAATTTAAATGAATTGATTTAATTTATTTGAAATCAATATGAATTTATATTCTAAAATGAAATTAATAACCCTTTAAAAACACAAAATGAATCCCTAAAAACTCCCCAAAAAACACAAAATAAACCCCTAAAAACACCCAAAAAAACTCTAAAAAACACAAAATAAACTCCTAAACTACCCACCAAACCCTAAAAAAACACAAAATAAACCCCTAAAAACACCCCCAAAAAATACTAAACCCTAAAAAACTCCCCCCTAAAAAATCCTAAAAAAAACTTAAAAAAACACTAAACCCCAAACCCCTAAGCTCTAAACATTAATTGAGATGAAATAAATCATAATTTGAATTAAAGAAACTCGTATAGGACAAGTTGCAGGCCCAATATTTTTTGTACTTCGGAATTATACTTTTTGTACTTCGAAATGATATTTTTTAGTGTTAAGAATAATACTATTTCTAACGAATTTTTTTTAGAGAGGGGCCGGGGCGGGGCGACCCACGTGACCCGCCCCGTCTGATAGGTCTGATTTCATGGATTTTGATTTTCAAAATCTGATAGGAGTTTTTGCCTTTTATTATATACTGCCAACAACAAAAAAGATAGAAAAGAATATGGGTAATTTTGAAAGTTTAATTTTTATATCTCGTTTTCATAAATATTTATAATACTATAGTTATTGAACAAAAAAGACATAGAAAAGAATATGGGTAATTTTGAGAGTTTAATTTTCGTATCTTATTTTCATAAATATTTATAATACTATAGTTATTGAACGGAGGGTGTCGTGACTAATTGTGAGATAATTATTATTGGATAATAACTAATAATTGAAAAAAGTAACTTTGAAGTTTTGACATAAATAGTTAAATAAGTTTGAGAGATTTGAGTATTCAAGTATTCTACTTGGGATAATGATTAGCAAGTCATGGGTTTGTGCTTGGCTTGCTACATGACCAAATATATTATCCAATTCCGACTACAACACTAATTTGGCGTTTTACGCCTAATTTATTATTATCCATTAATCACCATTTGCCCTTGACCAAACCACTTGTTTCTCTTGTTACGAATATGCCAAATTAACTTGCAATCATTACACTATTCTAAATTTCTTACCATGTCGAGTTTACTACTATGCTTCAAAATTGAATCATTTTAATTTGCCAGTCATCCAACGAGATCATTAATTATGACTTAATAAAAAATAAATCGTAAAGAACTTTTTTCAGTGGCTCAGTTGGTATCATGAATCAGAATTCTAATAAGTGAATCGATATCATTGTATAGATGGATGACATGACAATCCTATTATTTACCTCCTAATTAATAATACTCTCTCGACAATCCTATTATTTACCTCCTAATTAATAATACTCTCTCTCTCTAGATGGATGAGAGATGGATGACATGACAATCCTATTATTTACCTCCTAATTAATAATACTCTCTCTCTCTCTCTCCCTCCCTCCGAATTGTGGTCATTGCAACTTGCTTCGGATTCCATCCACAAATATATTTTGTGCCCAGACGTGTGTATGGCTATAAGATTCAATTTTGCAATATTAGAACGTTATTTTGTGTGTTTCTATTATAAGTTTGAATTAAACGTTCTTGGCTTTAAATTTACTATATCATTATTAATTTAGTTAGTCATATTTGTTATTTTAATTTATAGTTTTTATCTACAAAGACATTAATCACAATTCATGTTGCATGTCCAACGTCATTATATTACATAGTTGTCCAACTTGTTCGCTTGTATAATTTCTTCATAAATATATGGAATAAGAAAGTCGTAAAGTTATAATATATATCCATAAATCAATAACGTAATATATATTCAACCATTTCAAATATTTTTTTAAAAGTTTAATGAAAACACTTATACTACATTAAAAGTGGGAAATATGACTATTGGTATTGAAATCAAGATAACTCCCACACTCGCGCATAAACAAATTAAATACATATACACATTAAGACCCCGTACGTATATATACTTTGCTAGATAAGATAAACAATTAAAAATGAACAATAGATAGTTCCTAATATTTATTTTTCTTTGTTTAAAATGTGTAGATAGTGTAATCATGATTTAAGTGATTCATTATATAATTTTTGTCTAATTTAGATAGTCCGGAATTTCGAGCGGCCACCTTAAGACAGTTTTGCCACCGAGACCACAATTGACTTGGAGATTATTTGAGTAAAAAAATGCTCCATCGACTACAAAAAGAATAGCCAAATCCCTAAGTAGTATATATATAATTCACAAGAGACTGGACATCTTTATTATGCATCTACTTTAATTTTTTGTTAATTGTTAGGTATCCAAACATAATGGACATATTTATTACTCCATCCGTCCCGATAAAATAGGGTTGTCCACCTTTTTTGGAATGTCTTAATATATAGGCGGATTTCTCAATTTATTTTTTAATATTCTTTTTGAAAATCTCAATCAGACAATTTTATTGGGACGAAGAGAGTGATGTATAGTATCCACCATTTACTTCACTAAAAATCAATTGACTAAATCATAAATCCTAAAACAGGAACAAAAGAAAATAACTGTAGAAACGAAACTTCCGAGAGAAGGTGACAAATTCTTGAATGCATGTTTGTTGACTTTTAATTAATTACCGATCGAAGAAAGACGCTTCGATTATTTGGATCTTTTACCATAATTAGTAAGTCAGCTTCTAGTGATTAATTTTTTTTTTTTTATTTTACTAATTACAAATAAACTTTTGAGTAGGAACCAAATTGGCCTTTATGCTTTATATAGGGATTTATTTATATATATTATAATAGTCAGCTTAAAAAAAGAGCACATATATATACAACCAGCATTGTGGAAGAATCATTTGCAGCGCATGGAAGAATAAACGCAATCCAACGATGATTTGGTTTTGCAAATTCTCAGACACTTTTGCAGTATTATCGTTTTTTAAGAAATATTAATTAATAATCATTATTATATTAGTAGAAAACTAGTCTACACTTTCTTTTAATTATAAAACTCACAAATCTCCATAAAAAGCAGCTTCAATTCATGCCTTAATATTTTGTAGAAAGTATATCTCGTGTTAATCTTCCGCTTTACTTTTTTCGTTTAATATTGTTGATGATGATGAAACACGCTCCTCCAAAGTGGAGTATGACTAATTAATTAATTAATGAACCATTTTTTTTCTTGAAGGTAATGATTAATAATTAACTATTAATTAATAATTGTCCTAACTGTACATAATTAGTGATGTGCATAAAAATAAATTACTCCCTATTTCTTGGCACATAATTAATATATAAGAAATTTATGAGATGTTACGTAGTATACGTGTTTCTTTTTTCAGTGGAAATAATTGGTATATATATATATATATATATCAAATGAATATATGAAAATATATAAATTAATTTATGCAATACTCCATCCGTTTATGTTTAAATGTCATTTTAGATGAATGCACACGAATTAATAAATTAATTAACTTACCTAATACATCTTTGTGTGAATACATTAAATGAGTTATATATATATATATATGTTTGAATGCATTAAATGAGGGCAAATGTGAGAAAAATGTGAATTTTATGTCTCGAATTTGTATAATGACACTTTTTGTGAAAAAATAAATTAAAATGCTAGAATAACACTTATTCAGAAACTGATGGAGTATTTATTATTATAGAATAAAATATGAATGCCATATATATCACCATATGTATAACATAATACAATATACTGTAATATTTATACCGTCAAGCATAAAAAAAGAACAAATTATATTCTCTTCGACAACTACTCCCTCTGTTTCCAATTAAGTGTTATTTGGATGAATGTACATAGATTTATAAATTAATTGAGTTACCTAATACACCTCTTGTGTGATACATTAAATGAGTTAAATATATATGTTTGAATATATTAAATGAGGACAAATGAGAGAAAAATGTGAATTTTATGTCTCGAATTTGTAGAATGATATTTCTTTTGAAACAAAATTAAAATGTTAGAATGTGTATTATATATAATATTAATTACTACTCAATTTAATTCGAACTACATGTACTTTTTTTCTAATCATAAAAGTTAGGAGTATTATACTATTTGTAGTATACGCTGAACTTTGTATTTCATAATTGAATTTGTACAATAAATATGCTTTATCCTGATTATATACATACATATACTGATATACAGAAGCCAACTTTGACCAATGTTCTTGTAATTAAGTTAGAATATAACAATTTAACTAGGGACAACAAGACAACGAACATTCAACACGATTCAACTAAAGTGAGTCGATGTCAACTCAATTCCCATTTTGGTACATTATAAAATATAAATACACATATATTTAAATATTCATATATGCATGCATGTTCACATACAGAAGCCACTTTGTTGGACAATCAAAAAAAATTCTTTGAACTCATGTCGTTGGCACTGCTGTAACAAATCAATTGCATCACCGATCTCAAATTTTTGAAGTTAAAAAAAAAAGGGTCCAAGACCAAGTAGTTAGAACATAAAACGACAAAGCAAGTGTAATAATTAGAAGGGGGGGTTGGTTGTAATAAAACTGGAAAATGGGGCATCGTCGTCAAGTCTAATCATATCTCAATACATATATAATACAATACGTACACACTCAAATGGAACGAAAAAATTCAGACTGCGCCCATATACAGTGCCAATTTTCCTTTTTTCACATCATTGCAATTTTCCTTTTTTCACATCATTGCAAATTGCTATAATATAAACTCCGCCCCCCCCCCCCCTCTCTCTCTCTCTCTTCTCTCTCTCTCCCCGTTTAAGTTGTAATTCCATTTCTTCCTTGCTGATGTTGTGTAGGGTTAAATGTGTATCTCTCTTCTCGGGAACGAGACAGAAATTAAGTTTAGTCGAGTGAGAATTGAATTCTCTTTCCGTAAGACGAGATTGTCCCGTAATTATACACATAGACTTCGGCAATCGTCTTCAAGAATGCTTGTGAATTCGAATGACTACGGACTTCGGCAATCGTCTCCAAGAATGCTTGTGAATTCGAATGACTTGCTGTGTTCGTTTGTGTATATCCGAATATTTTTAATACCATTCCGTAAGACGAGATTGTCCCGTAATTGTACACACGGACTTCGGCAATCGTCTCCAAAAATGCTTGTGAATTCGTAAGACGAGATTGCCCCGTAATTGTACACACGGACTTCGGCAATTGTCTCCAAAAATGCTTGTGAATTCGAATGACTTGTTGTGTTCGTTTGTGTATATCCGAATCTTTTTAATACCCCTTCGGCAATCGTCTCCAAGAATGCTTGTGAATTCGAATGACTTGATGTGTTCGTTTGTGTAGATTCGGACTTGCTGTGTTCGTTTGTGTACATCCGAATCTTTTTAATACCCCTTCGGCAATAAATGCTTGTGAATTCGAATGACTTGCTGTGTTCATTTGTGTAGATTCGGACTTGCTGTGTTCGTTTGTGTATATCCGAATCTTTTTAATACCCCTTCGGCAATCGTCTCTAACTCCAAGAATGCTTGTGAATTCGAATGATTAATATAGTGGCGAATGACTAATATAGTGGTTTTTCGAATGATGACTGCTTGTGAATTCGAATGACTTGCTGTGTTCGTTTGTGTATATCCGAATCTTTTTAATACCATTCTGAGGACTTTATTTATAGTGGTTTGGTGGTTTATTTATAGTGGTTTGATGATTTTTGGTGAAGGGGTGCACCCTTTGGAGGGTTTGCTTGAAATGGTGTGAGTCATGGTCACCATTTCGCGCCCGCCACGCCACGTCACCGAGCAAGAGCCAAGATTCCATTTGTCAAAAGTCGCGCCTTGAAATGGTGTGAGTCATGGTCACCATTTCGCGCGCCCAAGAGCCAAGATTCCATTTGTCAAAAGTCGCGCCTTGAAATGGTGTGAGTCATGGTCACCATTTCGCGCGCCCAAGATTCCAGTCATGGTCACCATGCCCAAAATTCCATTTGTCAAAAGTTGCGCCTTGCCAGTTGCGCCATCAAGCGCCCTTGCGACAAGTGCGCGTGCTACGTGCTTAATACTAAAAAGTCAACTGGTCCACCACATATGCACCATAGATAGGAGCAATTGATTACTCTCTCTTTGTGCCTTTTTTCCTTATTAATTGATTCCAACTTTAATCTTTTTCCAATGTGGGATGACATTTAATTCCATTTCCCCATTTCCATTTTATTCCAAGTTTCAAGTTCCAAGTAGTCAACTTCGAACTATAATTACTTATTCATTTGACCTTGTAAAAATTCAAGTAAATATACTACGTTATTCTACTCGAAACGAACTTTCCATATCTCCAATTTATTTCCAAAAAAAATAAATCGAGTATTGCCAAATAAATTTAGTAAGTTGAGCACTTAATATTTTAAATCAACAATTTTTTCCAACATGTTGTTGACTGCAATAAGGAATAAGCTGTATTTTCGATCTGCTTCATTTTTTTCAGTTTACTTTCTCGTGAAGTTTCATTTATTTAGGATTAATTTATCAAATTTATTATATGCTATTTCTATAAATTGATGTGATTTGATTTTTTGATAGAAAATTGTTAGGATTTATATCTTATTGAATATTTTGGTGTTCAATTCGAAATATTTTTTTTTTAGATGTATGTGGTGACGTGGAGACGGAGAGCTAGGGCTAGTACAGGCCTGAGTGACTGAGTCCTACGAGTTGAAATTTCATGTTACATCTTTTTTATGTTTCACTGTGTGTTACATTATTATATTTATAATTTTAATAATATTTATTATAAAATAAAAATTAAATATAACTTAAATAATAATAGCCAATATTTTTCAACAAAAAAATTGAATTGAAAAATGATTAAATATAATTTTAAAAATCAATCATAATAATAAATTATTAATTGAAAATCAAAAATTAAATATTAAATAATAATAATAAATCGTAATTGTGTGGGGTGAACCCTAAAAACAATCATAAAATTAAACTAAATTACAAAAGAAATAAAATTGAAGAAAAAAATACAAGAAAAACTCGTAATTTCAATGTGTAACATAGAGAATAACAGAAAATTTCATGTGGAGTCCTCCGAGACTAAAGGCGGCAGCACGTAGATTGTTGTTTTTTAATTTTTCTTAATTATTATATAATTTTAGGTTTATGGTCCTTGTTTTCTAACAACAAAAATAAGTTACGAGAAAAATAAAAGAAAGATTAATTAGTTATAGTGAAGGAATCATTTTATCGCATTAATGTGATATATGATCCCAGATTTAGCTGTCGCTCTCAAATTCTGGGCTTCTAACCACTGACATCTCCCTATCATCCCCACCTGACTCCCTCTCTCTCTCTCTCTCTCTCTCACACACACACACACACACACTAGTACACCACGTATAAATAAATAAAGTAACTAGAAAGTAGACTAAAGTGATGTGATAAAAGAAAAAAAATGTAAAACCCCACAAGAAACATACAAGAGTTTCTTTAAACAAAAATTATGGATAATGAAAAAGATGAAGATTCAAAAACAAGTTGTTGGTTCTTACATAAAAAAAAGAAAGGAAAAACGAAAAATGGAAGAAAACCCAAAGGAGGTACATTTAATCCTTTATTTACAAATCATACACAAATCAAATATTCCTACAAACTGAGTTGACGTACGAGCTAATTAAATACCTCGTGGGGTTAGGTTCATTGCTTGGATATCAATTGTGCATCAATTTACAAAAAAAAAAAGAAGCTAAAATTAATATTTTTGGGTTGAATTACATAAGGTGGCAATATTAAGTTTTGCAATCAGTCAAAAATTTAAATCCAAAAAGATCTTATGATGATATAATGTGAAAAATTAAGGAAAAAAGGCAGTAACACAAGCTTTAGCAAAAGAAAGAGAAAGGGTCAGTAAAACAGAACTGCAAACCTGTTGCAGGCACTCTTTTTAGTACAGTAGGTGTAGCCAAATGTACACACAATTATAATACACTTTTTTATCTTCTTGTTTCCGCAAATTTTTTCCCACATTCAAAAGACAGAGCTGGAGAGATCAAAGAAAAAGTGGTCTAAAAATACTCAAAAGGAGGGGCGTTCAACACAGTAAAAGATGGTGGTGGCTTTGTAAAAAGCTTTGAGAGAGAGAGAGAGAGAGAGAGAGAGAGAGAGAGAGAGAGAGAGGGTGCAACAGAACGCACTACTACATACATACACCACGATATATTTGTGAATATAATGTAAAGCTCTTCAAACTCAGGGAGGTTTTGTTTTTTGCTCCCATGTTTTCACAATGATCATAATGTCTCTCATTGCTAGCCGCTGTCTCCTGCTCCTCGTCTTTCTTCCATTTCTCTTCACTCTTTGTGTTACTTTTGAGCCCCGCAATCCAGAAGGTATCATTCAAGAAATGAAAAGGCTCCATATTTTTTAATTTTCCTTACATGAAACTGAGGTTTTCATGTTGTTGACATGTCTTTTTTTTTTTGTGGTTTGTAGTTGAAGCTCTGACTGCTGTAAGAGAAGGCCTTGATGATCCTCATGGAGCTCTCAGCAACTGGGATGAGAACTCTGTGGACCCTTGTAGCTGGTCTATGATAACTTGCAATTCTGATAATCTTGTTACTGCCTTGTTGGTCTTCTTTCTTTTCTTGATTTTGTTTTGATTACTCTTAAAGATTGTATTTTTTTAATTTGGTGTAGTACTGTTACATGTACCCATGCTAATTTCAAGTTATGTTTCTTGATTTGTCAACAACTTCTTGGCAGAGGAGCTCCTAGCCAGGGTTTATCAGGTTCTTTGTCTTGGATGATTGCAAACCTCACAAACCTCAAACAAATGTAAGCAAAGTATGAACTTTAACACACACACACAAACTATGCGTGGCTTCATGTTGAGTTTTGCAATGCAGATTGTTGCAGAACAACAATATTTCTGGCCATATTCCAAAGGAAATAGGGCATTTTCCAAATCTTCAGACACTGGATCTCTCCAATAACAAGTTATCTGGCCATATCCCTGAGTCTTTAGGTCTCTTGAACCACCTACAATATTTGTGAGTGTCAATTTTTGGAAGTTACATCCATTCTTGGTAAAATTTAGTATGTACTGCTTCATGCTCCATACATGCTATGCTGGCTCATGAATTCAAGTGGCACCCCTTTGTTTGACTTTCATTGTACTGTCTATTGTTGGCATTTGTCTTGTAATGAATAGAAGGTTGAACAACAATAGCTTGAGTGGGCCTGTTCCTCTGTCTTTGGCCAGTCTCCCTCGTCTTACTTTCTTGTGAGTATCAATCTCACCATATTCTTTAATTAATTTCTTCGATTTTGTTTTATTTTGTTTTGCTTATCTTGGTCCCTTGAAATGGCCTTTTGGATTTGTTAGTGGGATTTGTTTCCACATGTGAATTATGGGATGTTCTGTCTTTTTTGAATATTTCAGGGATTTGTCCTTCAACAATCTCAGTGGACCTGTTCCCACCTTTCCTACCAAAACATTTAAGTATGGATTCTCTGCTCTATTATACTTATCATCACATACTATTAATTTATCAGACATTTATATCAGCTTTATTGAATACTACAATTGTGTAAGACAAATATTACTCTGCAACTCTGTGCATGCACATATGTTAGTATGGCAGTGCATAGTAGGACTGTGTGTGTGCGTGTTTGTAGGCATTCATTTGTCGTAATTTTATCTAGTGTTTTCTTTCAGTATTCTAGGCAATCCTCTGATTTGTGGAAGCCACTCTAGTGAAAAATGTTCTGAATCACTCCTGGCTAGTCCTCTTTCATTCGCCGTGAATCCATCTTCTGGTAACTTGATGATGCTCTCATCCTTGTGTTCGATTTCATTTAGAACTTCGATTAATTTGCTCATTTGTTTATCCGCGTGGTTTTAACTTCAGGAAGGACCAAGACCAAGAAATTAGCAATTGCACTAGGATTGAGCCTTACATTAGTCTCTATTTTAGTCTTAGCATTAGGTTTTCTCTTCCAAAGAACAAACAAGAAGAGGAAGCAGTCGGTTCTAAACATTACAGGTGTGTGATTAGTGATTACTACGCTCATTACATGTTCCTCGACATCTATATCATGTTGTTGTTCGTGCTGCAGATGTTCAAGAAGAGGATCTTATAAAACTAGGGAACCTAAAAAGCTTCACAATTCAGGAGCTAATACGTGCTACCAACAGCTTCAGCTCTAAGAACATACTTGGTGCCGGGGGATTTGGCAATGTCTACCGGGGGAAATTGGAAGATGGAACACTGGTTGCAGTGAAACGACTAAAGGATTTGACCGGAACTACAGGGATATCACAGTTTAGAACGGAACTAGAGATGATCAGCCTGGCAGTTCACAGGAATTTGCTTCGCATTATTGGATACTGTGCCACCCAAAATGAGAAACTTCTGGTGTATCCTTATATGTCTAATGGGAGCGTGGCATCTAGGCTTCGAGGTAGGTTGAACTCTTATTTTGGAGTTTGCTAATATTTTCAGTAGTGCATAACACAGGAATTCTGTCTATGAATTTATAGTGGACCTATATTACATTAGAGGACCTAAACTTCATCTCATAACTTCAAACCACCTCAACTATTAACAGGGCCCTTGTCGACTGTTGTAGATAAGATTCAAGAATGCTAAGTGTTTTTTTTCTTGCAATGTGCTTGGGATTCCAACTTTGAGCTTAAAAGGACAAATTATTATGAAATTTAGTCTCAATCATCATACTCATTCATTTGCTTTTAGGTTGCTAAACCTGCTGCTTATGTTATGAAAATTTGAGCAGAGGCTAGAAAATTTAGTAGTGATTAGAGGGTATACTAATTCTCTTCTTTGAAGCTTCTTCTGTAGCAACAATGATAATAAATCAGTCATAAAATGTAGATGACTTTTTAGATTTTGGAAATTCTTTAAAACCTAACTCCATTGTATTTAAGGAGTTTAACTTTGATTAGTATAAAAAAGTTACACATATCTCATCCTGTAATTGGAGATGATAAAATGGCTAAGCCTAAGACTTTCAAGAAACCAGCCCTCTGTTGAGATGCTCGAGGTATATTGCTCTATAGAATAATGCTGACACAAGTTTGTGTTCGTGTCAATCTTGCTCTATGAGTTATGAGGTCTGCATTAGCTTTTTCACCATAGGTGATAAAACACGTTGTTCACGTCGAAAATCTTCTTATTACAAGGGAAACCGGCTCTAGACTGGAACACCAGGAAGAGAATTGCAATCGGAGCATCAAGGGGTTTACTTTATCTGCACGAGCAATGCGATCCAAAGATAATCCACCGAGATGTTAAGGCTGCCAATGTGTTGTTAGACGACTACTGTGAGGCCGTTGTTGGTGACTTTGGCCTTGCAAAACTACTCGACCATGCTGAATCTCATGTTACCACAGCTGTCCGTGGCACTGTTGGCCACATTGCACCCGAATACCTTTCCACCGGCCAGTCATCAGAGAAAACTGATGTCTTTGGATTCGGCATTCTCCTACTGGAGCTCATAACTGGAATGAGAGCACTCGAGTTTGGAAAAACAGTGAATCAGAAAGGAGCCATGCTCGAGTGGGTAAGTCTTTCGATCACCATGTCCACCACAATCATCATTAGACATTAGCAAGTTTATCTTTATAAAACTAATTAATACACACATTTCAGATCAAGAAGATACAAGAAGAGAAGAAATTCGAATTATTGGTGGACAAAGAACTGGGAATCAACTATGACAGTATAGAGGTGGGGGAGATGCTGCAAGTGGCACTGCTTTGCACACAATACCTCCCCTCCCACCGGCCCAAGATGTCAGACATTGTTAGGATGCTGGAAGGTGATGGTCTTGCTGAAAAATGGGCAGCCTCGCATAACTACATCCGCTCCACTTCCAACAGTAAGTTGCACTCGGCCACCACTGGTTTCGGACATGAAGACATCGATCATGATCACTCGAGCATGTTTGGGATGGTGACGAACATGGATGATGATGATTGTGATGCCAACTGCATGGAGCTTTCTGGTCCAAGATGAAAACCAGGTTGAGAGTGAACAGATAGTAGATAGTTTTCTGAATGAGTCATCACTAGATAAGAGAGTCAGCTTGGCATTGGGGGAGAGAGTAAAGTAGGCTTAATCCTCATATATATATGTATATGCCATTTCATTTAAATTTTATTCTTGTGCTGTATATAACTTTAAATCCTGTCCTTTTTTACATGTTTCTTTGCTTTGGACAAGTTATTCATGTGTTGTGTAGAATTGGTGAAAATTGAAAATATAAATAAGCTAAATTGTAATTTTCTGTCCAAATTTAGTAGCTTAATTGAATCTTGATGAGGTTGTAGTTTAATCCTATGTTTTGTCTTTTAATTAGATGCGGTGCCTAATGGTGTAAAATTTTGAATGTGAAGTTGTGTAAATTATTTTCTTGTTGAGTGAGGATTGGATAAAAGCATATATAATACAGTGGAAAATGGAGATAGATAATAGTTATTGACTGAGAGTTGGAAATGACGGTTGAAAATTGGAATATATTATTGCTTTATCTTTTTCATGGGGAAGAAGCTTCTTTTTGTCTAAATTTGGTTTATTTTGTTTCGATTAAAAATGATCAAGCACTTCTGACTTGTAACTACTTGTTTCATCAAGACTTGAATCACTATTTAGAAAACACAGAAAAAAAGATATCACATCTCATTTTCCACTTTTTATTCTTCTTACATTTTCTAAATAGTTAATAAATTAGGTTTAGTTCAAATTTCTCAACCAATATTAATAATTAACTTCTGTTGGTTGCAGAGCACCATCAATAAAAACTCAAAACCTAATTAATATAATACTAGTATAAACCTAACTGAAGTACTGAACTTTCCGTAAATTAATATTTAAATTCCAAGTCAATTATATATAAAAAATCAATTTTAGTATTTTTAAAATATCGTGGACCCCACGGGCTCGATTTGTTGAGATAGTGACTGCGATATGGGTCACTAGTCCGGGCCCACGGCCCATATTGTGGCCCATTTGCCTCTGACGGTGACGTTTTATTATGACTCCCTCCGTCCCATTTATATAGCCCATTTTATCCTCGCACGTAGATTAAAAATATTTATGAAAACAAGACATTAAAGCTTAATCTCCATTATTACCCTTATTTAAAATTTATGACTTTTAAGAATTTAAGTGGTTAAATTTTAATTTTCAATAAATACCAAGGGTATATTTGTATATTACTATGAAAATTAATGCTATTTATAGTTATGAGACTACATAATTAGGACACCTCAAAATAGTAAAATGAACTATATAAATGAGACGGAGGGAGTATTAAGTATACTGAAAAAAATACTCAACGTTCTCTAAACTTAAAGCCATCATTCATCGGTTTTAGGATTTCTTGTTGGAACCTATTTAGCTGCATTGCATCACCAAATCACGGCTCATTTACCAAATTACCCCTCAATCGCGATCGAGTACCATAGTCCATATTAAATAAACCTTGATGAAAATAAGAAAAATAGGAATATGTGAGTGGCTGAACTCCTTAATATATCCTACCTTTAAATTTATTTATTTAATCTTTCAAGTTTGATGTGTTGAATGTAAACTGGCTGTGTTTTTTATTTTAAAAAAGGGAAAGAATTCAGAAAAGAAGAACCACAGGCCATCAACCCTCCATTTATTTCATGGCATTCACATTATTACATATTAATGATACCGTTTTACATACATATTTTTATATGTTTTTTTTTTACAAACACGCTCACGATTTCGTGATATTGAGAAAATTCGAACTTGTAACTTTTGGTATTCAAGCAACCTCATTTCACTATTAGATCATTCAACCGGACACATATTTTTATATGTTAAGATATAGAAGATCAGATATATAACACATTATTTGTGATTAATTAATTATCCACTATATATAACATACTGTATTATATACGCGCCTCCAAACTCCCATTTCCCAAATGCTAAGTTCCTGAGATATAGGAGAATTTTCTTATTTTCTCCTCTCCTCTCTCTCTCTCTCTCTCTCTCTCTCTCTCTCTTTTCGTTTTCTATCTCCTGTAAATTGTAATCTCTACAGATTATATGTTTTATCATGCATGTGCATGTGTGGCGCTTATTTGAATAATCTTCCACCCACTTGCTATAAATTGCATGATATAACAAGAATTACATTTCAATTCTGCAAGATTAAGCTCTGCAATAATTCAAGGGTTTGGTGCTTCCATTAATCAGGTTAATTTGCTTGTTGACTCTTTCTTTCTTAATCTTTATATGTATTTGTCTCAAGAGTTTGGATTGGTTTAAGATTTAAAGCAGAATTATGCGACTTTTAATTTGCTGAAATGAAAATAATGTGGAGAATTTAATACTTACATTGTCTTTGTTTTTTCTTTTAAAAAAAATTATCAGCTTATGAATTTTTGATTCAATACTCAGTACAAAAGATGAAAGATTATCGTCTGGTTCATTAATTTTATTTATTTTCAAATGGGGTCTTGGGCTATGAAACAAAATTTCAACTTGAGAAAGATTGATTCTTTGATGAAAAGAGTTAATGAAAGAGTTAAAAAAGTTGATTGGAATTATTATGATATTCTCTGAAATATGGAATACATATATACCAAACGCTCATCATCATTTTCACCAATGCTGGTCTTCTCCACTGCAGCTTGTTTGTTCAATCCAAGAACTACTGAATTTCGAATTCTTTATAAAAAAATGAGAAATGTTATTCGAGCAGCAAGGCAATTAAGGCCAGCTCTTTGGTACAGAGGGAACTTTGGTGACGATGGATCATCAAGAAGGCATGATTTTTGGTGCAATACGAATAGCTACAGCTTAGCAAGAAATGTAGATGTTTGTCGATGCAAACATCCATGGTATATGATATCTAGGGCTATTTCAGCTGGTGTAGCTAAAGTTGCTAATGGAGGTTGTATTAATGTTTGTGTATATTGCATTATTAGTTCAGATTCATTTGTGCTTTTAACTTTATATAAGAGTCAAAATTAATGATTTGATAAGGGTAAAGATTGAGCAATATTTATTTTCTTGGACAAATTAGTGGCAGAACTAAACAGAGATGGACCTCTCATGGAATATGGACGAAGGATTGCTGCTGGTGAACTTTTGGATGGAGATACTTCACAAGTACATCGTTTTTTCAAAGGATTTTATGGTTGCTTTTTATGCAAGATGATAAATTTCATTTTTATGTCAAGTTGAAGGGAAGTGTTGTTAGATTAGTGTGAAGAAGATTGGAGTTGTATAATATTTTAATGCAGAGTTAACTTAATAGGATGAATCTTAATGGATCAAATATCAAAGCTATTTTTAAGTATACTTATTGTTGAGCAAATGACTTACTATATGCATCTCTATATCAGTGTCTTGAGTTTCTGCTTTCGCCCTAAATCACTATGTTGCAGCTGGGCACCATAGGGGAGTTGCAACATCTATATGACGAGCTTGTTGCAAAGGCGGGAGCTTGCAGGTTGGATAGATATGCCACTTCTCAGAAAGCTGGAAGGTAAATTGTTAGGTCTGGTGAGAGAGTTCCTATTCTATTGGTCCCTCATCATCAATGAGGAGTTCCTTATCGTTGATTGTTACTTTTGTCTGTTAGCAGAAGTAGGTGGTACTTGTCCCGTTTCATGCCCCAAACTCCGCACACTGCTGTGAAAGGACTCTATCTTTATGGAGGAGTGGGCACCGGAAAGACTATGCTGATGGACTTATTTTTTGATCAATTGTAAGGCTCAAACACGACATGTTATTTCCTAATGTAATTGCTCTTATGCAATCTATGTGTGGCTGTAGGCCTATCAATAAAGTAAAGCGTCATCGTTCGTTCTATTATGCCTAGGCCTCACTACTGGAGAAAGAAGAGGATCCATTTCCATGACTTGATGCTAAATGTTCATAGCTGTCTGCAGGTATGATGTTCACCTGATATGCCCCTGCTACATTTCACAGTTCTAGTTAGTCCCTTAATAGAAGAAAAAAAATAAAGTTATTTGAATGTGTTGTTTTGTATAATACCAAATCAATTGATAGTCATACATTCATGGAAAATATCTAATTATCTGTACACAATATTTGGCCGCAGAAGCACAAAGGTGTTGCAGATCCTCTTGAAATTGTTGCGGAGGAGCTTTCAAACGAATCTATCTTGTTATGCCTCGATGAGTTCATGGTAGGTCAGAATTGATTGTTTTAATTTTATTGATTTTGTCTAGTAACTGCTGGAGCTTTCATCTCGTAGGTGACTGATGTAGCCGATGCATTGATTCTAAATCGCCTATTCAGACATTTGTTTAGCAATGGCACGGTAAGTAACTTGAGGACCTTGAACTTGTTTCTCAACATGTTGTGTTCGCTGAGTAGCACAATAACTAGGTATATCGCAATGTGGTGAACGAATAGATTCTCGTTGCTACTTCAAATCGAGCTCCGGATAAGCTTTATGAAGGAGGGCTACAGAGGGACCTGTTTCTTCCATTCATTGCAACTCTAAAGGTGCAATTATTCATGCATTCTCACATTTACTAAAAATCTTGAACTTGATAGAAGAAAAAAAAAGATTTAAGTTTTGGTTTGTTTAATGGCTGTAAGATCAGAATAGCTTATTAATTTCCATGCATAAAGGCACAAGAAATGCATCGTATACATTGTTTCACTTCTTCATTTAGTTCCTTACGGAAAATGCACTAATTTTAGTATCTGATTTTGATGTAGGAAAGATGTGTAGTTCACGAGATTGGTTCACATCTCGACTACCGTAGAATGGCATCGGTACAGTTCTCATGTCTCTGAGGTCAACAGTTACAGCATTTCATGTCAACAACTATCTACATTGATTGGTTTACCTGAATCCCAGGCTGAGCAAGGTTTCTACTTTGTTGGCAAACATCTGTCCAACAATCTCCTAGAAAAATTTGAACAATTGATTGGGGAAGATGTAGCTGTTCCAAAAGAGGTTGAAGTCGTTATGGGAAGAAAACTGCAGGTACATGCAGAGTCTTGTTATTAAGTTTGAAAAAATGTTTCTTCTCTAACTTGGATTACGTCTTAGGTTCCCTTGGGCGCCAACGGCTGTGCATATTTTGGTTTCGACGAACTTTGTGACAGGCCTCTTGGAGCTGCTGACTATTTTGGGTTATTCAGTAAGCCATTTCTTGATAAAGCTAGCTTTTTTCAAGCATCACTAATTTAGATGAGAGCTAAAATTCTTGTTTCCTCTCTAGTTGAAACATATATCAGTAATCATTCTTGATTATTTCCATATTCATCTAGGTTTTCTTTCTGGTCTGATGGCTTACAAACACAATCATAGTAAAAAAAATTGCTCTTTTCAGAGAAATTCCATACATTGGCTGTGGAAGGCATACCGATATTTGGGGCAGCCAATAAGTCTGCAGCATACCGCTTTGTGACGTTAGTTGATGTTAGTTCCTTCAATCTTCAATCGGGTCCAAAATTATGATATGATATATTATAGTTTGCCGGTTATGTGCAGGTCATGTATGAGAACAGAGCTAGATTATTGTGCAGTGCTGATGCTGCTCCAACCGAACTATTTGAACGCGTTCTAACTATAGCCGATGCTAATCAAAAGGCTGATACGAGCTCCTCAAGATCTCTGAGACGCGACGTTTCTGAAATCTGCGTGGACAATGAATTAGGTTTCGCTAAAGACCGCACAATTAGTAGGTGAGATTGAGATTGAGAAGCCCTATCATGTGTTTGGATGATCATTATAAGTTTAAACGTGCAAATTATCAGTATATAGTAACAGATCATGCATGGCCTTTAAGACTTGTGTGATTTTCTCTTAATTCATGCTCTGAAAGCTCACAAAGTAACGAGGTATATATATATATATATACATGTATGTCTTGAATAATAATATTATTAAAAATGGGAAGTTGTGGTTTGATGCAGGTTGACTGAGATGAACAGCAGAGAGTATTTGGAGCAGCATGCCCAAATGCATGGAATTTGCAATTACGGAATATTGCGATAATATTTAGACCGTAGATTATATTCTTTAAATTGGATTTTACTAAAAAAAAACATCTTTCTGTAGCGATATCTGCTGAATTCAAGCTTCGATACCATTTGTAACGCCATTGGGCTCTGCAATAATTCAGGGGTTTGGTGCTTCCATTAATCAGGTTAATTTGCTTGTCCACTCTTTCTTTCTTAATCTTTATATGTATTTGCCTCAAGAGTTTGGATTGGTTTAAGATTTAAAGCACAATTATGCGACTTTTAATTTGTTGAAATGAAAACAATGTGGAGAATTTAATGTCTTCCTTTTTTCTTTTAAGAAAATTTGTCAGCTTATGAATTCTTGATTCAATATTCAGTACAAAAGATTCAAGATTATCGTCTGGTTCATTAATTTTCTTTATTTTCAAATGGGGTCTTGGGTTATGAAACAAAATTCCAACTTGAGAAAGATTGATTCTTTGATGAAAAGAGTTAATGAAAGAGTTAAAAAAGTTGATTGGAATTATTATGATATTCTCTGAAATATGGAATACATATATACCAAACGCTCATCGTCATTTTCACCAATGTTGGGCTTTTCCACTGCAGCTTGTTTGTTCTTGTTCAACCCAACAACTACTGAATTTCGAATTCTATATAAAAAAATGAGAAAAGTTATTCGAGCAGCAAGGCAATTAAGATAGAGATCGATTACACCAATTCAAGAAATTCAACATAAGAAACCAAAATCAATTTGAAACAACTCACACTACACCAACAAAACATAAATGTCAAAATGCTTCATGAATGCAGATGATGATAGCAATACAACTCCGATTGTGGAGTAAAAGGCCACAAGAGGTACCTACCAAATTGGAGAAACAAGCTGCACAATTAGCATAGCAAATTGATGGTATTTAGGCAGCTGATGAACCGTGAGGGGAAATTTGTATAGCAAACTCATACTTGGATATAATCCATCTTTAAACAAGGAATTCCCCTCAACTTCAGCATCATTTGCTGCAGTCAAGGCTTTCTACTTCTCAATAAGAACAGAACGTAATTAGAAGTTTTATATGAATTTTGATTCAACTTCAGGCATTCATTAAATAGTAAATACACAAACAGATAGATCAGATGGCTGTCAAATTACCTGATTGGGTTACGAGTTACGATTGAGATTATTGAGTTTGGGCCTTCACCTTCAAAGTGATGCTGCTCCATCAGGATTTGGGCCCACTAGTTCACCCTGTTATATATCTATTTGTAAGAGAGTGAAGTAATGAATATTTATACGATACACATGCACATCTTTTCAATATTTTTTTTTAAATAATGCCCCATAAATAAAATTTCAACTATTTGCGTTCATTGTGTTTGCTATATATTTTTCTTTTGGGATAATTGCTAAAAAATTCACCACCTTTGAATGAATTTGCAATTTAAACATGACTTTTAAAACGTTGCAATAATAACTCAACCTTTTAATTTGTAGTAAAATAGACATCTCAATAAATTTTGACTATTAGAAAACTGATGTTGCACAATAAAAATCATTCATATACTATACTCTAAAAATGAATTAATGTGTACACATGAAAAAAATATTGCAACCTCATAATTTCAACGATCAAAAAAAATTGAAAATGTCAAATTTGCTACAAATTAAAAGGTTGGATTATTATTGCAATGTTTTAAAAGTCGTGTTTAAAATACAAATTCATTCAAAGGTGGTAATTTTTTTAGCAATTAACCATTTACTTTTCTTTCTTTTCCTTTAATTAAGTGCCTGTAAACCTAATCATTAAAAAAAATTAGGAAACGGTCTCATGAACATATGATTTTACAGCAGACTGAGAAAAGTAAATACTACTGAAAAATATCACTACTAATACTAAAAAATTGATAAGTTTGTTTTATTGAAAAAAATAAAGGCGATATCATTTTTATAATTATTATTACATTTTTTGCATTGAAAAAAATATAACTTAAAACACTAAGACTATCACTTCTAACATTAAAAAATATCATAAATTTTATCTGGCCGAAACAGGGTAAAGATTATGAGCTTTTAAAGGAGGAAAAATATTATCTCAGAAATTCATCAATTCGTAAAAAGAGAAGGAAAACGAACGAGAAGATGTGATTCTTGCAGTATGACAGAAGCATGATAAAGCCTATCCCCTTCAACAAAAAAGAAGGAAAAAGTAAAAATAAGATGAGAGTTTAGTTGGTCAACGGCTGTAAACAATGCTTCTGGCCTTTATCATTTCTCCCAATCTGCATATTATTCTGGAAACAGGCATATGTCAGCTGGAAACTCAATCCTAAAATCACAGGTAGTTTGAATGTGAAAAGCTCGCGACTCCACCTACCTCCTAGAAAGAACTCGTCCCAGAATCCTCATCCAGGCGTCGCAATGTATAAGCTAAGCTGTTAGTGTTTTTTCCTCCTTGATGCTACTTCCAAGGCCCAAGCTTTTCCCAGATCTGTTTGGAACTTCCCTGTAGAAAGAAATGTTACTAGAAAGAGTGGCTCAAAATTATGAGTTATGACCAAATAGATGCATATAAAATGTTGGTCTATATATAAAGGCAGCTAGCTAAATGCTGGAAACTGTTCTGTGCCAACTGCCAATCACATATGTAATTAAATAGCTCTGTTGCATTGATGTGTACTTTATCTTCTCATGTATAGAACATCTCCACCCACATGCACGACACACGCACTGAGTATGCTTGTGACAGAGACCATAAAATATATATGGGAAATATGGTGCACCTGCAGTTGACTGAAAAAACTCTTCCAAATTTTTCCCCTGCTCTGCAGAGAAAAGAAATACAGTTTTATGTTAACTTGATAACTGAACATTTAAGTCAAGACAACTTAGCCATATAATTGGGATGCAGATACCATGAAAGCTCAATGCCAACAAAAAATAGGTATTAGGTAAAACCTAAGAATCGCAAGCTTTATCATTTCACCTACGGAAACCTTAAGTTCATGATCGGGCATATCAAATGCTAAGACAAGACACTTGATATGATCAAGTAAAAGCAGATGTCCAGTGTAAAGCAATATGGCATGACAAATAGGCCGCTTGCAGATATTCTCCATTCAATCTCCCTAGCGTGATGGATTCAAGTCTAGTTGCCTGCACATTTTTAGTTCGTATTCTCTCATATAAATTGAATGCAGATAGAGCTTAGGGTACAACTTTCTCCAGCTTCTAATATATATTTTTCAGTCCAGGACCATCTTACTAACTATGACAAAGTAACAGGTAGAACAATGGGAATGGACGTGCAAGGAGTTTCAAATTAGAACAATTTTTTGAGAAGCCATGAGGCTTGACAAAGAGGATACATCACATACAAATTCAATTCAAACATCAATTTAGATCCCCCAGAGAATGCTAAATGATGCAGGAAGTGTGTAATAAAGTTGCAATAGGTGTTATCTCATGTATGCATTCAAAAAATATAAGTCCTACTCTTCTTGAGACAGGAAAATGTAGCATTTTTTCAGACTGGCTTTATCAAGATCCAATAAATCCATAATCATAAACTTGATATATTCAAAAGATACTTGAATTTCTATGGCATGATGAATTACCAGTTTCATACTCTAAAGCTTGCAGTATCATCTCCACCTGAGAATAAGTCCAATATTCAGATTATTGGAAAAAGATAAAACTAAGCAGCTAAAAGCAAGCACTTGCCAAATTAATAATGGCATACTACTTAATAACTGCGGTAGTTTTAGACTCTTAGTACCCAATTCGCATAAGAAATTTGTATGCATATTACCTTGTCAAAGTCCTTCACAACCTTAGCTTCCATTGAAGAATTCTCTTCATACTCCATCCACAATTCCCTGATCTCCTGAGCTGCATCAAATATATTACATCCAGCAAACTGGTAAAAGAGCAGGGCATATAACATCATAAAATTGAGTTCAAATAGAGAAGCATTGGCAACTAATTATATAATACCTCGTTCACCTCCACCAAGTACTTCACACATTTTCTGCAATGCTTCTTGCTCACGTCGACTTTTTTCTTCCTTTGGAACCCCATCAGAAGGAGTGATATCACCAACTATAGCTGTACATAGGAACCAAGCAAAATGATTTTTTTTTTCTTTTTTTGGCAGTGATCAGAGACATACTAAAAAGAGATTTTCAGATTATTCCACAATAATAAGTTGAAGGCAATGCTTGTTAGCCAATCCTCAAACAAATGTCCTCATTCCTTCTCTTGAACACAACCAAAAGCATCCAAAATTCCTGATGCATTTAGTTCCTAATACATATACATTGTACACTATATTGATTTTTTAAATCTTCTCCCAAAATCTTCTCAATAAACAACCAAACATTACCTATTCCCATCAGAAAACAAAAGTACAAGGGCCAGCATATATTTCCAATATTAATGAAGCACCATTTTGGAATAGAAAATGCTCTCTGCCTTTATGAGATTTTTCTTAATTTTGGATCCCTGTAGGATTTTCTGAAGTGAAAAAGGAATTTAACTTAGGCATACAAGGACGTGATTGAACATAGGCACAGATGTAATAAAATGTCTGTGGCCATCCAAAATAAAACAAGAACCTCCATCCTCACCCAAGAATTACCCTCGTAATGGTATAAGAAAGCCAGTCAAGATAAATTATTCATGTTATAGATTGAAGAAAGGCCTCAATTAATGATTAAAGACTAAGTTCTTATAAACTAATCCATGTTCTCTCTTTTTTTTTTCTGGGGTCTTTTTTCCATTTGGAAACATCCCAGTCAGTCAATGATCTTGTTTTCTCCTAAATCTGTAAGGAGACTCTCCAGCCGATGTCTATTTGTAGGAACTGTCTGCTCTCACAGTGAGCTCAGCAGTCACCTATTCAAGATTCTGCATTGTTCTAACAAATTGACCACTTTTTCTACTATCCAACAAATTAAGTCATAAATTATCACATGTATCCAAGGTGATATGATCCTGTGGAGTATAAGGAATAAATAATTTTTGTACAATTAATCAGACTATTGCATTCTCCAAGACATTATATAAGACAGATTCTATTTGAGACTTGATGCTTCTCCAGCATTAGGGAATAGTATTAGCAACAAATGAACGAGAAGGCATTTCTTTGAGGCAAATAATACATGGAGTCAGATGAAAATATTGTTTAATGAAAATTGATATGTTTATGTGATCCCTCACCTTCAGCAATGTCATGCACGATAGCCATTTTTATACACCTGAGATTCAGAAGGTAACAGGGATATATATTTTAAAAACAACATATATTACAAAATAAAATGTAAATGCAACATTGTACGAAACCGCTTACTTGTCACGGTTGACACTAGGATTATCAGAAGCTATAAGAGCCATTAATCCCATCCGATACATGTGATCAGCTATTGATTCTGGTTCTTGAACACCTCTTCGCACCCATCCTGCTCTCTTTGTAGTCTGGTAAGATTGCAGAAGGATCATAATTTATGTCAATATAGATTCATATATGTAACTTTAGGTGATAGAATAATGCATACAGCAGCATATCCGTGGAATAAAACACGCACACCAACATATAGAAACGGTCGGTTCAATATCAACAAATGAAGAACTGCCAATAACAAAGTAACTCTTCTCTAATCCCTGTGTATTTCTTTTGGAATAGTCGTCTGCTTACGTGATTCTCTAATGTACCGAAACGGAAGCACAATGTGATTTATCTCATTGTTGATAACAAATAACAACTCTAATTAGTCCTGCGTATCATAAATTATTTTTTACTTCCATGCTCTATCACAATTCACATGAGACGACGAGCCAAGACAAAACAGTGCCCTTTCCAACATGGCCTAGATCATAACGGCGGAAAACATTTCAAATCCACGCCCTTTATCTACAACTTTTCCACAATGCGAATTCTATATCAACCTATTACCAAGCCAGGAAGCACATAAAATGAAGGGGACAAATTCGCGACCGGATTTTCGATTCTGGCCGCTAATTAGATTCAGTGTTTTACAAAGTAGAGCAAACATTGAAACAGAAAATCAGAAATAGTTACCTTGAGACGGTGGCAAAGAGTGAGAAAATCGATGGCGGCGGATGAGGAAGGTGAAGAGGATGAAGAAGAAGCAGCTTCAGCCGCCATTCTCGAAGCCCTGGAAGCGGCGGTGCAAAGAGGAGCGAAACGGAGTTGAGTGGCAGGGATAGAGGGTGATAATATGAATTTGCAGATCACTCTGCTCATTTTCATTTCCCTTTTTCTCTCTTTCGATTCAGGGAAATTAAATAAGCATTTTCCCCTATTTCTATTTTCTATTTCCCCAAATACGAATATAAGTTTTATAAATATATATATACTCCTTTTTTTTACTGTTTAATTAATTATTTTTAGTAGCAGGCAAGAAATAATAGCTATGCGTGAGACATATTTCGACGGTGCTTGCTTCAAAGTCGTTCCAACACTTTATCAAGTAATCAAGCTCTAAATATTTTTTTGAAGATGTATTGTCCTGAATTTTATCCAGTCAAACGTTCCATCTGATGAATGAATTTTAACTTAATGCAATTTGTTGTTCCTTCTAAAAAAAAGTAACCAAGCTCTAAACCAATCTCATTCAACCAAATATTTTTTTTTCATTCAACCGAATACTTTAATTTTAGAGTTTTATATAATATTTTACTTGCAATTTTAGATTTACAAGTTGAATCGAGTCTTTAATTTAAGTTATAACTTGTAGTGGTCAAAATGCACTTAAGTTTCCAAGAACTCTATTCCAAAATTCAAAACATTATACATAATTATTTTCAAAACTAGAATAAACAATGAAAATTAGAATATAGGCCAAGTCCTAAGTGGATTAATAGGTTGGTCTACGGTCCTATGACCCTATCAAGGTTAGGATTAATTGGTTTCAAGATTTTTTTTTCCTTTTTAAAGAAGATAAGATTTAAATAGTCCTATTTGAGGGAAGGTTTGGTGTAGCGGTGCAGACGCTATTCTGCGAGATCATGTTGGTAAGGTTAGTGCGGCTCTGGCCAAGCTAATCTTAAGGCCGAAGTCGATTCTCCATACTGAACTTAATGCAATTTTTTTATGGGTTGGCTTATGCTTATAAGGAAACATTTTTCTGTTTGTGTTGTACTTGGATTTGGCATTGGCAATCAGATTGTTAGCTAAAGGGAAAGAAAGTGAGGCTTACATGGAGATAGAGTTGGAACTCTTGGCTGAATTTGTCAACGGTGACTTTGTTATTGTTTTCCGTACCATGCTACGTGTTGCCCATAGTCTAGTAAATTTTGGTACTCTATGCGAGATAATGTGTACTTGGAATATGTATTTTTTTTTACTGGTTAAGGGAGATGATTGGGCAATAAAATCACTTTATTTCATGTAAAAAAAATAGACCAATAAATTAATTAAGTTATAAAACTTTTCAAGTTGAATATGGTATATCTTGTGAAGCTACGGATCTCTAGCACTCTATTGATTGGCAATATGGACTTCTACAAACCCACGAATTAGATGTAAAGTAAAAGGGCCGTCAATATCTGGCCCAAACTTAATTAACAATAATTATTTGAATAGTTGATAATTTGATTGATCATTTTGATTATAATTTATAATAATATGCAAATAGTAATTGAACTTCATAGAATCAACAAGTGTTCATTTAACCTACTTCAATCAAATTTATAAGGGGCAAACTTATATATAAACAAAAGTAAATAAGGATTGGGAAAAAGAGACAAGATTTAAAACATAGTAGTTTTGTAGGCAATTTGAGGGATAAATGACTAGTATGCCCTTAAGTGAGTTTCTTTACTATTCATCCTAATATGCCACTTTCATAATCAAATGGAAATAGTCCATTACGACCATATCAGGCCCATCATACTTCCGTAAATTAAATACATTGAACTATAAACCAAATTCATACCTTTTTGACCGGAATGTTGCCGGATAATCCGCCGGATTTTTACAGGCCTTGCCAAACCACACGATCGCAACCTATGGTTTCCAAACACGAACTTCTTCAGCAATACACAGCACAACCCTCGTTCGTTTCCTACACGGGGTGTAGAGTACTCCTTTGGTTTATAGAAAAATATATATATGGTAAACACAAGTGATGAGCAAAAGTCTTGATTTTATTTAGGAATAATAAGACATTTATTATATTAAGTAAATCTCCTTTTGGGATGAGACAAACTTGTTTAGCTACTCATGGTAGCTGGGCTCGCAACTCTCATACAACACTCAAAATATTATCACCATTACAATTTATTGGAAGAAAGCTCAGAAAATGATCGATGCCTCTCTCTTCCTTCAGTTTCTTCTTTTATAGAAGGGGGATCCTTCTACTTTACCAACTCCATTATTTAGTTCTGCAATTTACGTGAGTGGCCCCTTCTGCCAACACTCCCTTTTGAATTAGTGGTCGGGCCCGATTCCTATATCCTCAAGTGAAAAGTGGTTGTGGGTGGAGGTACCCACAAATAATGGCACCATGTGCCTCTTGTGTTGGACCACTCAGCTTCTGTCGTTTGGTGTTAGTGGCCTCTTCTTTTGAGTTACATGATCTGTGATCACATGTCTCCACTTTTCCTTGTCGGGCAGCTACTTTTTTGGTGGGGCTCTTGGCATCCTTGTTTTCGGCATTGGATGCTTATCCTCCCCGGCTCGCTTTCGTTCCATCATTGGACGGAACCCTTTTCCGAACTCTGGCTCCTTCTGGTTCTGGCAATCCGAGCATACTCGATTGTCCCATTGCCCAAAATGAGCCATGTTACAGTACTTACGATGGGTTTCTTTGCCCATAGCAAGCTTGCTCTCCCATATCAAGGACCTTTTCTTCTCGAACAGATCCTCAGCAAATCTTGTTGCTCTCCCTGTCATGGTATTTAACAGGAATGACCCATTCGCAGAATTGTGGAAAAACTTGAATGGGAACTTGACTTTGTCCATCTCAGTGAGACAGAACCATAATCTCCATGCTCGCCTAGTCGATATTTGATCTTCTGTAATGGAGGTGATTAGTGGGATTTCTTCAGATGAGGTTCTGATATCACCCCATTTTCTGGAATCTGGCCTTTGAAGCCTTATGTAGTGAAAGGCCTCATGATTCTCTTTCCCTACTAGTTCCGGAGCAGCACTCATGAAGTATAGCTCAAGAACATCTCCTCGGCTGAGCATATCATTGTTAGCCCAGGACTCTTGCACGGCTTTCTGTATCCACTTTGGTAGACACTTGATTTCTGGGAAGCCTGGTGACATGGTCTGAATTGAAGCTAATGCCCCAAAGTCATACCATTGCTTGACTTCGTGTGGATTGGTTCCTGGTAACATCCACACCCTTGAGTACTTTCCAGAGATATCAACCTTTGTTTTAGACGGATTAATTCCCTGTCTAGTATAGAGCTTCTCCCAGTTAGCTTGATAAACCTGCCAAGATGAAGCTTCAGACTTGTTAGTATTAATCTTAGAGGTACCCGTCATGGGTCTAAGATTAATCTCTCCCTCTTTAACCCCAAAGGTGCTGGGTTGACTTGATGGTTCAGAGTGTGATCCCTGACCCTCAATTTTCTCTTGGGCCTGTGTTTCTTTAGAAATCACCGGCTTAGAGCTCGTGCTAGGGGTATTTGAATCCCCTACTTCCGTTTTACAGGTCGGTACTGCTAACTCTCCTTTCATCAATGGTAAGTTGATGGCCCGGAGGAGGGGTTCATGCATAGCTGACCAGAGTTGCCCCTGAGTCTTTACACATGCTCGTATTCTCTCGTTGACCTTGTTTTGGTCTGCTTGTTGCATTTTTTCTGCTTGTTCAGCATGAAGAACCAACTCGTTCCATTCACACTGAAGCAACTCCATGTTTTCAGTGAAGTGCCTCTACGCAATCATGATGGCATCGACCTCAATCGCTTCCATCTCTCGTTAGGAAATCTGCAAGAATATTTTCATGAGATTTTATCACAATAATGTCAAATAAATAATACTGACATTCAGCTTGCCATCTTATTAGTCTAGCTTTCTCAGGTTTAGATTCAATTTTATTTTTCAAGAAAGCTTTAACTTGCGTGTTATCAACTTTTAGAGTGAATTTCTTTGCCAAGAGAAACAGAGGCCATTTTTTAAATGCCTTCCGTACTGCAAAGAACTCCTTTTCATTGATATGCCATCGAATGGCCTCGCTATCTGAAAAGAGACCACTGCAATATCTACAGGGCTCCTCTCCGTTGGGTGTTATCTTTGTAAGCACGGCCGCCCACCAATGATCACTTGCATCTGTATAGAGGATCAATTCATCCTCATCTTTTGGTATAGCCAGTTTTGGTAGATTTTCACATATCTCCTTTAGCTGCCTGATTCCTTGTTGATGTTCGTTTGTTCACACAAACGGGGTATCCTTCTTTAGAAGGTTACTGAACACCTTCCTGTGTTTAGCAAGATTTTTTATAAAGATTCCTGCAAAATTAACAACTCCCAGAAAACTCTGCAGTTGCTTCTTTTCTTTAAGAACATCAGGGAACTTCTGCACCTTTTCTACAATATGATTTTGCAGAATGATTCCTGATTCATCCACCTCGATTCCCAGAAATTCCATCTTCCGGGTAGCTATTACTGCCTTCTTTTCTGACAGCACAAGGCCCTCTTTATGACAAACATCTGCAAAGATCTCCAGATGTTTGAGATGTTTTTCTATACTCTTTGATGTGATTAGAATGTCATCAATATAGACAAACATAAAAGAGAAATAATCTTTAAAAAGATTATCCATCTTCCTCTGAAATATTTGGAGTGCGTTAGCTAACCCCATTGGCATTGCATTCCAAACATAAATGCCCTTGTGGTGTTGAAAAGGCCGTAAACCTTTTTCTTTCCTCGTCCATGCGAATCTGGTAGAAACCTGACTTGCAATCAAACTTAGAGAATATCCTAGCATTCCGTATGCAGTTAATAAGATATTCTCTACTTGGGATAAAATATCCATCAAACTCAAGAATGTCATTAATCCCTTTGTAATTAATAACTAGCCTTGGTTTACCTCTTTTAATCTCACCATGATTCCTCACTAAGAATCATGGGTCACTGTATGGCGAATTCCCTGGTTCAATCAGCTTGAGATCAAGGTGCTCTTTGATGATTGCTTGCATATCCTTTTGATCTTTGATGTTCATCAGGATAGGCCTGTATCTAACGAACTCAAACTCTTTTCCAGCCTTAACCTTCAAGGTTGCTTTGAGTTGGTTCTTTCCCTACCAGGCTAGCGGATTTTCATTATAGTTTCTGGCTATCTTCCGCCTGACGTCTTCGAGGGATATCTTTGCTTCTTCATTAATATCTTGATGTGATATTAAAGAAGCCTTGAGGATTTGGATCTCTTGTTCTTCAAGATCCTTTTCCCTACGAAAACTCAGAACTACTTCTCCGAATTTTCTTTTATCCTGCATTTTTGGGTGTCGAAGATGTCCTTCATCACCACGCTTGCTGTGAAATTGTAGTGGCATTTGTCGATTGAATGCCCCTTTCAGCCGCTGAACAATGATCTTATGATCACAAACCGTCATAAAGATCAGTGTCCGGTTGGTGTTGTCCTGCGTATACTTCTTGAACATTTGTAGAAAATTATTTCCTAACAAGATGTCCGCCCCTGTATCATGAAAATAGATTGGTGGAGTTTTCACCTTATACCATGGTGTATCTCCTGCTCCTCCAATCAAGATTTCTGACTGCTTTACTCCCTTAGATAGGAGCAAAACTCTTTTCGAGAAATCTCTTCCAGCAATTGGATTTAAATCTTCTTCCAATTCTTCTGGGAAGATTCCTCTTTTTGCAGTACAAATTCCTGCTCCTAAGTCGATATAGGCTGCAAAGTATTCAACCTTATATTTATCGTATAATATTTCTACTGAGATGTATATGGAGAATGGGCTGGTCATACAATCACCAGTTATTTTTCATTAAAGGTGATCATCATCCCATCTTCCTTCAGCTCCCACGGCTTGAACCTCTCTAAGAAGTCAAGTCCTAAGATTAGGACTCCTGATTCTCTTCCGGCTCTTCCTCGTACCTCCATTGTCATAGCCTCTATATCGAGAGTTCCCTTATAGTGGCCAACTTCTGGTTGCTGTAAGCAGTACAGGACGTCACAAGGGAAATTATTTTCCCATCTTGTACTGTCGAATCTTGTGTCGACCTCTCTCCAACTTTCTGGGCATTTGATTTTTATTTTAACTTGCCTTGGTCACCTGAGATCTCCTTGGAAGCTTCCCCTTAAGGACTGAGTCCATGGCTCTGTCACAATCCTATCTCCTTGGAATGACAATCTTTTGCCTTCCAACTTGAGACTCTCATTGTATTTTAACAATGGTTTGTCACCCACTCGAATGTTTATCTCTCTTGGTAGCAGCATTTCTGATCTGTCTGGATGGATTACCTGCGCCACCTTTGAGAACACATCCGGTATCTCGATGAACTGCTTTCCCAGAAATAAATCTGTGTGGTGTGAATTGGAAAGCGCATAAGACACCTGATATGTTAAAGAAAATGGTCGATTTCCCTCGTAGCTGATATCCTTTCTTTTAAAGTCTTGGTACAGCGTCAGGGCTCGACTGAAATCTCTATCTTTCAGATTATAGGATATTTTTGGATAGATTACCCCTATAATCTGCTTGGCATAGAGATTTCCCGATATAGTTCCTAATAAGGAATCTCTGTGATTTCTGATACGCTTATCGCATATTGCAATATCAACGGGCGTATCAACACCTGCGGGTAGTGCGGATTTGAGCACTATCTGGACAGCCCCGATGTGGATCCAGGATATGGTGTCCTTTACCTCTGGCCTCATCCTTCCCAGCTCTTCTTGAACTTCATTATATGGAATCAGTTGTAGCTCAACTTGATTCCCTGTAAGCTCTATAGGAAGCGACATTTCTCTTCTAGTAATCTTATAGATTACATTGTGCTTCCTATTTTTCAGACTAAAATTGCGGAGCAATTGATCAATCTGTTTGGCTGAAAAGCCTTGATATCTTTGAATATTAAGGCTCTTGTTCATGATTTTGTCAATCATGCTTTGTGAGATAGTGGTTTGACTGAAATATCCAGTTTCGTCCACTTGCTCTTGATGGAAGACCTCAGCTCCAGTCTAATTTAGAGTCTGATCTCCCATTAACACTTTCGTCGATATATAAACTTCTTCTTCTTCTTCGTATATACTCTCATCTGAGGGTATAACCTCAAATTGGTAGACTTGTACCAAGTCTTGATAGTAAACCGCTTCTTTAATGTCTGGTGCACCTTCGAAGCTTTTGACTCTTCTCTTTTCCGGACAATCTATCGAGATATGTCCTCTTGCACCGCAAGTCCAGCAGTTGCAATCTTTAAAACTTTCATTTGCCCTTGTATGGGCTCTTCTGAAAGTCTTTCTTGCGGGAGTACGACTTGATGAATTCTGTGATGTCCTATCTCTGGAAGGACCTCTTCTTTGTCCCGATTTGTAAAATCTGGCCTTTTGCCTGGTCCATCTGCTCCTAGGTTTCCAGGTCCTTTTTCTTGAGAATCCTTTTTTGGCATAAGGATGAACTCTATGTTTCTTGTTCTTCCGTAGCCTTTGTGATTCTTCTCCAATAATGGTTGGCAGATCATTGGTTGTGCAGTCAAGAGGGGAATATTTATTCATCCTCTTTAACCTCTTGTAATTCTTTTGCAGAATGGCTTGTCCGCACCATTCAGCTAGCTTTTGTTTGACAAAAGACATCCTCCTCCCAACATTATCAGGATCTCCTGGAATGTATTCTCTAATAAACATTTCTTTCCAGGGACTCGGGAACTTTGTGAAGAAAATCTCCACACAGACCTTTTCATCCACATCTGAATTCCATTGGTAGATGTGGTATAACTTGAAGAATTGGTCAATTGACTCCTTCTCCATGTTGTTCAGTCTCAGGTTTAAAATAGTCTGAGAATAATTCTTCATTTTTTCAGAATCTGCATTTTCGAAATTGTCTGCTCCCAAAAAAGTGAGCTTAAACCAGAAAGCCATTCTATCCACGATCTCTGTGTATGAGGCTGGCTCCAAGGTTTCTTCTTTGACTGCTGGTGCAACTCTTGACCATAACGTTTTGGCTACACCCAACAAACTCATCTCCAACAACTTGATGAATCCCTCCTTTTCTAGATCCAACGTTCATGCTGCTATTCTCATCGATGATGACCAATCATCAATAATCATATCGATGTCCTTGAAGTCAATATCATCGATATTGAGCATGAGTCCATACGGATGTATGGGATCAAGGCTCGTTCTCCCGAGAGGCGTATCTCGAAACTTAGGGATCTGTTTCCTCACCCTAGTTCCCATAAGATTGTTCATATTGGGCCTCTCTCTCCTGTGTTGATCTCCAACATGAAAGTCCTCGCGGGCTCTCATGAGAACGTCTTGTACTGGGCCTCCTTCCTGTTGCTGTTGGGCTGTTGGCACTTACGGCACTTGTTGTTCCGGGGGTACCTGATGGTATCCACGAGGGATTAAAGCTCCCTCTCCTGTATTCATCTTCAGATCTACCATCTTCATATTGGCAAATGACTCTGCCAATTCTTGTAGATCTTCCAATCCTATCCTTTCGATGGACGTCATTCTTTGATTTGTCTTAACAATTGGCAAATCCTTTCGTCCTTCGATTTCTTGGGTTCTTCTTTGGACTTTGGTGTGAAATTCACTTTGCCAAAGTTGATGGGTTTCCTTCTACTAGAACATGTCTGATTTAATTCTAGTGTCTGGATCTTCTTTTGAATTTCTAATAAGATGGTTAGAATTTCATCTTGTTTTATTGAAATTCGCCTTACTTCTTGTGGTACTCCATACATGTGATTTCCGTAATTTTGTACCGTCTTCTGGATTTCTCGTAAATCCTCCGAGATTTTAGATGTGTCTGCCACGATCTCTTTGAATCTGGGAGTTATCTCGTAGTTTCTTTGTTCCATCAACCGTGGTTTTGGTGTGCCCTTTGTTGATGGTTCATTAAATCGCATTGTAGCAGATTATTCACCATTAACAAGTTCATTTGAGCTTGTCTTTGGGAAATACACTGCTCTTATTTCCTCCAGGCTTGACTCCGATAGGAATCTCTCTTCGTATTGGGCTTCCCCAGTAGGATAGCCTCTCCTTGTGACTTTCCTCCAGTTCCTTCAAAATTTGAAGGTACCTTCTGAAACAAAAACATCTCGAACAAATGTTCGGATCCATATTTTTTGGGTGTCTCCTCCGTTAGGATATTACTTTTAATAATAAATAAAATATTATTCCAAAATAAAATTACCTAGGCTCTGATACCATTCTCACGTAAAGTGGCAAAATAGGATTAAAATAAAGAAATACCATCCAAACACCAATTAGGACACTTTAACAAGTGACTTTTTAGCAAAATGGATCAAGGTTGAAAAGTCAATTTTATACAAATTGTCTATTTTTTCCCTATACACTAAAACTTGTCTATTTTTCCCTTTTTCACAATAATTTTGTCTATTTTTATATAATAACACAATTTATAAAATAGATACCACATCTGCATGCCCAAAACTTTAAAATGTGAAAAACAATCAAATGAATGTAGCATTATGATTATTTAATAAATAACATTTTAGTCTTTATAAAAAATATACCATTTTATTTTTCAATAATAAGTGTACACCGGAAAAGTCTCCAATTAATCTATGTTGTCTTCCTTGGAAACCCCAAACACTAATTGTTAGATTTTTTTAGTTGGGGAATGGTTTTCACCATTTGTGTATTTTAGGAAGGATTTCGATATGAGCTTTAAATTAGTTGTGTGGCTAACTTGTTATATAACGTTCAGAAATAATTTTTGTGATATAATTAACAAATTAAGTTTTAAGTAGGAGTATCAAGTTACGGTATACTTTACTTTTTTCTTCATACTTAATACTTTACCTTAATTTACGATATGATAAAAATCATACCGTTGTCATATCTTTCCTTCCGGTGTACCTTAAGTTCAGTATGATATATAATGCATATCTCATACCTTCTTACGGTATACCTTATTGTACCAACATTTCGGCATATCGTACCATACCGACATTTCGCGGTATACCAAAATTTTTCTATATACTAAAAATTTATTTAGTAAAAAAACTCATACATAAATAATAATAGTAACGACATTAAATGTCCCTAATAACAATCAAATATCAAAACAACAAATCAACAATGAAACTCAAATGCAATAAAAAAAACAATGCAATTATGTAAAAATCCTGACAAATATTAAATACACGATTATTAGAAGTACAACCTAAAGTCACAACAAATATTAAAAACATATATAAACATATAATTTCAACATTTTAAATCCAATACAGTTCTTGAAACTCCAAGTTTCCAACATCTCAACAAACGTTTATGATGAACATACCACATATCATAGTATTGTCTGAAATATAATATTTTCCTAAATATTTACGAGGAGCATACTAACTATTATAGTATTGTATAGCGCATCTCATTTTATTTTAATTTTCTTGATAATTTATCTACCTTCTAATCTAAAGATTAAAGAATAATATATGATTATTATTTATTAAATTTTATTTTAAATTGTTCAATTTTTAGTTATGAGCTTTGTATTAAATTATATGAAATATAATATTTTCTTAAACTTTTATGATAACCATATATATTAAGTATTATAGTATTAAATATGATCTCATTTTATTATAATTTCCTTTACCATTGAAAAGTACTTTTAGTCTAAAGAAGAAAGAAGAATAGGAGATTATTAATAACATTTGATTTCAAATTGATCAATTTGTAGTTATAATTTAAGTATCAAATTATACTCCCTCTGTTTCTGAATAAGTGTCATTCTGGATGAATGCGCACATATTAATAAAAATATTAATTAGATAATCAAATTAACTTATATACCCTTATATGAATGCATTAATTGAGTTAAATATGGTTGTTTGAATGCATTAAATGAGGGCAAATATGAGAAAAATGTCAAATTTTTTACATCAATTGTGTAGAATGACACCTTTTGTGAAACAAAATTAAAGTCCTAAAATGACACTTATTGTGAAACAGAAGGAGTATGAAATTTAATAATTTTCAAAAAAATTATGATAAAACATACTAAGGTATAAAGATTATACTTTTTTATAGTATATCTCATTCTTTTTTTTTTCTAGATCATTCATCATAATTTTTAATTTAAAGATTGGAGAAAAATATAATTAATATTTATTACATTTGATACACATTTTTTATTTTTAGTTATAATTTAATTATTATATTATATTAAATATTATATATTTTTTTTCAACTTTTACGATAAACAAATTAAGTATAATATTATTATTCTATAATATATCTAATTTTTCTTTTAATCTTTTTTTTTATCATTTTTCTTAACTTTTAGTTTTAAAAATTGAAGAAGAATACAAGATTATCATGTATTATATAATTTAATTTATCTTTTACTGTATTGAAATAATCCAATATATTATAATTTATGTATATATAATTTCATTTGAATTTTTATTAATTATTCATTTTAACTTTTAATTTTATTGATTAAAGAAAAATAAAAAATTATTATTTATTACCTTTAATTTCAAATTGTCATTTATAATTTAGGCATTAAATTAAATATCAAATTATTGCTAAAGTTTTATGATAAACTTACTAAATATTATATTATATTATTACATTGTATTATGAATGTGCAAAAAAAAAAAAGAAATATACTAAAATTTGGTATTTATCGAAGTACGGTATGTACCGGTATGACAGTATATACTTTCACTTCGGTACATACCGTAGTACGATATTTGCCGATATATTACGGTATACTGAACTTTCAATATACGTCAGTATATCTTAAATTTTGAAAATTTATACAGCTACCTTATTATAAAATTTCAGTACGGTATTATACCTTACCGAAAAATCGGTATACCGTAAATTTCAGTATCTTCAATATTTTTCTGATATGAACAGTATTTCAGTATGACGGTATTTTTCGTCAGCCCTAGTTTAAGCATCTGCAATTTCTTCATGCAGAAAGAGTATTAAACACTCACTCAACTTTTATTCTTACCTCGTAGCCTTAATCCAATTTCAAACGTTCAGTTTACTTATTATTTTATATCCACTTTTATTGCACTGAACTGAACGCATGTTTAAAGTTTAAAAGTAGTTGTATTTTAGTGATGATTATTGGAAACTATAATCATTTGGGCAGGACAAGGGTATTTTGCGGAGAGTGTTAAACACTCACCTCAATTTTAAATATTATCACATAGCAATAGCATTAGTCAATTTGAAATTTATCTTTCATTTTATTTAACGTATTTTCTGATCAATATTGGTACATATCTATCTCAAATATTTATAACAAATTATATATAGTCATTCTACTTGTGCTTTTCAGTCAGTATTCCTACTTTGTTTTTATCACAAATATTTATAACAAATTATATACAGTCAAGTTGGCAGTCTTAGAAAAGTAGCTACCATATATTCTCTGGTTATCGATGGTGATTTATCAAATAATTTGTTTCCCTTTTCTATCTTTATTAAAGATAGGAAGAGAATGTTGTAAGAAACATGAAAGAATGTGGTTTGAATTTATCATGAATACAAACCAAAACAACAAAAATAAGGCGCTAAAGTGTAAAACAATCGAGTTCTTTATCTTGAGCTTTGAAGTATCGATGAGATCGAAATGAACAATTAGAACTGGAAAAATAGTTTCATTCAATAATTCTTACAGATACAAAAAAACTACTTTTTGCATTTGGGTTTTTCTTCTTTAAGGTAAGAGAGAATTCTAGAAGCAAGCCTACGTGTACAGTTTGTAGACCACATATATGAAATTTAAGTAATACTAATTTTATCATTCTTCTTATCTGACGTGGAAGGTTGTGATGGAAATATATGTTCAACATAAAGCACATATATATCAATTTTGGACTCGAAATATATATTATCTATTATTTATTGTTTTTGGGTTTTTAATAAAATCTTAATCGAATTTAATAGATAATTAATAGAGAAATTTTGTTGAAAATTACTATAAAAATAATTTTAAAAAATTAAATAAAAATACGCAATTTTATGAGTCTCAAATTAATAGTTTTCATCATTCGTGTCCTAATTAAATTGATACATAATCTATATTTTGGATGCTAAATTCATAAAACTTATAATTTAATTAAGAAGTGTGACAATGATCGATTGGTTTAGATACTAGATAGTAGATAGTTCAAGAACAACTACACTGACTGCAATTGATTTCTCCATTTTTTTTGTTGCAGAAATATACATAAATTTGTGGTAATTAGCAATTTTAATTACAATTGTAAAATTTGGTAATTTTAACACAAAATTTTAAAATATTCTAAATTAATATGTATGCTTCGCATTGATATAATCACAAAATGCTATTTATGAACCCAAAATTGCTCTCTTAACTTGGCAAAGCTACAAAAGCCTTGCCCTATTTTTATTCATTATCAAAATTAATCTCTTAACTTATCCTAATTGTCTGAACAAATATAAAAAAGTAATTTATTTACGATACCATAGCGTTGATTAGTATTTATTAATAGACACTTATGTATGTATTTATGTACATTGAATGATTTATCACATAAAATGCAATACATCGACATATAAAAAAGTGTTTTTAAAGTTATTATTAGATCCATATATTTTGAGAGGAAAAAGCAAACAAATTGCCCTCTTTATCCGATCAATTGAGTGTGGTGGAACACTTGGGATTTTTAGAGGCATAATTGGTGTCTTTTATAAATAATATATATATATATATATATATATAGGGAATTAATTAAATAAGACCTTTTTCATAGTGTGAGAAATATGATCACATCTCCACCATCCAATTTAATGATTGAGATTTAATGGAAAGATGGTGTCAATTTTGTAAATAATAAAATAAAAAATAAAGGGAGAAATGCTAATTTCGTCCAAATTAAACCTTTAAAATTGATGATGTTAACCATTTAAAAAAATTATTAAAAACTTTAAATGACCATAACTTGCTCGTTTTTAATTAAATGCATGCAAAAAAATATATCAAATTAAAGCTTTCTTCGCGCTCTTTCATTTAAAATATTGAAAGGTCATGTTTAGATGAAAAAATATGGACAAAAATACAAAAAATAAATTTTTACGCGTACTCAGGTTGTAAATGCTTTCGTTAGCTTATAATAATGTTTCGTCTGCATTATGATAAAATATGCTAACGCATGCTAACGAGACATTTGTCATATGCTAACATAATATATTCATTGTGCTAATGTAGAATTATCATAATGCTAGCGTAGTACATATGTATTAGGGTCTATTCAATCTCAATTATGATTTATTTAATCCCAATTATGGTTTATTCCATTTCATTTATTCCATCTAATTATGATTAATAGTTACTTTTTTTTTAATTTAGTTTTTCTTTTTTTAGTTCCTAATTGATTATTATGATTTATTCCATTCAATTATACTTTATAACGTATGTTGAGATTATTGTCATATGCTAACGTAATGTATTTAAAGTGTTGACGAAGCAAAATTATAATGCTAACGTAGTACACATATATTATTGTTATGATTTGTTCCGACTAATTTAGGGTTTATCACATCAAATCAATGCTTATTTCATTCAATTAGGTTTCTCCCATTCATGTAGGGTTTATTAAATCAAATTAGGTTTATAATTATTTTTTCCCATATTAGAAAACTTTAATTAGCATCATGATAACGCTTCGTTAGTATGATGATAATACTTTATTAGCATGACGATCCTGTTATCAAACACTTCATGATTTTTATATGAATTGTCAAATTACGTTAATGCCCCGCCCAAAAACTTTTCAAATATTACATAATGCCCATTGCCCTTTTTTTTGTCGAAGGTAACCCGCAGCCGCTACCGAGGTGCGCACTGGGTAAACCCCGCCCTTGTGTAATAGCCTGCAAACCACATAGAGGAGGTAAACCACACTTGGCAAGCTAGGTGTGACAGGCTCACACCTAGTGGTGTTGGTGGGATTCGAACTTGAGACCTTTGACCTCAAGATATCACCATGTTATGTTTTCTGTAATGCCGCGAAGGTTTTTACTCTTTTTTCTACCAATTTTGTATTTGAACAAATTGTAATAAAAGAACGATCAAATGGAATGAATTGGGGAAGAAGAAAGAGGAAAAGGTAGAGTAGAGAGTAGCAGCGAGAATGGAGAGAAATTAGATACTTTTCACTTGCCTTGCATGGGAATTACATAGTACAATTTATACCATCACCAAAGTGACATTAACCCTAGAATTAAACTGATTGGGCCTCACTAATCATGTTATTGGGCCTCTTAAGGAAAACAAACAACAAAATAAACTATCAGCAAGCCCAAGCTCGCGGTCCAACTCCTCGACCCGGTTCTGAGCTGCAATCCACGATTTAGGGAAATTTGGGGGAAAGAACCCTAAAAATGCAATCTTTGACTCCCTCTCCCGTTCCCCTTCCTTCCTCGCCTCCGGCAACCGGTTCTCCGGCCAATAACTCACTTGCTCCAGTCTCCTCATGTCCCCCTCCGCTAAGTGACTCTCTGCACACAACATTCGCCCCTCCTTCGAAAGATTCTTGTCCGCAAGGATCAAAAGACGGGAACTTCTTGCGAATGAGTTTAGCGTCCTCCCAAGAAAGAAGATCCGAGTCGGCAGAAGCTTCCTACCTTATAAGTAATTGATGCACGGTGGTATTTCCCCTGGTGATGGAACGAGAGCCCAGCGTCGCACAGGGAGAGATGAGGAAGATACCATTGTCGCCGGTTTCAGGTAATTCTGCAGTTACTTTGCTTTCTTCCCCGATTTTTTTTTAAGTAGAGATACATGGAATACAGGGTGTACCCTAGAGCCCGCGGGTAGGTCTAGCTTGTAGGCAACGGATCCAACCTTTTGTAGAACCTGGTAGGGACCAAAGTAGCGAGAAGCTAATTTCAAGTTCTTCCGTAGGGATATGGAATTTTGTCTGTAGGGCTGTAGCTTCAAATATACCCAATCTCCCACCTCGAATGACTTATCGGTCCGAGTCTTGTCAGCGTAGAGCTTCATACGCTGTTGAGCTGACTGTAAGTTGGTTTTGAGTTGCTGTAGCATCAACTTACGCTCCAAAATGGTGTCTTTCACTTCCTGTTGGGTGGTGTCTAGATAGGGACCAATGGCTAGATGTGGTGGGGGATAGCCATATAATGCCTGGAATGGTGTGGTCTTAATGGCAGTGTGGTGATTGGTATTGTACCAATGCTCTGCCAAGGCCAGCCATTTAGCCCATTGCTTTGGGCAATCAGAGGTCATGCATCTAAGATAAGTCTCTAGACATTGATTAAGCCTCTCTGTCTGCCCATCAGTTTGGGGGTGATAGGAGGAGGAGAAATTTAGGGTAACTCCTAATACCATGAATAACTCTTTCCAGAAGCTGCTGGTGAACACCTTGTCTCTATCTGAGACAATGCTGACTGGCAAGCCGTGTAGCCTGTACACATGCTCTAGGAACAGTTTAGCCACACTCTGAGATGTATAGGGGTGAGATAGGGCAATGAAATGGCCAAATTTAGTTAGTCTGTCAACAATGACCATGATTACATCCTTCCCTGCAGATTTTGGTAAGCCTTCAACAAAATCCATGGATATGTGACTCCATGGTTGTTCAGGAATAGGTAGAGGCTGTAGCAAGCCAGGAGTACCTCCTTGGTTAGGCTTGTTCAGAGAGCAAGTATCACAGTGTTTGACCAAGTTAACAACATCTTGTTTCATGTGTGGCCAGTAGAAAGCCTTCTTCAGCCTCATGTAGGTACCATTCACACCAGAATGCCTACCATAGGCTGACCCATGCATAGCCTGCAATAATTTGAGCCTTAGGTCTTCCTTGCTACCCACAACTATTCTGCCCTTATATTGAATTAGTTCACCAGCTAGGGAATAATGGGGATGGGTAGAAGAATTCTGGAGCAAGGAATCCTTAAGTTTGGAGAAGTAGGCATCCTCTGAGTAGCTGCCTATAACTTCCTGGATCCAGCTGGGAGAGATGGTGGTGAGAGCTAGGCATGTAGGCTGATCTTCTTGTCTTCTTGACAGAGCATCAGCTGCTCTGTTCTCCTTCCCCTTCTTGTAGCAGATCTCATAGTTTAACCCCCAATAGCTTAGTTATCCACTTTTGTTGTAAGGGAGTTACCACCTTTTGGTCCAAGAGGTGTTTCAAAGCCTGTTGGTCTGTCCTGATGATGAACTTACTCCCAAACAAGTAATGCCTCCACCTTCGTACAGCCATGAGCACAGCTAGGAACTCTTTTTCATAGACTGATAGTAGTTGATTCTTTGGGCATAGGGCTCTGCTTAGGTAAGCAATAGGCCTGTTATCTTGCATTAATACTGCACCTATTCCCACTCCACTAGCATCAGTTTCCAACACAAAGGGCTTAGAGAAGTCAGGCAAGGCTAGGACTGGAGCCTGAGTCATAGCTGTTTTGAGGTTGTTAAATGCTTGCTCTGCCTCTGAGTTCCACTTAAACCCATTCTTCTTCAGCAAGGTAGTAAGAGGCTTGCTGATAATCCCATAGCCTTTTATGAATTTTCTGTAGTAGCCTGTGAGGCCTAGGAAACCCCTGAGCTGTTTCACAGTCTTGGGTTTTGGCCAAGATAGCATACACTCAACCTTGCTGGGGTCTGTAGCCACCCCATCTTGACTGATAATGTGCCCCAAGTATTCTATGCTAGTTTGACCAAACTGGCATTTGGATTTTTTGGCATACAAGTTGTTATCCCTAAGTAGGGAAAATACCACCCTAAGGTGTTGTAGATGCTCTTCCCAACTCTTGCTGTAGATTAGTATATCATCAAAGAAAACCAAAGCAAATTTCCTCAAATAATCACCAAATACCTTGTTCATAAGAGATTGGAAGGTAGCTGGTGCATTACAAAGCCCAAAGGGCATAACTAGGAACTCAAAATGACCATGATGAGTACTGAAAGCAGTCATGTACCTATGCTCTGGCTGCATTAATATCTGAAAGTACCCTGATCTCAGATCCACTTTAGAAAAGAAACATGAGCCATGTAATTCATCTAGGATCTCATCTATTACAGGTATTGGGAACTCATGTTTGATAGTGAGTGAGTTCAAGTACCTGTAATCCACGCACATCCTCCATGTTCCATCTTTTTTTTTTACTAGAAGCACTGGAGAGGCAAAAGGGCTTCTACTGTGTTGAATAACCCTAGTAGCTAGTAATTCCTTCACTATCTTCTCTATTTCATCCTTGTCTCTGTAGGAGGACCTATAAGGCTGTTGGTGCTTTGGCTCATAACCTGGCTTGAGGTGGATTTGGTGTTCAATCCCTCTGCTAGGGGGTAGTCCTTGAGGTTCCTGGAAAATTCCCTCAAACTCCCCCAATAGTTGTTGAAGTTTGGGGTTCTCAGATGGGGTGAGGATCTGTTGGGTAATTACATACACCTCTTCAATTGCATGAGCAGCTTTGGTATGCATCATTTTATATAATGTGTGCTATGAAATCATCTGGCATTTTGGCTGGGATTTGTGAGCTAACAGTTTAATTTTCCTACCCTTGCAGTGGATGGCTACAGACATCTTTTCATAATCCAGCTCAATGGGTGAGCATGCCTTGAGCCAGTCACCACCCAAGATGATATCACATCCTTCCAGCTGCAGCAGCCTGAGGGAGTGCTGAAGGGTCTGACCCTGGAGTTCTCATTCAAATTTACCAGCCTGAGCAGAACTGGTAAGCCTCTGACCATTTGCCACTTTAATGCATAATGGTGTTGCTTCTTCAATCTCACAACCTAACCTGTGAGCAGTAGAATCCTTTATAAAGCTTAATGTACTCCCAGTATCCACCAAGATGTGTAGTTGATGCCCTTGACAAGAGCCAGTGAACCTGAGAGTAGTGATACTAGTGTCACCCTTGAGAGCATTTAGGGAGACAGATATCTCTTTATTAGGTGCTGCTAGGTCAGAGTCAGTCTTTGTTGAGTCCATAGGGTTCAGACAGCTCAACTCTTCCTCCTCTTCAGTCATTATCATATAATTGACTCTACTTTTGCACCTATGACCTGGGGTATATTTCTCATCACAGTTATAGCATAGGCCCTGTGATCTTCTTTCTGACATTTGGCTTGAGGTGAGGAATTTGACTGGAGTTTTTGGATTTTGAGGTGGAGTGGCAGTTGTTGCTGAGATTGGATATGGTGTTGTTTGAGCTGGAACCTTAGCCATAGAAGTAGACCAAGCAGGCTTGTAAGACCTCGTACTCCATTTGATCTTCTTAGTTAGAGCCTCAATAGTGGTTAACTGGTGTCTACCCAGCTCAATAGCTTGTTCTAGAGTAGATGAGTTGAACATCTTGACAGCAGACTTAAGTTCTTCACTCAGCCCACTTAAGAAGCTAGCAATGAAGTATGTCTCAGAATAAGTTCTGCTATCAAAGAGCCTCATACATTCTCTGAGTTCCTCGAATTTTTCCACATAATCATTGTAGCTCCCTGTATGCCTTAGCTTGTTAAATTCTGCTACAATGTTGTCCTCCTTCAGATCTTCAAATCTAGCCGAAATAAGATCCAAAAATTTGGGCCAATTAAGGTCAGCATGTTTAGAGCTGTTAGATTGGAACCACACCGATGCCTTCCCTTCTAAATTCATAGATGCTAAAGCAATTTTCTGATCATCAGGTATATTGGGTACCATTTTAAAATACCCTTTGCATTTTAGGATCCAAACCCTAGGATATGATCCATCAAATTTGGGAAATTCAACCTTAGGTGTTGGAGTATAAGCAGAACCCTCTTGATGATGAGACAACTGCCTTTCTCTGGCCGAATAACTAACCCTACTTTGAGAATTCCCTTCAATTAGGCCTGTGGGGGGAGTCCCCAGAATAGAGTTCCCATCAGCCTTATCTTTCCCCCTGTCTTCCTTGCATAGCTGAATATTCATAGATGTTAAGAGACCCGAGAGGTGTTCTAACTTACCCATCATGCCCTCCTGCATAGTCGCCAACGAGGTCATCTGGGCTTTAAATTTCTCCTCAGCTGAGTCACGTTTAATGTTCTCAGCTTCTCTTCTTCGCACCTCTTCCTGCCATAGCTGATCTAACCGTTTTTACCCTTCTTGCAGGTCTTTCATCCTGGCGTTTTCTGCCATTTCCGAGGAAATATGGCTCTGAATACCAGATGTTATGTTTTCTGTAATGCCACGAAGGTTTTTACTCTTTTTTCTACCAATTTTGTATTTGAACAAATTGTAATAAAAGAACGATCAAATGGAATGAATTGGGGAAGAAGAAAGAGGAAAAGGTAGAGTAGAGAGTAGCAGCGAGAATGGAGAGAAATTAGATACTTTTTACTTGCCTTGCATGGGAATTACATAGTACAATTTATACCATCACCAAAGTGACATTAACCCTAGAATTAAACTGATTGGGCCTCACTAATCATGTTATTGGGCCTCTTAAGGAAAACAAACAACAAAATAAACTATCAGCAAGCCCAAGCTCGCGGTCCAACTCCTCGACCCGGTTCTGAGCTGCAATCCACGATTTAGGGAAATTTGGGGGAAAGAACCCTAAAAATGCAATCTTTGACTCCCTCTCCCGTTCCCCTTCCTTCCTCGCCTCCGGCAACCCGTTCTCCGGCCAATAACTCACTTGCTCCAGTCTCCTCATGTCCCCCTCCGCTAAGTGACTCTCTGCACACAACACACCACTCCACCACTAGATCATCCCCAAAAGAACGCTCATTGCCCTTTTATGTTGGGGGGATATGCAATTGGCAATTGGGCATCCAATGTACTTCATAATTATTTATTAAGGCCGATCGCATCCCTAGCCTTTGAGTTTGGTTAAATTCGATCTCTTATTTAATGAAGTTATTATTGACCATCCATTAAGTCTACTACAAATATGTAGTCTGTCATGTCAATACATATAAAAGTGCTATCAAAATAAGTTAAAACTCAAATAATCCAATTGATATTTTTTTTAAAAAATAATATAATTTGAATTTTTAAAATAAAAGGAGTTGATTTTTAACTGAACACAATCCAATTTCTTTATCTATTTTTCAATCGAATCATGTCAATTTCAATACATTTTGTCGCGTTTTATATTTCGTTATCGTGTTACATCATTCGTCCGATTATCATGCAAATTTAGGAGATGATTAATAACTCTATCAAATACTACCTCCGTTTCATAATGTTTGTTGTTTTGTTTTTTTTATCTGGAATTAAGAATTAATTTCGTGGACAAATATACCCATCCCTTATATATGTCATAAAATCTAATTCATCTATATTTCCCTAAAAAATAACAATATTTTCTCTCTCCATATATTTTTCCCTCTTCATATATTATAGGTAAGTTAGAATAAAAAAATCCTGTAGGATTTGAGAGGGTTAAAATTGGGAGAGAGGATGTCAAATTATATAAAACAATAAACATTTTGAAATTAAAAAAAAATCCTTAAACAACAAACATTATGAAACGGAGGTAGTAAAAGATTAATTCAACTACAAAAGAATGATCAAAAGCATGACTAATCCAAGTTTCAAAAACTCATTAATTTTTTGTCCAAATGTCAGATGTGAAATTAATTGCCGTTTCTACGATAATAAAATAGTAATATTTTAAAAAAATAACACTTGAATATGATTCGGACTCCCACCGACTGTCGGTGGGTGTAAACTAAAATATTTTTTTGCTAAAAATAAAAACAAATTAAAATAAATTAAAATATTTCTGAGCCCATTAATTAACATTTAACATTAACTATTTAACTTATCCATTATACGAAATGTTATTGTGTGTTTTATCACTAAATCAATAATTATTTCCTAAAAATAAACAAAAACATTATTATTTTCACGCTTATAACTTTTTGTTTTTTGATAATGACATTAAATTTAGCACGACTCTAGAACTTGACTTCCTCTTCAACCAAAATCGAACTTATTATGCGCAAGATGGATACAATTTTTCATGTTAGAATTATGAGTTTTATTTCATCATCATCGTCATCATCATAGATTTTTTTTAACGGTGAATACTCAATCTCACCATGAGTGAGTTTATTTTATGAAAGAGTAAAAAAATAAAAATGAAGCCCAAACTTACAAAAGTAGTAAAAAGCATACAATACTTAATAGTAGGTTTTTTTTTTTTTTTTAATACGAATTCCTGGAGAAGAGCCAATAATTAGGGGGGGAATCAGAAATATCATAGTCTTCAACTTGAACTTGTTTTGTAACATTTTTATGAAAACGCTTACTCTTCAGATGGATGCATCCAAATATCCAATCAATTAGGAAAATCACACAATTGCTCTACACATTTATCGCTTAGTCTCTTATGGGGCCATTCTGTCTGAATACAAATAAGATGAATAAAATTAAAAATAAAAAACTTGTAGACAATTTCAGCCGACAAACTTCTTTTTTCTTTCTTTCTTTCTTTTTTTTTTTTGAAGGAAAAAAAGATTTTATAGTATAGAAGAATAATTATAAAGAGAAAAAAAAGTGTGAGGGAGTAGTGAAGATTCGAGCAGCAGCAAGGAAAAATGAAAGAAACCCAGTGGGCCCGGGCCCAAAATGTAAGAGAACATGAAGCCCACGTCGTGAGATGAGAAGAAACGAAGTGTCGGCAGGAAAGAGCCAAGAACAAGTGTCACCATCATCGCCGACGATTTCGGGCCCAATCCAACGGTTGAAGTAGAGAGAGAGGAAGTCACGTGGTGGTGGGCCCCACGGCCATCTTTAGCCGTATTTCACGCACCTCATCTCCCATTTTTTATTTTATGCTTAGCTGTCATTTTGTACCCCCACTTAAATATACTATTCCGTAGGCCGCCACTCAATTTACTACACTGCCCTCACTCTCTCTCTCATTTTGCCTTTTTAATTAATTAAACTATCAAAATATCAATTACATCTAAGTTGCCATTTTTATGATATGATTTACCTCAATCGGGAGATTTTTCCCGAGTGTCCCAGCTCATTCATGTTATGCTTGTTGGATCATATCAATTAATTTACTGAGATAAATTGTCACAAAAATTACTGAATAAAAATAAAGACGGAGCCTTTTTACCTTAAAACTTTAAAACTTCTTTTAATTCACTCAGGCAACTCACATTTTTTGCTCGTTTAAAACTGGAATAGAAGAATATTTCCATTTTCCTTCTTTAGGGCAGGTTTTTAAATGATTAAAATAAACGACTATATATTCATACTTTTATATGGGGAAATTCCTAAAAAAATAGTTACTGTGTTTCCATTATATCCTAACTGTTGATCCACTCGCCTGCCAACACAAAAGGAGTAAAAAATATGAATCCATCAAAATAATTAATACATTTTCAAATTCATTCATTCTTTAGACTCTAGTCAATAAGTAACAATGATTGAGATTCATCCGCCACAGTGAAAACTTAACCAAAAACATTCTTTCCAACTTAAAAGGAATTAGGAAGAAGAAAAAAACAGAGGATGAGAGTCAATTAGACATGCTTGTTGCTTGATGAAAAACTTATGATTCTTTACTTTACATTAAACAAAAACAACAAAATCCTCAAAAAAAAAATGAAGATAAAGTAGGAGTCAAACCTTCTTCTCCACCCCTTACCCTCAAGAAAAAAGAATGTTTTTTTTTCCATTTCCCATCTTTTTTTCTCCTTCATTATATATATAATATATATTAAAAAAGGAAAAAAAATTCCCTAAATAATAAAAAATAAAATCACTTTACACAGACTTGCCGTGATTGTAACCATAATACGATAAGTACCATTTGACGAACTTTTTCAACCCGGTTTGCAAATCAGTTGTGGGCCTGTACCCGAATTCCCTTCGCGCGTAGCTTATATTCGCGTGCGTGAACGGAACGTCGCCGTTTCCGGGCATGTCCACCACATTCTTCTTCGCCTTCACTTTCAAATGCTTCTCCAACATCGACACCATCATCGGCACCGTCACCGGAGACGTATTACCCAAATTGAAGATCCGGAACTGAGCCGGGCCCCGTTTCTTCCCGCCCGAACCCGTGCTCTTCTTCGCCGTGTCCAACGACCCCACGCACCCCTTCACGATATCATCAATGTAGGTGAAATCACGTGCCAAATCGACCCGGTTCTTGCCCCGGTATATCGTGATCGGCTTGCCTTGCAAGATGTTCCGGGTGAAAGAGAAATAAGCCATGTCGGGTCTGCCCCACGGCCCGTAAACCGTGAAGAATCTCAACCCGGTTATCGACAACCCGTAAATATGGTTATATGTGTGGGTAATTTCCTCCCCGGCCTTCTTCGTGGCGGCGTACAACGACGCGGGTTGGTCGGTCCGATCCGATTCGGAGAAGGGTACCTTCTCGTTCAACCCGTAAACGGAGCTGGAGCTGGCCCACACGATCGAGGGCTGGGGGTCGGCGTTCTTGCATGCCTCTAGAAGCGTGACGAGGCCGGCGATGTTGCTGTGCACGTACGATTGGGGATTCTCCATGGCGTATCGTACGCCGGCCTGCGCCGCCAGGTGCATAACGTGGGTGAAGTGGACGATCTCGAAGAGTTTCGCTATCATGCGCGCGTCGTTGACGTCACCCTCCACGATGAATATGCCTTGCGAATTGAGGAGATTTTTCCGGTCCTTCTTCAGAGAGGGATCGTAGTAATTGTTGAAGTTGTCGAGGCCGACTACGCCATCGCCTCGCTTCTTGAGGGCGAGGGAGACGTGGGAACCGACGAAGCCGGCGGCGCCGGTGACGAGGACGGAGAATCCGTTGTGGCGGTGGATCTGAGCGGAGGAGCGAACCTGCTTCTCCCAGTGGATGCCGCCCCAGGCGGTGGAGAAGTACTTGCTGCCGGAATCGACAAAGGATTGGAAGCTGAGATATGCCGCCGTTAGGGCAACCAAGAAGAGGGCCCACAGGAACATCGTGCTCGTGGAGGCGAAACACCGGTGGAATTGGCGGTGCATTGAGTGCGATTTATCTTTGAATTTCCCCGGCGTTGAAGGGAGGAACAATTCTTCCTCGGCCATCGAAGGCATTGTAATCTATCGTATTAGCTCGTCAATCAAAACAAGGGCGAAAAGAAATGGAAAATCTCTACTCTCCGGAATAGAAAATTGACGGGGAAATGATTGAGGAGAGAGAGAGAGAGAGATGGGAAATGGGGGAAACAGATGCAGAGAGAAAATAAAGTGCACCTGCTAAGGCGAAAGGGAGGAAGAAGAGGGGAATATATAGTGGGAGACCACAGAGGAATACGCGTGAACGCGTTAATGGACAGGGTGGAAATTAGAAGGGAAACGGTTTTACTTTACTATACCTAATTACCTATAGTATACCAGGGTAAAAACTATTTTAGAGAGAGGGAGAGGGAGAGGGAGAGAGAGAGAGAATGAAGAGCAGAGAATGTGACCAATGAATGAGTGGACATTGGAGATTTGGCGAGAGGAGAATATGGGGTTAGATTAAATACGCTGGATTTGGTAATTTTGTAAATGTACGGTTTGCTTAATTGGATAATATACATTTACGCTCTTATCCTCCTCCTTTTTTGGACTATTATTCTTCAGTGACACCTCCCGCACCCACCAACTATACTAATAGTCTAATACAATACACCACATATTGAATGATATGTCACTCTTCATTTTAAAACAATAATGATCTGTTTATCTATAAATAAATCAAATTAACTATTAACTATATTATGATTTTGTTACGTGTTTTCCTCGCCACTTTTCATTCAGATCATGGTTTCACTTCTTATCACATATTCACATATAATAAGTATATTTTGTTACAAATTTCTAATATTAAATTAGTATTTTTGCAAAAAGTTACAAACTGTTGCTATATGCTTATAATTATGTCATCAACACATTCACAAATATTTTGTAGATTTAAATATAACCACCATATCATATTTTGTAGCTATTGAGATCTAACGTTTAAGAAAACTGAATTACTAATATACATTTGATCTAATTATCTACTAAAACAATAAGCACCATTTTTTTTAAAGCAAGTTTATTTTATAAATAATATATTGAACACATAAAAAACACTTAATAAATATAAATAAATTTTATTTTAAATTGTGTGTATTAAAAGTAATGAGTGGGACAAGACAAGAAATATAGTAGTATATGTGTATTTGTTTCAGTTTTGAAACGAAAAAACAGACAAATTGGTAATAATAATTTAAGATGATCGAATGTAATGTGTCGTTATAATCACAAGTCCTGTAGCTCAGTAGTATTACTCATTAGTTTAACTGTATAAGGGTGAGAGGTGGGAATGGATTCCCAACTCCAATTCCCCCAATGCACAAATATATATGTATATATATACACCGTAAGTAATAATAAAAACTAAAAATAATATAAATCTCAGTTATGGGTGACTTTTTATCTCATTGCTTCCAATTTATTACATTTTTACACGTGTACATGCATAAATTTGATCAGTATAATTTATAGAGATTAGTCTGAAAATTATATTACATAAATTTAATCAGCATAATTTATAGAGTTTAGCCTGAAAATTATATAAAATAAGTTTGATCACCTTACTCGTTCATCCTTGAAGATGAAGTGTGATTTAAAGTTTACTGAAGCTAAGAATTTGCACCATTTTTGGGCTATCATTATCTCCAATCTTCATTTGATTTTTGTTTATTGTCTTCCGGTACAAATATTGATCTATTTGGCCTTTCTTCTTTTTTGTTTATTTTTTTAACATATTAATAACTTAGAACTTGGATTGAAAATCAAACCGAATGGTTTAATGCTTTTATTTATTAATTAAAAATTTATTTAAACTAGGTTCGATAAACATATCGAACAAATTTAAATATAATTTTTTATTTAATAAAATTTAAAACTCAATTCGATCTTGAGCTCGATAAATTATTATATATAAATTTTTTTTCCTAGAGCCAAACAATTCAAGAAATTTAATCAAAATGCAATTACACATATATTAAAAAGTGTAAATGGATACAACTATTCAAAAACCAAATAGCAAATGTTTTTTAGCCAACATTGATAACTCATGCTTTTTTATTCAAACTTTTTCACAATGTCTTAAATACCCTTACTAAATGGTGGGTCCAGTCAACAACTACCACTTTGACTCATCTTTGAATTTGATTTAATTGAAACCGTGACAAAAAAGTACTTGGACTTGGGGAATATATTCTCACGAGGCACAAGAGTCAAAAATTGACTCATCTCTGAATTTGATTTAATTGAAACCGTGACAAAAACGTACTTGGAATTGGGGAATATATTCTCACGAGTCACGAGAGTAAAAAACATCTATTTGACTGCAATGTGAAATCTATTTGAATACACACGACAAGGGGCAAAAAAATCCTCACGAAAATACACACGACAAGGGGCAATTAATCCTCACGAAAATACACACGACACGGGGGAAAAAATCCTCACGAAATTCTGGGAAAAACCTCATGAACGATTTCACGCGATTGAAGAACCCATCGACGGCAGGTTACACGCGATCTCGAGCCATGAAGAATTTGGAGCCTTGGGCCGTGGAATTTCAACAGGTTAGATATCTAACACAACAAACAATTTCATGATTTAATCGATCGATTTCATGTCGAATTTCTCTCAATTTAAATATGTGGAATCCAATTCATGTTTCTTTGCCAATTTGCATGAGATAATATGTTTGAATGTCGTTTTTTGTGAATACTATGAGAATATGTGAAATAGGTTGAACTTTGTGGATTTCGATTCGTATATTTTTCGAACTGTTAATTCTGAATTTGTTGATGATTTCGTGAAAATAATTGCTTACGAATAGAGATCTCGTGATAATATATACACACGATATCTCTATTCGTGTAAATAATTGCCACGAAATATGTTATCGTGTTAAAAATATTCGTGAGAATATATTTACACGAAATGAGATATCGTGTTAATATATTCTCATGAGAACCCTTGTCGTGAGAATATATTTACACGATATCCCATTTCGTGTAAATATATTCTCACGATTAGATTTTTTTTTTCGGTTGTGCTTGCAATTTTTATGTCATAATTAATTCTTCTTCTCAATCATTGGTGAATTTTCAGTATGTAGGTATCTATATCATGTCCAATTAGTTTTAATTTAATTATATTTGTTTTATTTTTGCATTATTTATTGCTAATTTTTTGTATATATATTATTTAAAAAATAGCGTGATTGGGTGTGGAGGAGAGAGGCTTTACAGAACATGACATGCGGGATTAATTTATACTGGAAGGACAATATGAGTGTAATTAGGAAAGTATTCCATGTGATCAGTAGTGGGCCCGAACTATTCAAGCAGTTTAGGAGAGATTCGTGTTTCGGGCATCTGATAGATTTCGCGGGGGGAAACAGTTGTAACAATGCTCTACACGCATTGTTGAGTAGGGAGGTGATTATTGACGGTGCAGGGGAGCACGATATTTGGTTTCGGATTGGAGAAACCAATATTAGATTTTCTCCGAGTGAGTTTGCTCTGGTGACTGGACTGCAGTTCGGAGGATCCGATTTTGATCCATCTGCATCACATCAGATTTCTAGGAGATCTTTCTATTCTCGTGAGTTGAACAAGACACCTCTGAGAGTGAAGGACCTACTTGAGAGGTTTAGGACCTATTCACTAGGAGATGACCTCATGGATTACGTCATGGTCGCCAATGTCCTGTTCCTGCACACTATGATCTTTGGATATGATCAGACACACATGATAGATGACTGGGTATGGGTCTTAGCCGAGGATCGGGATCGATGGAACTCATTTCCATGGGGAGCTTATGCATTCAGTCTGTTGACGCAGTATATGAGTTTGGTAGGTCTCGTTTAAACGGACATGTCTCATTTTCTTTGCAAATAACCGTTAGTCAACTTTTGCTGGATCGGGAGACCGAATATTCCACTTGACGCTGCATATGCCACTTTCCAACAGCAATTACCAAATCTTTCTTCTCCAAGAAAGTCTTTCCCACGGCTATCGCATCAATATCTGTCGGGGATGGGTCGTCCTGTACCACTGCTAGTGCATCGTCAACATGGGCCACAAGAATAGACCAATGTCCTAAGGGAGGAAAGTCTACATTTGGAGCTTCAACATCAGGAGCAACATCCTCAGATGAGAAGTTGTGAGGTCCACCATGCTGTAGAATATTGACAAACTCATCGAGACGCCCTGACTCGCGAATCCATTCACAAAATTCAGCAATTTGCTTACGCCGAACTTCACTCTCATAATTCTCGGCATCATCATCGTCGTCATCATCATCATCATCCCAAGACAGATCATCAACACTATCATCTCAGTAACGTACACAACCGGCTCATCTTGCTCCTGGACCAAACAAGCTAAATCAACATCCGTCTTCAACAGTCCTTTTAGTGTCCTCCCTGTTAATGACCTCGTCAAATAACTCAGTGTATAACTAACACTTGTTGGAGATCTCTCCATAAAATCGTGAATTTCTTCGACCAATTTATCATGAGATAAATTGTCAAATGGGAGGTACACCAGCTGATCTTCACCATCCACATACTCAGATCTCTCCCATCTACCGCTATGTCAGACAACAATACGTTGCCAAGCCATCTGCAAATTAACAATAAACAGTAATTAAGGTAATTTAAAAAAAAGATCTCGTGAGAATATTATTACGGAAGCATAGAATTCGTGACAATATTGTCACGGTTCAGGTGATCTCGTGACAATATTGTCACGAATTCTATTATCTCGTGACAATATTGTCACGAGATGAAGACATTATAAAATTTAAAAAAAAAATTATTGTCACGAAATCTATTCATTTCGTGACAATAATTTTTTAGCCACGAGATGTGTTCTTCTCGTGAGTATTATTGTCACAGTTCATAGATTTCATGACTATATTGTCACGAAATCTCTGAACCGTGACAATAATACTCACGAGAACACTGTGTATCCGAAAAAAAAATTCGATGCTACTAATCTTTGCAAAACGTCCAAATCTTTAATTTCACGTTAATCTACCACAAAATATACTAATTTACCAACAATGTATGAATATACAATCACACTACCAAAAAAACTCTCATACATAACACTTCATACATAACGGATATTTTAAATATCCGTTATGAGAGAAGTGTTATCTCCGATCATACATAACGTTTTCGAGTCTTACGTTATCTGTGAGTGTTATATATTATTCACAATTATAACGCTCATTTAGTACCGTTATGCGTTGTGTTATGTTTAAACACATTATATAACAGTAACATTTACCGTTATGAATATTCATTATGTATATATGTTAATTATAATTTTTTTAATTTAGAATAAAATTGCCAAAATTTTCTAATTTTCCCGCTGTTCTTTCTCTCACCCGCCACTATTTCCCACCAAACATAAAAATTTATTTTTTTACGTTCAGGCAAAAGAGATCCCCAAATTTTAATCTGAAAGAAAAGCCCTCATGTAAAGTTCCATGGCTAATTTGGATCCAACTTCTTGTAATGATTCTTCTCACCATTCTCCTCTTTTTTTGGTTTAGCATCTTTACTGTAGAATCCTCTAGTTTAGCATCTTTACTGTAGAATCCTCCAGTTCAACCTCTGCTTCGCCTTCGACTGGCGCCGCCACCGCACCACTGCCTCATCTCAACAATCCCAGTTCTTCCCACAGGAGAGAGAAGGTTCGTTAATCAAATTCTTGCTCTTGTTAGGAAAAAAAATCTTAGTTGAAAATTATAGTTTTTAATTTATTACCATGTTGACAATTGAAATCCCTAACCAAAATCTCCTTCTTTCGTTCTTCTTCTTCTTCTTCTTCTTCTTCTTTCCACTTCTGGCGAGAGCACTACCGCCAAATGACCAAACTCATCCAACATCAACCATACTAATAGACAGAGATTATACAAGAAAATCCTAAATTAGGAAATGAAATTGAATCCCTAATTCTCACTCAGCTCTCTTCTACTTTTATTTCCTCTTCTTTACCAAAACCTTGTCGCCGATTGATGGAAAGAAGTTCGTGGACACGAAGCCACTCCCAAATCAACCGCAAACCCGACCGCTTGGTACAAACCTGTGGTCAAAATTTCACTCTTACCTATTCGATTCGACTCCAGACACACCAGATTAAGACCTAACTCATTTCTCTTATAATTTCTTAGTTTTGCTAAAATTCTATTTGTGTTTCTACTTCTTTTTCTATGAATTCTGGAGACTGGGATTTTGTGATGTGGTTTGTTAGCGAGGGTTTGGAATAGAGTTTGGGTTGAAGTTTAGAGAGAGGGGTGGAGTTTGATGCAGATGAGTTTTCAGACTCTGTAGGAGAGTTTAAAGGGTTAAGAAGCTTAGCAGGGGAGGGAGACAGAGGAGGGGGGAAATTTTTTGATTTTTTTTGTGTTGATTGGGATTTCTGGAACATAACTGGGTTTTGAATTAGAATTTTTTGATGATTTTTTGGTAGGTTGTCATGAAAACACAGATGATTTTCTCTACAAAACGGAAGAGTTGAACCTCACTACTGATGCCAGTAATTCAGCACATCTCGATGGTGGAACATTTATTGTTGAAGTTTATTCTAGGTGCCTGGTCTCTCTCTCTCTCTCTCTCTCTCTCTCTCTCTCTCTCTGTATGTGTATACATGCTTAGTATATGGCTGCCATGGCTGATTACAAATTTTTCATCAGCAATGCCCAGACTAGTGTATGGCCAAGAGACATAATTCCATAAATTAGTCTAATTTTCAATTCTAGGAAATGTAGAGCTCTATCATTTTGCTTTTATTCACTTCACTTCTATTGTGAACAATTCGTTAATTTGAAATTCGGACTTAAATTTTGGTGATGTATGAAATTCATGGCTTTTAATTCTCTTCATGCTCTCTGTTTTTTCTAGTGATGTATGAAATTCATGGCTTTTAATTCTTTCCCTGCTCTGTTTTTTCTATGTGGTTTTGGGGTTTGATTGGATCATTGACTTCGTTGGATTGTATTGAAACATTGCAATTGTGCACACAAAAGAAAGATGTACGTACGCATCATTTTTCTCGCTTTTTGCTACACGCTTATTTTTTCTTGCCTTTTGCTATACTTGCTTGCTAATAAGTGGACGTATGTGTACTGTGTAGGAAATTTGTTTGATAGATGGGAAATTCGTTGGGAGATGTATGATATGAGGAGTGATCCATTGCTCCTTGGCGGAATTGGATGGTTGTGTCACCATTGATCGTTATTAAGTTTACTGCACTTGCCGTCTAATGCTCTTTGCACGAACCTAGGCTGTAGAAATTTGATTTGCATATAATTCCGTGTTCATTATTTTTGTAATGAATAGTATTATGAGATTTATGCCTTAGTATCGTTTTGTTAAATGAGAAAGTGAGTGCTAAAGGCGAGTGCTTGACTGCTTGTTGGTACTCTCCAAAAGATCTATTGATCATGAGTTTGATGTAAGACGGTAATGCACATGCTCAAATTTGACTGAATTTCAAGTATTGCCATAATCTCATAGATGAAAGAAAACAAGTTTTTTAATTCTTAACTTATTTTCTGAGTTAATTACCAATGTCATATTTCTTTTTTTGTAGAAGGCTAAGATTACCACTTAATAGACGCTATATAATGGCCTTCTTCTTTCTTGGTTTGTCTGGGTGAGTGGAATATCTCAAGTTTGTTTTAAGTTGGCCTTTTAAACTGCTTTTAGAAATACTAATAATTTGTGTATGTTTCTTCTTTGTTATTTGGCTGTTGGATTAGTATTTTTGGGAACCAACTTCTGTTTTTAATTGATCTTCGCTACACAAATCCAACTTATGCTGCAGCGATACAATCAGCTATTTCAGTTTTCACATTCATATTGGCTGTAATGATGGTCACATAGAATGTGATGCCAGTGTAATGGATGGTGACTCTGGAGCTTTTGGTGCTGTTGGAGCAGTGCCAGGTACTTGGTTTCTGAATCACTAAATGTGTTTCACTTCAAAATTGGTACGGTTTAGGTATGTGCTAATTCATTGACCTCTAGCTAGCTCGTGTTTTTTCATTACTGCTTTGCATTCTTGTGAAGTTAATGGTCGACAGGTGTTAGAAATGCCATCCAGATTGCTGTGTTGCTAGCCAAAGAACAGATTTTGGGTTCATCACTTCTTGGTCGAATTAGTCCTATGTATGGTTCTCCTCCTTTTTGTGTTTCAAAGATGATGCTATCTTAAGGTTATACATTTTTTACACCTTTGTACCAGTACAATATTATCTTTGTGAAAACTGGTTTGTCCTTCTGACTTCTGAGAATATAGTGTAATTTGATTATTCTTTTGCATATCCTGCTATTTCATTCATGCTATAGAAAATCATCTGTTGATAAGTAAGTTCATATTGCTCAGGTTTCTGGTTGGTGAAGGGGCTCATATGTGGGTAAAGTCCAAGGGTATTGTTACTGACGGCACTATAGAGGAGGCTGATGATGTAGGTTTTAGTTTTGTTTTGGTTTCCTTTCCAAATACAGTGTAATCTTATCCTTATGAGAGACAAAAAAATAAAATTGCTTTTCTATCTGTAGTTTTATTATTAGGACTAAGTATGACATATTTCCATATTGACTTATCATGGTTTATGCATTTCATGGTGCAGTGGTTGGTGACTGAGAGGGCTCGGAATCAATGAAAAAGATATAAAGCAATGCTTGACGATGCCATTGCTAGATGTAGCTTTCTTAGTTTGTGATACCTTGCTTATCATTATCTTTTATAATTTTACCTCTAAATAATTCTTAGAATTTTTTTTTAATTTTTCCTTTAATATGATCTTGTTTTATGTTCTGCATCATGTCCAGATTTCTCTAATACATTTTTTGTTTGTGATTTATGTTCTTCATGTTTCATCAGTAGAGGCTCAATCACATGATATTTCAAAGATAAAGAAGAGCGGGACTCAATCTTATTTGTTTAATACACTAGAAGAGGATGCTATAGTGGACACGATTGGAGTAATTTGTGTCGATTCTGATGGACATATAGCTTCTGGAGCCTCAAGTGGTGGTATTGCTCTTAAGGTGATCCTTCTAACAACTTTAGTGAACTCTTAACAGCTCAAAATTACCCTAATTTTGTATTTGGCTAAATATATTTCATGTTTGTGGTACAGTTATATCCAAAAACAATTCCTCCTTGATCATACGAATTGAGCTTTTAGATTGATTATATGATGTATCATTGCCCACTTGTTGCTTGTTTGTTCTATCATCAACCACCTATATTCAACCACTAGAAAAACAAATATGTGAGGTTTATCTAAAGCCACTCTGTAGAGGAGGATTTGGGCTGAGAGTGGATTTTAACTTGTTTCCGAACATCGGTACTCCATTTACTGACGAACGTGAATTGAGTGAAGATGATATCAAATATCTCTCTATTCCATAAGATCCGTTATCATACTTTCTTATTCAATTGAACTTGCCATAATTTCCCTTTAATCGTGTTTTCCTGGTGAATTAATTCTTGATCAAGATTATATGAGATAATTATCACTAGTTGTGCCTTTATTTTGAAATTACTTCACAGGTTAGAGGTCGTGTTGGACTAGCAGGAATGTATGGTGCTGGTTGTTGGGCATCCTCAAGAGGCCCTTTTGGGGCTCCTTTTATTGTCGGTTGGTGTGTTAGTGGTGTTGGAGAGTACCTAATGAAAGGCTTTGCTGCTCGTGAGTGCTGTGTGTCTTCGTCATTGTATGTTTCTCTATAGGTTTTCACAGCACGGTCCCTTATTCTACATTAGTCTTCGAACTTGAGGCAGAGAACTCTAGTTTGAGATTGTCTTGCAATGCAGCTCAAAATGATCACACAGATAATTGCTATTGCAGGTCTCAGGATGGTCCAGTTAATGCCTGCTCGAAAGTCTTGCGATCTGTTCTTGGAAGTGGTCAATGTGTTGGTGAGAAGAGTGCTGGAGTTTTACTTGTTCAAGCTGATACTTCTCCTCCGGTGAGATTATATACCTTGCATATCAAAAAATTCTGAGGACAATTCAATTTAATTAGTGAGTGTTTGCCCCAGGATTGTGGTACTCGTGCAGAGCTTAAAGCAGTCGAGATTGCGGCTGCATATACTTCCTCATCTTTCGGAATAGGTTATTTTGGGAGCTCCATGGAGCGGCCAAAGGTATAAATAGTTGACTAATTGCATATTGGAATATGTGATGTGATAGCTTCTCATATATTGAGCCTCTACATTATCTGCCTCCTCAAACAAATATATTGTGTTTTAGTAAAGTCTTTATTATTTATAGTTGTTGACTGTTGTGCTTTGCTTAACTCTTACCTGCTATATCTCAAGAAAACTGGGCAAAAATGATGTTGTTATGCTACTATTACAAGTTGATATTCATGTATAAGAATTTGCACTACTCTTGCATATAATTCCATACAATAGAGATAAAATATTTTATGATACATTATGAAGACATTACACGAGCGAAATACTACTTCTATCACGTTCATCATCTTAAACTTTATATATTAAACTTAAAATAATTCCCCTGCTATGCAAGGGTGGTGTGCTAGAAAAATATTATAATTATGAATTTTACTTTTTGATTGACCGATAAAATGTCCATTGTGGATACATTTAACGTATTGATATGATATTGGCAATAACATCGAGTTGGCATTTTTTTAAGTTTCATATGATTAGTTTATTATTTTATTCTTAATTCTTAACATTTATAATTATATATGGAATTTTTTCAAGTATGTGCAGAGTGCTAGACGACCAGGTAAAACTATTCATGCATGATAATACAGATCGAAAATTACCTATATTATTATTCCCATGGAAATGGTTCATTTCAAGATTAATTTATCAATGTGATTAAATTGCAGAGAATTTATTTTTGGATGCAGATGTACATACTAGGTACTTCTGAAATTATTTGACTTTTTGTATGTTAATTCTTGGGTTGTTGGTATGCCACTGTTAATGTCAAAAGTTTTTCTTCAATTGTTTTGTTGAGGATAATTATATGCGGTGGAGCAGTAGAGGATTCAATGTATCTTAAGAATTTCATAAAAAAAATGTACTCTTGGCAATGAATAAAAGGGTTGTTGGTGGAGTTTTGGAATGTTATTGGGAAAAAAGAATTATTGTAGCTCAATTTTTTAATTTTTCCTGCTAATCTGCTGGTTTTGTCTCTGATTTTGTTTACTGCTTTTCAAGATTGGGTTGAGATTTCTGTCTGGAGTTTCAAGAATAGAAGCACACATTTCCTGATCTTGTTCTACTTGTGGCAATGTTTGTTGCAGTATAAGGAATTTCTACCTACTATTTTAGTCACTCCTTCATCGAGACAATGCCGCCAGCTACTTCCATGTCGTTTCCTCATGGGCCGGCCAATTATGATGAGGTTTCAATGCAGCAGAGTATGCTTTTCTTTGATATTTTGAAGGTACTTTATAGTTTATTCTTCCATATTATAATTCGTTTGGTGGTCGTTTGTGCATTTCTCATTTCTTGCACATTTTTAAATTAACTTTATGTGAAATGAAGTCATTATGTGAACTAACTTTACTGAATAATGTAGTGAATGTTGGAGAGTAATAATTGTGAAACTGCATGCGGTGGAACATCTCTTTTCAATTAGTTTGAATTGTTGAATTTTTTATACGTACTTCAGCCTTACCATTGATAACTAATCTTGTTTTGGTCGGGAAGAAAGACACCGAAAGAATTTAATTTGATAACAATACATCTCTCTAATTAGTATAACCACATTCCTATATCTAATGCTGCTGTACATTCTTGAAATGTATTTTAACACTATAACACCGTTTCTTCAGGATTTGAAGAATTTTAGGAAACAACTGTATTCAGCAACAGAATACTTTGAGTTGTCTTACACTAACAATGACCAAAATCATGTGTTAGTTAATTATAGGTTATTGAATTGCTATATCCGTGAAGAACATTACTGCAACAGAGGCATTTATTTGATCTTGGTCTACTGCACAATCTCTAGCCATTCAGTAATTTGATCTTGGTCTACTGCACAATCTCTAGACATTCAGTAATTTGATCTTGGTCTACTGCACAATCTGCTTAAGTTAATACAGGCTATGATATGAGTTGTTTAAGAAGACACTATCACTTGGAGACATGCTTTTGCTCCTTTACTTGATTTCCTTATTTGCTTAAACATAGATCAGAGCTTCAACCGAACATGATGGAGAGGTATGATGCTATATCAAACCCAACTTAGAGGATTAAAGGCTTAGTTTGTTGGTGTTGTAGTTGATTGTTTATCTTTTGCTTGATTTAGGTGATTTCATTTGTTAATAAGAGCATTTACATGATCTCGTTAGCTTGCCTGTCCATGACAGAAAATTTTATGCTCGCTTTTGGCAGGGGAATCTTAGTTGAGATTGGGTTGTTGTTGAGTATTGTGTTGATTAATTTTTACCACTTACTTCTCCAACCGTGACAGGTTTATAGTTGAGCAGTTGAGTTGAATGGGCGCCTCTCAATCATCGAAAAAGTTGTTCCGATCGAAATGGCTAGCTAGCTAGTTGCAATATATATATATTTTTTACATTAGTACGATATAAACATGTGTAGAATGTTGACTATATTCAGATGAATGTATGAATATTTTTTGAATTAGATATGCGATGATTTATGGGAATTTCAGTTATTTTTATTGTTTTAGAATGATTTTAATTGCTGAAAATCTATAAAAAAAAATTGTAGTAGGCATACATAACGATACTCATTGGAAACATACATAACGGCAGTGAAACTAAAAGACTGTCATGTATAAGACCTAAAGATAACGAAAACTAAAAATATGTTATGTATCTAATAGATAATATATATTGACTCATAAAGAGCGTGCTGATGGTTCTTTTGAGAGGCATAAAGCCCATCTTGTAGGTGATGGAAGCACACAGCAGGTTGGGATTGACTGTGGAGATACTTTCAATCCGGTGGTTAAGCCTGCTACCATCCGGGTTGTTCTTAGCTTGGCTCTCTCTCGGCATTGGTCCATTCACCAGCTTGATGTCAAGAATGCTTTTCTTCACGACAATTTGACAGAGACGGTCTATATGCATCAACCACTTGGCTTTCGTGATCTTAAGCATCCGGATCATGTGTGCCTCCTCAAGAAGTCCTTATATGGTTTAAAGCAGGCGCCCCGGGCTTGGAACAAGAGGTTTACTGATTTTGTTTCCACCCTTGGGTTTCACCGCAGCATATCTGATCACTCTTTATTTGTTTTCCGCCATAGTGAACACATGGCGTACCTTCTGTTATATGTTGATGATATTTTATTGACAGCTTCTTCTGATATGTTGCGGCGTGAGATGATATCTCGCCAGAGCTCCGAGTTTGCCATGAAGGACTTAGGACCGTTACATTATTTTTTGGGTATTGCTGTGACTTCTCATGCTGGTGGTTTATTTTTGTCCCAACAGAAATACGCCCGAGAGATTATCCAGCGGGCCGGAATGGACTCTTGCAAACCGGCTGCCACTCCTATGGACACAAAACCTAAGCTTGCTGCAGTCGACGGTCCACCAGTGGCGAACCCCACTCATTATCGTAGTCTAGCTGGGGCTCTTCAGTATCTCACATTTACCAGGCCGGATATTGCTTATGCGGTTCAGCAAGTATGCTTGTTTATGCATGATCCCCGAGAAGCTCACTGGCTGGCCTTGAAGCACATATTGCGCTACTTGCAGGGTACTCTCGATCTCGATTTAACTCTATATCAGTCTTCGGCCAAGACACTGCTTGCCTACACCGACGCTGATTGGGCAGGGTGCCCGGACACGCGATGCTCGACGTCTGGCTATTGTGTGTTCATTGGGGATAATCTGGTTTCTTGGTCAGCTAAGCAACAACAAACTTTATCTAGGTCCAGTGCTGAGGCGGAGTATAGGGGTGTGGCCAATGTTGTGTCGGAAACATGTTGGATTCAGAATTTACTGCTGGAGCTGCATCATCCTATTGCGACAGCGACACTGGTATATTGTGATAATGTGAGTGCTGTCTACCTTTCCGGCAATCCAGTCCAGCACCAGCGCACAAAGCATATTGAGATGGATATTTATTTTGTTCGAGAGAAGGTTTCCTGTGGTCAGGTGCGCGTTCTACACGTCCCGTCCCGATCTCAGATTGCGGATATCTTTACGAAGGGTCTTCCTTTGATTCTTTTTAATGATTTTCGTGGCAATCTCAATGTCCGTCTTCCTCCAGTTGCGATTGCGGGGGTGTAATAGATAATATATATTGTATATATTAGTTAGAATATATATTGTATATATTATTATGATGTAAATTAGGTAATTAGAATAACCTAGTTATTCTTTTGTATATATACGCTATTCAAGGAATGGAATAGGCACGCATTAATCTCTTTCAGTATCAAAACATATATAACATAAAAAAGTGTTATCTAAACAACAAACAACGTTATGTATTAATCAATGTGGTATATTTCATAACGGAGAAAAATGAATTTTCATAACGGTACAAACCGTTATATATAACAATAATAGATCACGCAATGAAGAGTGTTATGTATGAAACAAAAACCGTTATGTAAACGTTCATAGATAACGGAGATAGTTAAACTTTCATAACGGAAGAAACCGTTATGTATGAGAGTTATAGATAACGTAATATTCGATGTCATGTTTGTTGCTACAACCGTTATGTTTAATAACATAGATAACGGATATTATTCTGTTATATATGAGCGCAGCATAGATAACACCAGTATACGTAACAGAGCTTTTTTCACATACATTCTATGAGCGTTTTTTTGGTAGTGTCACTAAAAAATTACAAAACAAACATCTTATAACTTAAATACCTATTAAACATATCTATTATGAAATTAACATAACTTACAGCTAAATTGCATGAAATTTTAAAAAGACTTCACACCCGACCAATTAGCTCATATTGACGGTTACAAAAATTAAAAACCCACCTCAAATTTCTTGGATATGTGTTGTTGCTTCTCCAAAATATTGTGTAAAATTTGGTGTGGGTTTATTGAAAAATGGCGTCATTTTTCAATTGGTAAAGCTTTGTTGGTTCTAACATTAAATGCATGCAATTACAATTCACCTACCCAAATCATAAATCCTTATTTTCATTTTTTTTTTTTAAAAAGCTGCCACAATTTTGTCATTTAATAAAGGAGAAAAGAAATGATAATTCTTCAAATAAGACAAAAAGGGCATGTAGGACTTTTACACCACTTTTTGAATAGAATAGTATGACTTATCAAACTTGACTAAAAAAGCATTTGCTATCTTGAATTTGACTACTTTAATTTTTCACCCTATTAAAAAATTGAAAGTGGAGACAACAAAATCTTGGTGGCATTTGGAAGCAATCCTTATCGCTTCCAAAATTTGTTTTAGCAAAAAAACAGTTAATAAGCCACGTATTGGCTGTTTATTCGATACGTACGAAGATCGATCATTGTTCTTCTCCAATGTCACTATTAGTGAGTGACAAAAAGATTATAATTTTTTTGAGTTTCAAACATTATAAAAACAGTACTCCCTTCATTTATTTATTCTTGATGAATGTACATATATTAATAAAGATATTAATTAGATAATCAAACTATCTCACACGTTATCATGTGAATATATTAAATGAGTTAAATATAGTTATTTGAATGCATTAAATGGGGTAAATATGAGAAAAATTTGAAATTTTTATCTCAATTGTGTAGAATGACACTTTTTGTGAAATAAAATTAAAGTGCTAAAATAACATTTATTATGAAACAGAGGGAGTTTTTTTTTTGGAAGAGCTGCGGACAGTAAATACTGTAATTTTCAGGAACTATCACCCGAAAAATAATATTCTGCCTCGTTAAATTATTACTCCTGTATTATAGAGATAGTGGAATGCCAATAACTTTTATACAGTCTACTAATATTAGTCATATGCAATCGTAATTCAACATATATTTTTTTAAACTCTAAATCAAACTAGAATATATTAAAAATTAAATGGAAAAATTTAAGGTCACATTATCCTGAAGTCACGTAGATAGCTCACATGATCACTTGATTTGTTCGGAAATAGAAAGCGTAGATTGAGCTAAAATATGATCTAACTTGTTGGCATTGCAAGACATAATATGAAATTCAATTACTATGCTGTTATTTTAGTGACTTGATTTTGACAAGTTACATGTCTCTTTCTTTTGGAGAGAGATTATTTGTCAGGGTTATGAAAACAGTTGGTTTCTTTTATTGTGTAAAATTCCAAAGATGAAGATTTAATGCGTATTATACAAACGTCTCTAATTTTGAGAAAGACAGTTTAAGTAATGGTCCAATTTGACACTTCATTCAATATTATGGTTCATTTTGAGCCAAATAGAAAACTTAAGGTCTTATTTGTTTTCAGTTTCAAATTGAAATTTTCCATTTTTTACTATTCAAAATACCGAAAACACATTTATTTTAATTATTTTTAATTTTAATTTTCACTTTTTCTAATCCTATATAACCTATTCAATCATATATTGTTAGGGACCCGATGCCGAAATTAGTGGAATCGACGCCGGAATTGGTGGAATTGGGCAAAGAACACGGTGAAGGGGGCGGAGATCTGTTGGGCAAGGTTAAAAATGGAGTCTTGGGAGAATTAGGGTTTGCTAACAATCGTTGCAATTTCTCAATTTCTGAAGATGAGAATCGGGTTGAAGGAATGGATCGGATCGTGGAAGGCAATTTAGAAACGCTTGTTGGGCTGGAAGCAAGCGAGTTGGGCCGAGGAAGTGTTTGGGCCAGAAATAGTGGATGAGTGTAAAAAGATAATGCTATGGTTCCAACTTTAGCTTATGTCATATTTTATATTATGTTTTTGTTTAATCTAAAGAAATGTTGTTAGGGTTTTGTAATGTGGGGGACCATTATGAGAGCATTTATACTCCTTAGTGGCATATGAAATGACAAGAAAGAATTATCTCAATTTCCTCCTCTCACTTCTTCTTCTCCTTTCCCTATTTCTTCCTAAATTCTTCCATTTCTTTCATTAATACCATTTGATCCTAAACAAATTACAATACCCAATTTAAATTATAAAAAAATAGCTATAGCAGACACTACAATTGGTATCATCAGAGCCAGTCTCCTGTGATGGCAGAAGGCAAGAGATTCAAAGACCTGCAAGAGGCACAAAGACGTACAAATCAGACATTGGAAGTTGAAGCTATGAAGAGAGAAGCTGCTGAGATCAAATTACAAGAAAAAATGGGAAAAATCACGACCCAGGTTCAAGACCAATTAAAGGGGGTTAACTCAAAGTATGAACATCTTTCACAGACCCTCAATGCTATACAAATGCAACTCTCCAATCTGTCTAAGGATAAGAGATATCATGGTGAACAATCCATACTAGGAGCACCTCCTAGCCCTATTACAGCTATCAGTGATTCACCAAATCAAACTTCTACTCTACTGGGTCATGACTACCCTTAACACAATCGCAATCATAGGTATATCATCTCATTCCTAAGGTGGATTTTTCCATTTTTGATGGTACTCAACCAGGGTATGGATCTTAAAGTGTAATCAGTATTTTCAACTAGTGCCTGGTGTACCAGATTCACAGAAAATGGTTTTGGCTTCACTCCATTTTGAGGGCAAGACTGCATAGTGGTTTCAAAATTACAGTTACAGGTTTCAGGATCTGCCTTAGAACCAATTCTTAGATGTTGTTTCAGCAAGGTTTGAGGAACTAAGGGAAGCCATGGTCATCATGGAATTTAACAAACTAAAACAGCAAGGTTCATATGAAGATTATGTGGACAAATTTGAAGAACTGAAGGCCTGTCTGGTTATGTTTAACGCTAATGTCTACTCAGAGGGGTATTTCATGGCTAGCTTCATCAGTGGGTTAAGTGAAGAATTGCATGCAGCTGTCACCATGTTCAACCCCACTAGCCTACAACAAGTTATTGAGCTTGGTAGGAACTAAATTCAAACCATTGATGCAATAGCCAAAAAATTGAAGGGTTCTGTCAAGAATTTTTCTGGAAATCCTTCAAATTTCAGGAGAAATGAATGTAGTGCTAGATTTCCACAGAAGCAGTCCCATAACCCACTAAAACCACCCACCAAGTTATTGTCTACAACTGAAATGGCTACTAGAAGGGAGAAGGGGCTTTGCTATAATTGTGATGAGCCTTATGTCTTTAGCCATAGATGTAAAAACAGGATCAACTACATGATTATATCTGAGCAAGCTAGCCTACATGCAAAATAGTTTAGGGACAAAGGATGAATACTCACCTTTAGAAACAGATGATGGTGAACTAGAGGAGGTGCACATGTCACTCAATGCCCTATCAGGTTCAGAGGAGGTTACTACAATGAGGTTGGTAGGGAAGAAAGATGACCATGAGCTCTTGATTCATATAGACACTGGGAACACTTTCAGTTTCATACAAGAAGCCACAGCTAAGAGGCTAGGAATTCCAGTGGAGCAAGTTACTCCACTCTTTGTGAGGGTAGCTAATGGCTAAAAACTAGTAAGTGACTCTCAGGCCACAGGGTTTAATTGGTGTGTGCAGGGGCACCAATCTGTCTACTCTCCTAGAGTTTTGAAAACTGAGGGCTATGATTTGATCCTAGTTGGGGATTGGCTAAAAACATGTACCCTTATAGAGTTGCATTACAAGAACCTAACCATTTCTATTACACAAGGGGAACAGAAAACTAAGCTAAAGGCTGCCAAATCTCTGGTGGACTGCCAGCTAGTGTCAGGCCACTCTCTGTATAAAATGATACATTCATACCAGAGAAGAGAAATAGAAGATGTTTTTATGGTAAAGATGCAGTCCATGGCCATTGATACAAGAGAAGATATGCAGGGCTTGCTGGAGGAATTTGGTGATGTCTTTGAAGAACCCAAAGATCTACCACCAGCTAGGGATGTTGAACAACACATCACACTCAAGCCCAAGAGTACACCAAGACATCAACAACCCTACAGGACTTCACATAGTCACAAAGATGAAATTAAAAAAATTGTGAGGGACCTGCTGAATTCTGGGCTTATTCAATACAGTAGGAGTTCTTTTGCTTCACCAGTCATTTTAGTGAAGAAAAAGGATCAAATCTGGAGGATGTCTGTTGACTACAGGTATCTTAATTCTCTTACTGTTAAGCATGAATATCCCATACCAGTGATATATGAACTCCTAGATGAGTTGCATGGGGCTAAATATTTTTCTAAAATTGACTTAAGGTCTGGATACTTTCAAATTTTGGTGAGGCCTCAAGACAGATACCTAACTGCTTTTAGCACTCACCATGGGCATTTTGAGTTTGTTATTATGCCCTTTGGGCTATGTAATGATCCTGCTACCTTCCAAGTCCTAATGAACCAGAATTTCAAAAATCAATTAAGGAAGTTTGTACTTGTATTTTTTGATGACATTCTGATTTATAGCAATAGTTGGGAAGCTCATTTACAGCATCTCAGGGTAGTTTTACAACTACTCAGGGACCAAAAACTCTATGTAAAAAAGAATAAGTGTAGTTTTGGTGTTACTAAGGTTGAATACTTGGGCCATATTATCACCTCAGAAGAAGTGGCTACTGATCCCCAAAAGGTTGAGTGCATGTTGAAATGGCCAGTACCAAAAACTCTAAAATAGCTCAGGGGATTTCTGGGTCTCACAGGTTATTACAGGAAGTTTGTTCAGGGTTATGGGTTGATAAGCAAACCCCTAACTGGCCTACTCAAGAAGGATGGTTTTCATTGGAATTCTGAAGCAGAGAGAGCTTTTCAAAAGCTCAAACTTACCATGACTACAACCTCAGTCCTTGTTTTACCTGATTTCAAGAAGCCTTTCACTCTTGAAACAGATGTAAGTGGAGCTGGGATTGGAGTTGTCCTAATGCAAGATGGCATGCCTATTACTTTTATGAGTAAGGCATTATGCCCAAAAAACCAAGCACTCTCAATCTATGAGAGGGAGTTTTTAGCTGTATTGATGGTTGTGCAAAAGTGGAGGGTCTATCTGCAAGGGCATAAGTTTATTATCAAGACTGATCAACAGTCTCTTAAGTACCTTCTGGATCAAAAGGTTATGAACCCACTTCAGCAAAAGTGGCTCACCAAACTGTTGGGATACACCTATGAAATTCAGTACAAGAAAGGTTGTGAGAATAAAGTGGTAGATGCTCTTTCTAGGAGGGAAGGCGGAGAAGAAAGCTGTGCAGCTATCACAACTGCAGTACCTAACTGGATTCACAAGGTTTCTCTTAGCTACCTGGATGGCCCCTACTTTTCCAAGATATTGAGAGCTAAACTGGTAGACAAGGACTCATATCCTGATTTCCAGGTCACTGATGGTTTGGTAAGGTATAAAGGCAGGCTAGCAATAGGAGCCTCTAGTGAACTCAGAAATACCATTCTCACTAGTATACATAACTCTACTTTTGGGAGCATTCTGGCACTAGAGGGACTTATATGAGGTTGAAGGGAGTGTTCTATTGGCCTAATATAAAGGCTGAAGAAGTGGGGAAATGGTTACAGGAATGTGAGGTATGCTAGAGGAACAAATCAGACCAGGGGTTGTACCCTGGGCTTCTCCAACCACTATCTATCCCACATCAAGCTTGGACCCACATTTCTATGGATTTTGTTGAGGGACTTCCTAAGTCAAATGGGAAGAATGCTATACTAGTGGTGATTGACAGGTTCACCAAATTTGGGCACTTCCTGCCACTATCACCCCTATACAGCTGAGTCAGTGGCCAAATTGTTCCTGGATAATGTCTACAAATTGCATGGGCCTCCTGTAAGCATTGTGTCTGATAGGGACTCTATTTTTACCAGTATATTCTAGAAAGAACTTTTTAGGCTAATGGGGGTCAACTTGGAGATGTCATCGGCCTATCATCCTCAGTCTGATGGCCAGCCTGAAAGATTAAATCAATGTCTGGAAAACTATTTGAGGTGTATGACTAGCTCAAACTCTCAATAATGGCTGCAGTGGCTACCCCTCACAGAGTATTTGTATAATACTAACTACCACACAAGCTTAAAATGCACACCTTACCAAGCTCTCTATGGTGTACCACCTCTGATACTCACAGTGTCATCCTACATTGACTCTCATAATGATAAAGTGGCAGATTTTATGCTACAGAGACAGACTATGGTGAAAACTCTCAGGGAAAACCTCATTCAAGCACAGAGCCGAATGAAGTGGTTTGCAGATCGTAAGAGACGGAACCGTTAATTTGAGGTTGGGGACCAAGTTCATCTCAAACTTCAGCCCTTCCGATAAAGCTCAGTGGCCCTCAGACGAAACCTGAAGCTATCATCTAAATTCTATGGGCCTTACACTATTCTTGAGTGAAAAGCTCTGTAGCCTACCGGTTGGATTTACCACGAACATCACGGATCCACCCGACATTTCACGTTTCTCTATTAAAAAATGCATAGGGAAGAGATCAGTACCTGCTCTGGATTTTCCTAGTACCAATGAGGATGGACTGTTCGTAGTTGCTTCGCTGGAAGCATTGTCACACCGTCTCTTTTCTTTGCACGGTACCACAGTTTCTCAGACCCTAGTGCATTGGCGGAATGGGAACTCGGATGAAGCTACATGGGAAGACGATTCCTTTCTGCAGAAAGCCTTTCCACTTTTTTATTCTCGAGGACGAGAATTATCTCAAACTGGGGGTATTGTTAGGGACCCGATGCCGGAATTAGTGGAATCGACGCCGGAATTGGTGGAATTGGTCAAAGAACACGGTGAAGAGGGCGGAGATCTGTTGGGCAAGGTTAAAAATGGAGTCTTGGGAGAATTAGGGCTTGCTAACAATCGCTGCAATTTCCTAATTTCTGAAGATGAGAATCGGGTTGAAGGAAAGGATCGGGTCGTGGAAGGCAATTCAGAAACACTTATTGGGCTGGAAGCAAGCGAGTTGGGCCGATGAAGTGTTTGGGCCAGAAATAGTGGCTGAGTGTAGAGAAATAATGCTATGGTTTCAACTTTAACTTATGACATATTTTATATTATGTTTTTGTTTAATCTAAAGAAATGCTGTTATGGTTTTGTAATGTGGGAGACCATTATGAGAGTATTTATACTCCTTAGTGGCGTATGAAATGGCAAGAAAGAATTATCTCAATTTCCTCCTCTTACTTCTTCTTCTCCTTTCCCTATTTCTTCCTAAATTCTTCCATTTCTTTCATTAATATCGTTCGATCCCAAACAAATTACAACACCCAGTTTAAATTACAAAAAAATAGTTGTAGCAGACACTACACACACACACACACACACACACACACACATATATATATATATATCCTTACAGTGAAATTCATTATTTAAATATTCATCAATTCATCATAACCACACAAATATTTATATTTTTCATCTCAACCACAAATTTTCAAATTGAAAATATAATCAAACAAACACATTTCCATTTTCCAACCATATAACTCTAAACATTAAATCATTTATCATAACAAAATCATTGCATTTTTTTAAAAATCAATACAAATCATAAATTAAAATAAAAATAATATAAACTAAAAATTAATAGTTGAAAATAAAAACAAACAACACCCGAGAGTTTGATTTAAGAAAAGGATCATACTTCAGGTCCAATCAATACCTTCTGTCCTTTAAAGTATGTTTAAAAATGCGCCTTTTTTCCCCTCTTAAAATAACATTATCCGAGACTTAGCTTTTACAACATATTTTCAAGTATATATTAAGAAATACAATTAAATAAAAATATAATCAAATTTAAAAAATTGAATGAACACGGAGAGGCGTGTTTGATTAGAAAAAATATCGTGGATGACATTTATTAATTTTTTTTAGCGTAATAATATTGTTTTGAATAATTATCGATTGATAGTCGAAAATCATATTACATTATAACTCCTACTATTTGGATCCCACTAATTTTTTATTTTTTTTAGATGTCGATGGTAACCCGCAGTCGCTACAGTGGTGCGCACTGGATAAACTCCATCTCTGTGTAAACCTCCAAACTACACAGGGGAGGTAAACCACACTTGCTATGCTAGGTGTGACAGGCTCACACCTAATGGTGTTGGTGGTGGATCGAACTTGAGACCTTTGGTCTTAAGATAACACCACTCCACCACTAGATCATCCCCAAGGGACATATCCCACTCATTTTTGTTTAGGCAGTAAATGGACAAGCTATAAGGAGGTGATTAGTATTACAGACTGAAATCATGTATGAATGAAATGAATTTAGGAATGGAATTAGTGTCTGAATGGAATAACGATTCCTATGATTGGTATGTCTATGGATTGAAAAACGGAATGAAATATCAATTTTTTTAATCTTATATAATGAATATTTTATGTACTTGCAAATTTTCTCACAATTGAATAAATTGTACGTAATAGCCAATAAATATCAACACATACCTTAATTTATTTTTTATATATCTAAATGTCATTTTTTTTTTTTAATATGTGATTTTTTCCCTAACCTTTTTAGCAAGTTATAATTTATTTATTTTATTGAAAAACTTTATTCTAAAATATTTAATTAGTCAATGTATAATAATTTGTATAAGTTAATAAAAATAATTTTACTTCATAGAAAAACAGTTTAACATTTCAATTTTTCATCTGAATATAGTAAATTATATCAAATACATAAACATTTTACATTGTATTATAACATATTTTTATGTTATATTTATTTCGGCATCACTTTCATTTTTCTTCAATAAAATTAGAAAAGCTATCAAAATTTAATTTTAACATATATTTTTAAATTATTTTTTGAAATAAATAAATAAATATAATAATAATAATAATAAATTATTTAAATTTGATTTTCGCTTTATCTCGAATCTTGTATTGAGGATGACCACAGAATTTGCATTCCAACAAGCCACCGTCTCCCGCCCAAAAGATCATGCAATTTCTGAAGCAGCAGTCAATCTTCTCTACTGGTAATCTCATACCCCGCACAAATGCGCAATAATTTCTTTGTGGTATAGAAATTATCTGTGACTAAGTTATTCTCAGGCACTATCTCTTTTATCAATTATGTAATCTGATCGAAGCACTTCTGCAACATGTTATTCTCAGACTTCAAGGTCATGAGACGAGCAACGAGTGACAATTGTGAATGTGTCTGACAGCCATGCCACATCTCTTTATCTGCAACATTCAACATGTCATATAATTTTTGTGCTTCTGGGTTAGGAGGCTCCTCTGGAATCTGATTGGCTACACTATCATCTATGTGAAGATCTGGACACCCAGCATCAAAGACCATTTGATGGTACGCATTGATACTGTCTCCCGCCCAAAATTCGTAGCCGTAGTCGCAGTCTCTGCTGTTTCTCCTTGATACTTCTAGACGTGATAATTTTTCACAAACTCATTCTTCCTAATGTGCAACTGAACCGTGTATTGATTTTGAAAGGGAATGTTATCACATCAACGACACGGACACTTAATTTTATCTCCATCCATGAACGCAGGCCAACTAGCAGCAAATTCGATGAAGCTTTCAAGTCCATTCAGAAAATTCGGATTTAAACACTCATTAACCCCATATCGTTTGTACATCCAATCACGATTAGCACTCATTGTTAGACGAGAAGCTAGTCCAAAACTTATCTAATTAATTGAGTTTCGAATAAAATTAAAAAAAATTAAAAATTTCGGCAGCACCTATGTGAAATCCTAGTCCCAAGTTCTCGACTCTATGTTAATTGATCTACGTTCATCTAGTTTATCAATCAATACCAACAACAAAACCAACAAATGCCAACAATCCCATCAATACTTGATTAAAAAAATTCAAAATTTTGGCAACACCTATGTGAAAATCCTACTCTCAAGTTCTCGACTCTACGCTAATTGATCTATGTTCCACTACTTACTAAGTGATCAATACCAACAAACACCAACATATATAATCAACAACACCAACAATACATAAAGAGGGATCCAGGGCCCTCGTCCCATTGAAATTGAACAATTTATAAAGAAGGATCCAATGGCCCTCATCCCATCCACAATAGCATAATTTGAATTTGTAGGTAATAAATTAAACAATATGCTTATAAATAATTCTAAAAACACACAATTGGAGAACATGCTTATTAATACTTACTTATAATACAACACACCTATCATAAATTATATGACACATCTATTTCATTTAATAAATTTAACAACATTATATTCTAATTAACATGCTTATAAATAATTCTAAAAACACACATAGCATATATCATATAATACTTAATTAACTTATAAATAATTCTAAAAACACACAATTGGAGAACACGCTTATTAATTAATAATTAATACCACATTTCTCTTATTGAGTTTTATAGACCGTAAAGCTCATTACACCACAATAGGAGAATTTGCAATTTCTTCAAAGAGGTGGTCTCATAATAAAAAAAATTCAATGCCTTAAGAGTATCTAAATTTAACTATGAAGCACAGAAAATTATAGGTGTACTTTGAATCTCAGAAGATGCATACATGGAAAATCAGTAGAATTGACATATAAATGTTACAAAGGCATACATATGTATACATAAAATAGAAGAAAACCTACATGCAGCTTCGTAAGCAATCCTTTCTTCTCATCCTCAAACTCTCTGATCTAGATTTCAATAAAATTGAGACTACTGAGTAATGAATTAAAGAGCCAATAAATGTTAAACTTCCAAAGGAAAGTATTTCAGGAATAACAAAAAAATGATCCAAGAAATGCACACCTGCAAATGAAATCCTCTATCCCACTTTTCTCTATCCCATTTGGTGTCTCATTTTGATTTTTATTCGATTTTCATCAATTTATTTCTTCAATTTCAATTTGTTATGACTTAGTTTAATTTTATAATTATTATTTATGATTCATTTCACCCAATTAGGGTTTATATTTATTTTTTAATATTTATTTCTTATTTTTTAGTTAATATAATTGATTAATATGGTTGATTATTCCAAAAGTAGGGTATATAATTTAAAAAAAATTAATTTTTAGCAATAAATGTTGATTATGATTTGTAATGCTATAATAAAATTTATTTTCCTAATAAATATTTTTAAAATATTAAATTTAATAGTGGGACACAATAGTGGACATGAAAAATGAACTAGAGGATTTTATCCCGCACACCTGTGCCCTCAACTTTCTAATCTGACCTTCCTGAGCAGCTTGCTTTTTTTAGAGTTGTTCACTTGGAGATTATCTAAAATTACTGAAGCATGCATATGATTGCAATTAAAGTCCAAAAGAAAATAACTTGAGAGGGAGATGGCAGAGAGAGGGAGAGAGGGACTGCAGAGAGAGAGAAACGAGAGGGCAAAGAGGGAGAGAGAGAGAGATAGTGCAGATCGAGAGAGAGAGAGTATAGAGAGAAAGAGAGACGAGAGGGAGAGAGAGCCGAGATAGGGCAAGAGAGAGTGCAGAGAGAAAGAGACGAAAGGGCAGAGAAAGAGAGAGAACAACGAGGGAGAGAGAGAGAGGGAACTTACCTCGTCGCCGGTGGTACCTTGTTGCCGCCTCTCGTCACCAGTGGATTGCCAAGGAAATGGGGGATTAGGATTTTTTGCAGAAATGAAATGTCTGTGCAATTCCACGACTGTAATATTAATGATTAGCGACGGACTAACGACGGACACAATTCGTCGTTATTTTATTTTTTAATTTATAATTAAATTAATTACTTAACGACGTACTAGCGACAGACAGATTCCGTAGTTAAAATTAAAAAATTTAATCCGAAATATTAAAATAATAACAACGGACTATGTCCGTTGTTAAAAATAAAAAATAAATAAAATAAATAAAATAACTAACGACAGATTAATTCCTTCGTTAGCTAATTAAATTAAAGGGAAAATAATCATTAGTATTATTAATTAATTAAAAAAAATAACGACAAAATATATCCGTCGTTAACGTTAACGACAACAATTTCGTCGTTAACGCTAACGACAGCAATTTCGTCGTAACATTTAACCGCGAATTGGTTCCATCAAATTTTCCGACTGAAATGTTAACGACGGATAAACCATCATTAGTCCGTCGGCAATAGCAAGAGGTAAAAATCCACCGTTAATATTCGTCGCTAAACTTTACTTTTCTTGTAGTGTAAGGAACTACTGATAATTCATAATTGTGATATTTTTAGCATTGAAATTGATATATTTCCACCGCGTGATCCTGCCAAGTCCACAAAATTGAATTTTGGTTTATATATTAACCAATTTTCAAGATTAATGTCAAAATTTCCCTGTTTATTCTATTTTGTATATACGATCAGACTTTCAAAGTTGAATTTTGTTGTGTATGGCGCAATGTTTTCCACCATGAAAAAAAAAATTAATCAAAGACTCCACAAATATAAAATATTTTTCAACATACACATATATATAGAGTATCTTATAAAATGAATTGTCAAAAATAACTTTCTACAAATTGGTATTAATTATTAATGATATAAATGAGTTCAAACTACATTAAAAGTTGCATGAGTACTTTTCAACATTAATTAGAAAATTTAATTAGTGTGCAGTGACTACTAAGTAATAACATAGTTTAAAGGATCTTAAATAATTTTATTATTTAGATAAGAAGACATTGTCATTGACTTTCGTACGTAGTTGCAACGGTATAACTATGACTTTTGTGAATCTTCAAATTGAATTTGAGATCGATAGCTTATCACGTAGATGAGTAGATCTTGTAATAGCCGTTTATTGAAGTAATTAAACAAATCATTACATTATTAATTGATGTATTTTATTTTAAGATGATAATTTCTAGCAGATTCTACCAGCTTGTCAAGTGCCTTATATCCACGCAGCATTAAAATGCGGTAACGTTGTGTATATATAACCTAATAAAATTAACAAAATATTTATTAATACGGCTGAAACATTTTATTTTGCTACAATTAAAATCAATCAAATCCAACATAAGATGAATATGGGATAAATCCTAACTATGTAAAATAGTGTGTCTATGTATTTTCAATTTTTGGAGTTGGGGTGGGGAATTAAAGATAAAAAACACTTTATATCCAAACTTTTTAAAAGTGAGGAATGTTATAAAGCTAATTAGAATGACCTTTCGTGCGATGCACGAATAATATATTTACAGTTATTATTATTTTATTAGAAATTATAAATATGAAATTAATATTATACAAATAATTTAAACTAAAATCTATATATACATTAACTTTCAAATATATGCGAGCTTTGGTCGTCCCGACTCTTCACGAAAACCCAAATAGTAGAAATCATGTGTAAAAGTGAGACATCTCGAATTAAAATCTACCGGTTCCTCGTTACCTCAATTCGAAAATAAAAAGGAAATGATTAGTTTTATTGTATGTTTAGTTTTTTAGTATAATTTTATAAAAAAACATAAGATATTTTGTCATCTTAATTTTTTAGTTTTTTAATTTTATGTAAATTTAAATATCTTAAATTTATACTTTTCTTCAACATAATGAATGAGTACACTGTTGTAATTATTTTTAGATTAATAAAAAAATATTTTCAATTCATCAATTTCAAGGTTCATTTTATTGTATATGGAATTTGTTATTTTTGCATTGATGCATAGTTTAATTTGAAATTTGTGATATTATTATTTATTAAAAGAAAAAATGATTCGTGTTTGATTAAATAAAAAAATATACATACATCAAAATTATATAGAAAGATGACCAAAATATATAAATTTAAACTTTTTGAAGAAATCTAAACTAACTAATAATGTGATGAGAGTAAATAAATATTCAAGAAACAAATATAAAAAAAATGAAAGCGTAATTAGACAAAATAAAAACGATTTAAGAGATGAGACATTGCTTCAAAAAAATATATTTACTCCGTCAAAAATTAGGATAATAAGTAGATTAGTACAATCATTTATTTATGTACATACATTATATGTGTGTATGGAAAGTATCAAAAGTAAATGAAATTAAATGTGATGATGCATAATTTTATATATTACTATAATGCCCATATAATATTAAATAAAATGTCTACAATGTTCTTTTATTAGTGGGTGGGAAAATAAAAGTGTGTTATAATATATATATATATATATATATATATATATATATATTTATATATATGTCATCGTTTGGAGAAACGAAAAACAAACCTACTTAGATTTTTCAATGTAGTCGATCAATTCTAGCAAGCGGTATCAAAATGTCTTGCTTCCCCCCCCCCCCCCCCCTCCCCCCCCCCCCCCCAAGTAAACACACACACAATTATAATCAATAACTCAAATTCAAAAAATTAGTGCAATTGATGTAATACTTCGTTCATCTTTTTAAATAAACACACACATGTATTTCACTATACTTTGTTTGAGGGATTTGTGAGTGTTGGATTTTATGACACATTTTTATCATTCGGGATGTTCCATACCTTAATTGGTAATAAATGTTTTAGAGTGCTATAAACTGAAATAAAACCATAGAGGAATGTAGCTAGCTAGTTATGATCACGAATTCATGATAATTTTACAGTCGATATGATGTCAAACTTAAAAATAAGATCAATATTTTACTCAATATCTTTAACACGTAATCTAGGGACTTTTGCTAAAACAAATAAAAAAATTTAGGGACTTATAAACTTTATATTAAAAAGCTCATATCTTTACAAAATTTCAGTATAACCCATTAATTATAAGTCAGTTCGATTAAAAAATTATCACATGGAAAATTCAAAATTTAAAAATCCAACAATTGTTTCCGATTAAAGTAATCAAAATTGACGCAGTGTAGTCAAATTGATTATTTGATTGCTTCCAAAACAAAATAATATCGAAGAAGAAACAAATCCCTGAAAATAATCACATTGGTTGGAGTAGAGCAAAACTAGGGCGAATTGGCTGAGATTAGTCCACTCAATGAGGGTACTTAAGTAATCTCATCTTTCTACTAATCATGGCTGCCACCACTTGTCACGCAGCACACACAGTCACGCACTAAGTGCGCCTATTTCTCCATTCTACCGGTCTAACCAGTCGCAAGTTGGATTTGTTTTAGAATATTACTTTGCAACCCCAAAGCCCAAAACTAATACTAACAGCAGTTCTCTCTCCCCCCCCCCCCCCCCCCCCCCCCCCTCTCTCTTTAATCATTGTACAAAAACGAAATTCAGAATCTTTACATAAAAAAGTACAAAATCTAAATAAATTGGTATTTTAAGGAAAAGCTGTATAAATTGGTATTTTAAGGAAAAGCTGTTAGAAAAAGCTAGGGAATTGGAAAAATTGTGAACTTTGAGTACAGTTATTTAAAAAGTAAAAATAATTTGATATATATGTAGTTACTTTATAGAACCGAAAATAGTTTTATTGGACTGAATCGGTTATTTGCATGCATCATAAGCAGTTAGGATGTCGAATTTGGACCAACAAAACTCTTCTAATATTCATGTTATAATTCATAACGTAAAGTGAATTCATAGCAAAATTAAAGTATACAGTTATAAAATTGTATCAAATGTACATTTTTACACGGAAAGGGGTTTTTTTTTAATCATATATTAATTGCGGGAATGAATTTAGCAGTCCACCCATTTAGGTATATATAAACCTATATTTGTGTTAGTGCCGTTATTTAGCATTAGTTTGTCCTGACGATCTATTTTCAACAAAGTGTTTGAAGATTGGTTCTTGATGTGGTTGTTGATCTCTGTTCGCTCTTTTATTTCATTTAAAAATGACTCGCAAGTGTACGCGATAAATTATAGTAAAATGTAGTGAGAACAAATATTGTATCCACGAGAACTAGCTATATAATTCAACTAAGTACTCAATTTAACTATTCTACTTTATCTAGATGACCGGATTAAAAGTTTGGATTTAACTGAATCAAACTAAACCAAATTATAGAGCTAAATAATAAATAAACAGGAACACAAAAATCAAACAGGAACTCTAGGGAGAAAATGGATTCCAGGGTCTACACGCCTATGGAAGTTATGAATTCAATTAACATATTAAACCACATTTAATTTCTAAATTTACAGGAGAATCACTAAATTATCTAGATCATCTCTCTCGAGTAAGTTTTAGACATAGATAAGATTCTAATTATCATCTAACTCCTAACGGTTCTCAAGATTTATTCTCCTCACGACAACTTACCAATCTCTCAATCTAGCAAGCTCGTGTTATGCATTCCTAGTCTGTAACCTAATTAACCTCTCTTGGGTGATAATCAATTAACTACACATGTGTATTTGATGGCCAAACAAATTTACAAGACAATTAATTCAATGAAGCATAAGCAAATAAAGGAAAGGAACAATAGTATTAATTGAAATCACAAAAATCCATAGTTGTGTTCAAACCCTAGAATCTCTAAGTGTTTAGCCACTCATCATCAAATTACAATCCATAGAAAATAAAGTGATAATTAAAGCTAACATGATAAACATAAACTAGAAATTGTAAATGCAACTTATACCGAGTTGAATCTTCAATCTCAGTTGCTCTCTGTCGTTCTCCGCCATCTCTTGCTTTCTCTGCTTGTCTATAGGGTAAAAGTGTGTAATCGCCCCTCCCAAATTGCCCAAGAATGGTCCTTTTATAGTTGGGAGGAATTTGGGTAGGTTTTAGAGTCGCACAAGGAAAGATAGAGAAAATCTGCAAAAATGCGCTTCAGTGCGCACAGGCTGTGCGCTTAGCATATACCAACGCAGGGTTTATGTTCAAGTTCCTGGATGAATCTAGCGACGAGGTGGCGCATGGGCCGTGCGCTCGGAATTCATGACTGCACGAGCCGTGCATCAACTTCGGACGCCCGACACTCCTCATCGTTTTGCTCCGTTCTCGCTCATTTCTTATCCGATTGGCTTGACTCTTTTTACAACGTACTCTTAACTTGATTCTCTATCTTATTAGGCACTTTAAAGGCTCAATTGAGTCTCATAGAATAATTGATATCAAATTTCTTCAAAATGAGTAAAAACGTGACACTGCACAAAATATGAAAAACTAAACGCAACTTGTCAACTTATGCAAGCATTGCTCATAACTACCATCTAAATGTTACTCAAAAGGTATGAAAACCATGGGTTTATCAATTCCACTGTGCGAAGAAAGGAAACAAATTGTGACTGTTCCCTTTGATATTCTAGGAGTGTCCTCGAAACAGTTCATATATAGCAATTTCCTTACGAAAGAAGATCCTACACGGATCTATTTAGAAAGCAATGAGCGATTGTTTAACTACCTTATGGAGTAGATGTTGTACTGAATTATACCCTTATCAACATGGAAAGCATCTACACTAACATGAAAGAATCACAAACCCTAAATTACCTTCCAAGTAGATGAAAATTGGAGATCAAGTTAACTTGAAGTGAATGAGCATAAAAAGGCCGATTATCCTCATAATCAGTGGGCGATTGATTTTGATTCTCTGATTTTATTATTTGAGAAGTGGTTTGTGGATTTTTCAATAGCTAGTAGTTGTTCATTAAACTGTTCAACGTGATAAACTAGTTTTGAGTGTTTTCATGATAGAAACATGTGAGGGGTTTTTATTCCGTTTTGTTTGTGATCTCGGGAGTGATTATAAGTTGAAGTCGTGGATAGCTAGAGAGAGTCTAATGTCATGGTTGTGAGGGGATCTCACGACTTTCATTCATCAAAGAGTTCGTGTTGTAAGAAAGAGCGACATAAGGAAGGATTCTTGATGTATAAATTTTCTGAATAGTCTTCATGAAGGAGTAGTGGACGAAACTTCAAGTTTGGGCAAAGCCCCCTAGAGTATATTGATTAAGAACTGGATTACCAATCTCGTATGTACGTTACTACTTTTTTTATTCTGTTCTTAGTTCTGTTTTAGTGATTTTTCAAGAACATATATTTGTAGTAATCTAAAATGCACAAGTGCACTGATTATTTAATTTCAATTAGCACCGGAGCGGGTCACCCATAATATAGATGAATCTTGGATTTGTTAATCTGTATTTTGTGTTTGTTTTGACGAGATGGTCACAATGAAAGACGGAACGTCGATGGTGTGACCCCCATTTCTTAATGGTATTAATTATGCCTATTAGAAGGACATAATGACTACGTTCATTCATTCCATTGATGAACGTGCTTGGAAGACGGTGATTAATGGCTGGAATCCTCTAAGAAAGAAAGATGAGAAAATAGTCATTAATTATTTCCAAGCCTGAGCTGAATGTGATAATGATGATTATCAAATCTATGAGATGAATACCAAGGCTATGAATGCTATATTCTCAGCAGTAGATATGAATGTCTTTAAACTCATATCTACATGTGACAAGGCAAAAGGTGCTTGGGACATACTTCAGACCACTTTTGAAAGAACAAACATTGTTCGAATGTCACGGATGCAGCTCCTCACTACCAAGTTTGAAAACCTGAAGATTGATGAATCAAAGACACTTGGAGAAATCAATGCCAAGATTTGCAATATTTCTAATAAAATCTTTACCCTAGGTGATACAATTATTGAAGAAAAACTTGTCCTAAAGATCCTTCGTTCATTATTGAAAAGATTCACCTATAAAGTCACTGCTATTGAAGAAACAAAAGATGTGAGCAAAATAATGCTGTAAGAGTTTATGGGCTCCTTCCAAAACTTTGAAATGGGTTTGGCTTAGGAAGAATTTATGCAAAAGAAAAACATTGCTTTTCAGGTTGGATCCAGCGTCAAAGTTCCAATGATCGATGTTCTTGACAAAGAAAAAATGGCAGAAACTATTGCCCTGTTGTAAAAAAACTTCAATAGATTGTTCTAGAGGTTTGACATGATGTCTTCTGAAAATAAATCTGGAAAAAATAGTTTTTCTAACTTTCAAAGAACCAAACACAAAGATGTTGATAGAGAAAAGCAAAAAAAAAATCAAATGTAGAGAATGTGGTGATATAGGACATTTCTAAGCCGAGTATGCTAACAAACTAAAGAAGAAGAAGAAGAAGAAGAAGAACAAGTTCTACTCCTCTACCTTGAGTGATGATGAAGACACTAATGACAGTGGAAGTGATGAAGAATGTGTGAGCAATCATATTACTTTCATGACTAATTATGTTGAAGCATTTGTACTTGTTTCTATCCCCGATGGTGATCCTAGAAAAAATGCTAACTGTAGCGATGATGAAGAGTTTACTAAAGAATATGCTATTATGTCTTATAAGAAGCTTTATTCCATTTGGATCATGGTGGTTAAAGTTAATATAGATTTGGTCAAACACAATTCTAACCTCATCAAAGAATGGGATGATCATGTTGCTGAAAACTAGAGGCTTCAAACAGAACTGTCTCAGTCCAAGAGCAGTGCTTAAGCACAGTGTGGTGAATTTCACAACTTGATGAAAAAAAAAATTATGGAAAAGAGTCCTAACAATCATTGAGGATTCAGATTCAATGGTGGATAGAGCTCTGGAGGTTTTTGTGAAGTACAAACATCAGGAACAAAGGATGAAACTGTTCCAGAAACCAGATCTGAAAAGAAAAAATGTTGATTAAGTTAGACAAATGTCCATGACAATATGACAATCAGAATCAAGTTTCTCGAAGGACATCTCCATTATGTCATTATTGTGAGAAGCCGAACATATTCCGTCCACATTGTAGAAGTTATCTCAATGATCTCAGATGAATGAGAATGAGAGGCCTTCTTTATCAAGAACAACCTATCCTTAGGAACATTCAATAAATTACGCAGTTCACACTGTTCTCAATATAAATACAAAACAATTGATATTTCGATAGCGGTTGCTCGAGACATATGACTGGAGATGAAAGTATGTTGATTAATCTTCAACAAAACTGTTCTTAGAAAGCTGTCACATTTAGTTATGGAGACAAATGAAGAGTGCTTGGTTGTGGTCAACTAAATGTTCTTGGAATGCCTAGCTTGGGGAATGTATTATTGGTTGAAGGACTAAAAGCTAATCTCATTAACATTAGTCATTTATGTGACCAATGTCTTTTTGTTCACTTCACGAATGATAAGTGTTTGGTTAAGAACGAGAAGAACATTTAGCTAATGGAAGATGATAAATCTCCTGACAACTGCATTTTCTCAACACGAATGACTCGTGCTTTTGGTCTCAACTCAGTGAAGCAAACATATAGCATGAAAATCTAGGTCACATTAGCTATCAGAATTTGGAAATGTTCATTATCATTAAGAAGTTGTGTCTTAAGCTTGAAGTGGAGAAATAAAGAACCATAGTAAGGATAGCAAGTGACCATGGACGTAAGTTTGATAATGTGTTCTTCAAACTGTTCTGTGAAGAGAAGGGCATTGGACAAGAATGTTTTGATCCTAAAACACCCCAACAAAATGATGTTGCTGAAAGAAAGAATCGGACACTGCAAGAAATGAGCAGAGTTATGATGAAAGCATAAAATGTTCCTGACACTTTCTGGGCCGAGGCAGTGAATACAATTTGTCATGACATAAATCGGGTCCCATACCTAAAATCAGAACTACTCCGTATGAGCTGTGGAAAGAGAATAAACCAAATGTGAAACACTTCCACGTCTTTGGAAGTACATGTTATGTGTTACGGAATAGAGATTATCACAACAAATTGGATGCCAAAGGAGATGAGTATATATTTCTTAGATATTCAAGAAATAGTCAAGCCTATCGGGTATTCAATAAGAGGATGAAAGTTATCATGGAATCAATAAATATTGTGGTTGATAATCAGGAATGTTCAGATGTTCCTACTGCAAATGGTCCTATGATCGATGAAGATGTGCCAACTAATGTCCCTCTGTTTATTTCACATACCGACCCTGATAGAGATCAAGCTGAATCTAAATAAGAGAAATCTGATGTCATCATTGTCAAGATATATTGTCATTGAATATGTTGGAACAGAAGCTCATCCTGTAGATATTTTCACTAAAGCCCTTTGTTTGTGCTTTCATGACACCAATCATTGAAGTTGGTTCAGATTGATTCAATGGTGCCATGCACTATGTTTATTTATCAAGAGCTTTACATTGCTCTTGTTATAAGTGGTTGATTGTTATTCATCTTTATGACATATCATAAATTACTTTAGTATTTGGTTTTTCCAAGTACATTATCATGTTCTGGACAACGTTCATAACAATGTACGTGAACGTGATTTGAACTTCATGAAGATAGCTCAAAGCAAGGAGTTTGGATTGAGCTGAAAAGAAGACTGTTTTGCATCGTGCCACAATAGATATTGTTCAACATGATGAGTACTGCCAGCTAGCTTGAGTGATAGCCTGAAGTTAGCCTGCGAACATACAAAAGATTCCGCTGTGCTACCTGAGGTAAAGATTCAAGATCAACAATGTACATTGCAAAGTATATGGATGTCTGTATTGAAGAGAAGACTTAAAGATCAACAATGTTCATTATAAAGTTCTTGAACATTTACATGAACATCCCTTGTCCAGATTATTCTTTCAAAGATCGATGGAGCTGTTCAAGGTTTACAACCAAGAGAAGATTCAGAGATCTATTCAGAAGCTGCCATATTCAACAGAAGATCTCAAGACTGAAGTCAAAGGCAGAGTTCTATTCTTAGAATAATTCCTAACATGGTTTGAGTTTGATCTCAGTTCTAAATAAGAAAAGTTTCCTTGTTTATTTCCGAATCAAACTAGGGCATATGTTCCCATGTTTAGGCTATCTCTCTTCATCTATAAATAGCCTAGGATACATACATGTTTTAGTGTAGAGAACACACTGAACATGTGTAGAGAACACACTGAACATAAGCACTGCACAAGTATTGTTTAAGAGCTCTAACTATTTTGAGCCACTTAGTTACGGTTGTGTCTTAGATTAGAGAATAATGTTCTAATCATCATGTATTGAAACACACTTGTTCATTCACTATTAAAAAGAGTCTCGAGAGAGATTTCTCATGGGAACTAGATAGGTTAGACATCTAGGTTGTGAGGAGATCTCATAATTCAATTCAATGAAAGAGAGTGTACGAATAGAAAGGGTAGCAAGTGACGAGAGGTCCTCTACGTGTAAATTCTTTAGTAAATGTGACACCGGAGTAGTGAATTATTTTCCACGGACTTGACAAGTCCCCCTGACATAGATCGTTTGATCGAACAGGGTTACCAAACCTCTGCGTGCTTTACTTTCTGCAATCATATTAACGTTCACAATAATGTTCTTGAACTTTATTGTGAACATCTTCCAAACGTTCAGCAACTTTATAGTGAACGTTATGCAGATAGATACTTTTCACATAGGTGTGCAATTTCACCCTTGAAAGTGGGATGTTTGAGACACTTCGATCCTCTTAGGGTCTTTATGTTCTTTGGCTTCTCCTTTGTGAGAAGTATCTTTGTACAATCTTGGTCAGTGATGTATATATAGAGAATGAGTGTGACCAAATGTTTTGTGGTCAACAGAAATTGTGTGCCTTCATATATGTTGCACAAATGACAGGGCCAGTATGAGCAATCTTTATTTAACTACAACGGTTAGTGGTGCCTTGATTTTCATGTCTTGTTCGGTTCCACTTTCCGAGGTTGTGCATAAGCCAATTGACAAGGGAAGAAATCATTGTTTCCTTTTAGAAAATCTATTTTTCCATATTTAATTTTTTGAGTGGCTTAAAAAGAGGAATTGTTCATTCTCTTTCTCTCTGACCACTCTCGACCTTGTGCAGCAACTGTACTAAGATTTCCGTCCTTGAAGTTGTAAACTATGGCAGACAAATCTCAATCTTGTTCTAGCCTTCTTTCTTCATGAAGCCCAGAATTGACACATCCGAGTTGTAGAAGCCCTTAGAGCCCTATCAAAACCTCTTATGTTTTCTCCGATTGTTGCTCCTCCATCTGCAAAATCAAGTGATGAAGAAATGTCTACTCCTATCGAAGTGTCCGCATCTATGTCAAGCGACACCCTTCTTACCTTGGCAGCCCCAATTGTAACTCTCTCTGAGTCAATTTCTGCTATTATTCTAAAAGCCTCTTCTCTGTCTAAGGTTTTACCGGAACCTCTCTCTCATTCGATGTTGGAGTCTGCACATCTTGAGGCTATAATTGCTACTTTTAATACACTTGACTATGTCTTAATTTCAGAGTCTTAATCTCCAATTGGTAATTCGATGAAACTTACTGTGCCAGCGACTGTCTCTACTGAAGAAACCACCCACCATGATGCACCGGTGGTTACCATTCAAGCTCTTTTATGTGAAGCATCTCCTACATATGTTGTTGTTGCCCCTGTTTCTAATTGACCTGAGGATGTTCATTTGAACGATGGTGTGAAGGGTTCAGTTTTTCCTTCCGGTGTGGTCTCTGTTTCTCTTACCTTGGAATAGGTTTCTGAAGATGTAGCTGTAAAATTATCTTCTCGTGGTGTGAAATGCAAGCTTCAGTTGGTGGATGAACTTGATTTGAGTCTCTCCAACTCTGCATCTCATGAGCTCTCTCCTATTACAGACAAAATTCAGATGAAGTTGATGACATTCCGATCTCATCCTTGCGGACCTTAGTTAAAGTCAATGTTGCCGAATGGAAGTCTAAGGTGAAGAAGACTTCTGAAGCCCTTGCCCCTTGTTGTGTCACGAGGAGTGTGTCTTAACAGCTCCTAGGTTTGGCCTCTTCTCTCGAAGGCCATGCATGAAGAATTTTCGGGCTCCAACCTCTTTGGTTGATGACGCTAAAAATGTGCCAGATGATGTTTTTGATAGTGCTGAGTCAGAATCAGGCATGTGAATCATAGGAGAGAGTTTGCAGCATATGTGCATGGTAAATAGTTTATCTTTTTCACCTATTGTGATTAATAAATATCTGGGTAGAGATCATACTACTGACAATGAGTTTGTACCAGACATAAATGAAGATGCTGTTGAACTAACTGGTGGTAGCCGGATGGCTTGGCCTAAAGGGAGGTCGCTTATCACTTTAGATTTGAGCGTGAAGTATTCCGTTCTTCACAAGATTGCTATAAATAATTGGATTCCTTGTAGACATCGCTCAAAGGAAGACGTTGAGTATTCTGCTGTTTAAAGTTAGAACGTGGAAGGTGTCGATATTGACCAACTTATTTTTAACCAAGGGTGTGCCCATGCTGAGTCAGAATGAAGCCAACAACCTCTTGGTTTTCCTAAGAGGATTTTCAGCATCCTCATATCGCAGCATGACATAGTAACTTTAGAAGATGTCTATGAGCCTGAAGAACCTCCCATTGTGATCAGCCACAAGTTGTTTTTTGCACATCACATTCGAGATATTCCAATTGTTGACCATCCTGATAGTGATGCAAAGTTTGTGCCTTCATCTGTTCCTCCCAAATCTGCTGCAAACCCATTTGTTGATGTCGTGTTCTTTGAATGACACATTCTAACTCTAGATCTTGAAGTTTTATTTCTGGAGAAAAGCATTTAGACAGCCCAATCTCACAAGAAAAAATTTAAGTCCTTGTTAGTGGACTTGAAGGCCTGAGCCCGTGTTTCTGTGGCACGTCTGTTACACTAGGAACTTCCGGTGCTCGACCTGCCAAGGTCTCTTCTGCCGGTCCTGGCTTTTCTACCAAAAATATTTTTGTTGTAAGTGATTATATATACTATTGCATTTCATGTGGCTGATGATTCTTCTTAGCCAAATCCAGATGATGTCTCCCACTATGCTCCTGCTGCAGATGTTGCTGTCATTGCCAGTGCGCTTCCAAATGCAACTTCGGTTTAATCTTTGCCATTTATGGTAGTCAATAAGGGAGAGAAGAATTAAAAAATTAAAGGGGAGAAGAATGAAGAGAAGGACTGCGAAGATTGGAGAAGAGTTTGCAGATTATGAAGTTTTTGTTTAGATGTTTTTGTAATGGGGGATTTATGTGCTGTTATCCCATTTTTTTATTTGTTGGTCTGTACTTATTTTGATCAGCTACTTGGGCAGCAGAGACTGCAAGACCATGTGCGTGACTTGATGAAAATCCCAGCATCGTTCCAGGGAGAGTTCCAGTGACTGTGCCTGACAGTTATATTTATATATCGCTACTTGATATATATTTTTAATCTGGAGAGTTTATTCATGAGTTGTGCAGATTAGTGATTATTGTCTTTCATAAATGCTAAATAGGAAGATTGTTAGTGTCATTATTTAGCACTAGTTTATTTTGGCGATTTATGTTCGACAAAGTGTTCGAGGATTGGTTCTTAATGTGGTTGCTGATTCCACTATGCGAAGAAAATGAACAAATTATGACTGTTCCCTCTGATGTTCCAAGAGTGTCCTTGAAACAGTTCATATATGGCAGTTTCCTTACGGAAGAAGATCCTGCGCGGATCTGTTTGCCAAGCAAAGAGAGATTGTTTTACTGTCTTATGGAGTAGATAACGTGCTGCATTATACCCTCATCAATATGGAAAACATCTACACCAATATGGAAAGAATCGCAAACCCTGAATTACCTTTCAAGTAGGTGAAGATTGGAGATCAAGTCAACTTGAAGTGAAGGAGCATAAGAAGGCCGATTATCCTCATAATCAATGGACGATTTGTTTTGATTCTCTGAGTTTATTGTTTGAGAATCATGTTTTGTGAGTTTTCTAATAGCTAGTAGTTGTTCATTAAACTGTTCAATGTGATAGACTAGTTTTGATTGTTTTCGTGAGAGAAACATGTGAGGGGCTTTTATTCCATTTTGTTCGTCATCTCGGGAGAGATTGCAAGTTGAAGTCGTTTGTAGCTAGAAGGAGTCTAATGTCACGGTTGTAAGGGAATCTAACAATTTTCGTTCATCAAAGAGTTCGTGTTGTAAGAAAGGACATCATAAGGGGGATTCATTGATGTATAGTTTCCTGAATAGTCTTCACGAAGAAGTAGTGGACAAAACTTCAAGTTTGGGTGATGTCCCCCAGAGTAGATTGATTAACCGAACTGAGTTACCAATCTCGTGCGTACTTTACTACTTTCTTTTATTATGTTCTTGGTTCTGTTCCACTGATTTTTTAAGAATATATATTTGCAATAATCTAAAACACATAAGTGCACAGATTATTTAGTTTCAATTGGCATTAGAGTGGATCACCAGTTATATAGATGGATCTTGAGTTTGTTAATCCGTGTATTATGTTTATTTTGACAAGATAAACACAATGAAAGAAGGAACTCGACGTTGCGACCTGGCTTCTTGATGACAACAATTATGCATATTAGAATAATAGAATAAATGCGTTCATAATAAAAAAGAAATCGGTATCCAAAGTTTTCAACATTTAGGAAATGTGTAATACTAGAAATCAATTCTCGCAAATTTTATAATCAAATTCGAAACTTTTATTGTGAACAAGACAAGTAGAGATTTAATAGCAACCTTTAATTTCTTGGATAAGAGATTTAGTTTCATCCAAATCGAGAGAGGTAATTGACCGGTGACCGGTTGGGTTGATGAGAGACAGGTAGCTGGGCCGTAAATTTTTGGGCGGTGAAGCTCTCATTGATCCATTGACTGACCGTGACAGAGTAAAGGGATTTTCAGCCGTCGGATTATTGCCAGCTTGTTTCTGCAGCAGTTATTGCAGCCTCATGATTTGTGCTCCGAAATTACCTGACCCGCCCAGCCCAATCCACTATTTCATTCATTTCCTGCCTATGTTTTTAATTCATTTTTCAGACTTTTGTTGGACTATCTTAATACATACAAAATTACAACTCTACAGCTTGTCCAATCGGACGTATTCGCATTCAATTTTTGTATGTAATGATTTATTGTATCAACTTTATTACCATTCCAAATTAGTCATAACATTTTTTATTTTATTTTTTGGAGAGAAGGTCAGAAGCGCAGATTTGAATTTTGAACGTTTGATAAATAAGATGATTATATATATGATGCGTTGTTGTTTGTTTGAGATTTTTTTACACATAATATCAAACAATTAATCTAACACATTTATGTAAAAAAAGCTCGACTTCATATTAATGAATAATAATACTTTTATAGTCTACATCAGAACTCAAGTGTATCTTATTTCTTTATTTATTTAAGCAAACATAAAATCTTAATCCACGTATAAACACTCTTGCACTTAGAATGAGTCGTGAAGTAGATTAATCAATGCTTTATTCCCACACATCTAAGGTTTTTTATAATTTTATCAACATTTAATTGAAAACAAGCAACATGTACATTCCTGCCACCATTTTGATAATGGTGGATACATTATACACACACACATATATATATATACATGTGTGTGTATATATATTATAGTTAATTAGTCAATTGATATTTTATTTAGAAATTTACATTAATTACAAATGAAGGGACGTATTATATGTTGGCCACAAGAACGCGGAAAAGCAAAAGTATTTTCATGATTAAAGTAAGGAACAGATGACTCTATAATTGGACATTCCTTTTTGACTAATGGTGATTCCTTAATTTAAAACAGTGTTAAGACAGGATTATGGGTGAAGTGACATTAAAATATTACGTATAAAGCTTATTCAATAAGCGCAGAATTCCAACTTAGTTCAATATTTGCTTTTAAGCAAAGTGTTTTGAGACCTAATCATCACCGTCATTTCTTTTGCTTAAACAACTTTTTTATTGCTATATCCTTCTTAGTGGCCAGCGTTTTCAATCATACATGTACACTTATATTTTATGTTTTATAATGTGAATATACATGTTAAATGCATTGACGCCATCGACACCTTTACATTAATTTGTACAATAGAATATTTTTATAAAATATATTTTTATAATGTAATTAAGGAGCTGAATTATTACTGCCTTTTGCAGAATAAAGTGCAAAAGACAGCTGCATCAACATAAAAATACCGGAGAGAGAGAGAGACAAGAATCAAACTTGTTCATATCTATATATATATAGTAATATGTTAATTTGCACTTTATATAATTTACAGGCATTCAAAATGCTGAAAAAGTGTCAGTAGTTTCAATAAAATGAAGGGAAATTAAATAACGCTTTCCCATGTGAAATATCTATGTTTTTTTTTTATATATTATTTATAGATTTTATTCCTTTTTTCCTTATAATTAAATGGGCTTCATAAACTTAAAAAAAAATAACTGTAAATCCAAGCAGATGTGCCCTCAGCCTGCAATGCAACTGATATGGGCCAAGTTTTAGTCCTAACCATAATTGGCGATGGCCATATATAAATATATGGAAGATTTGCGGGCACCAAACCCCAATTTTTACATTTTTAATTAAAAAAAAATTAAAATGTTTTGACAAAATAAAAATAAAAATCGGAACCAACTTAAGTAATATATACTAATGTCGCTAGGGATGTAAATGAACCGACGAATCGAGTCGAATACCCTGATGTTCGATCTTAACTCGTTAAGAAATATTCAAACTTGAGCTCGATTCGAGCTTTTTTCCGCTTGTTCAAGCTCAGCTTGACAAATATTTTTTGTGTTTGAATTCGACTCGAGCTCAGCTCATGAAATTCTCGAAAATTTACTAATCAAGCCTGAGTTCGAATGCTCGACAAAAAGGCTCATTTAATTTACATATTCGAATTCGAGCTCGAAATTAAAGAGCTTATTTAATTTATCCGTTTGAAGTATATAAATATTCATGAACATGTTTGATTAAGTTATAACTCGAACATATTCGCAAGCTGACGGAGATAAATACTACTCTGTTCGAGTTCGACTTGATAATTTTATCGAACTCAATTTGAATTTCGAGCTCGACTCGTTTAGAAAAAGAATGAACTTTGAATGAGCTTTTTTCGAACCAAGCTACGAATAAATGTCGCTTCCGTGCAATATCCTATACACATGCATAATTCAGAGGTAATTACACTTGACAAAGTAAATGTAAGAGACTTTCACACCTAAATATTAGTGAAATTTGAACTAGAGATATTTAATTTGAAGTTATATCACTCCACCCCTATATATTCTCAAAAACTATGAAGCAAATTTTAATTAGTGAAAATGTATAAAAAGAGACAAAACAGAACAGTAATTGGGAAAAAGAAACAAGATATAAGAGTATAGTAGTTTTATGGGCAATTGGGAGTGTAAATGTCTTAAATACCCTTATGACACACTTGTCCCCACATTCCAATCATTGTCTAAGTGTACCTTAACGAAAGCTGATAATAAATGCATACACCTAACATATAAAAATAAAAAAGGATCGATCCATGCCTGAATTTCACGTAGACCAAAAGCATAACGATAGGATTATCATTACAATATAATAATGATAGGATAACGATAGTAATAATGTTATTGTTATGCTATTTTAAAGTAATCGTTATGGTTTTTTAATGTTATTGTTATGCTAATTTTTTAATAATCATTATGCCCAATTTAACGTAATCGTTATGCCCTTATTATGTAAACATTATGCTAATTTTTTGAGTAATCGTTATGCTATTTTTAAGTAATCGTTATGTCATTTTTAATGTTATTGTTATGCTAATTTTTAATAATCGATATGCTCTATATAACATAATCGTTATGCCCTATTTAAACATAATCGGTATGCACTATTTAACGTTAATGTAAATATATTAACCATAATTAAGTTAAAATCGAATAACGACAATGTAAATATATCATAACGAAAGTTTTATATACGATAACGATTATTGGGCCATAACGATTATTGGACCATAACGAAAGTTTATATGTGATAAATGGTCTTGAAAATTTTATATATGATAATAGGTCAAAAGTTTATATATAATAATGATTATGAAAAAAAAGATTAACGATAGTATTAGGCCATAACGAAAAATCAGTTTTATTAACAATAGTATTAGGCCATTAACAATAAGTTTTATCGTTTATATATAATAACGATTTTTAAGTAATCGTTATGGTCTTTTAATGTTGTTATTATTATTATTATTATTAATTGTACCTTTAATTTTTATTTTTTTATTAATAGTATTATTTAGACTAATATTATTATTAATATTAGGCCATAACGAAAAAGGCATAACGGTTGATCACAAAAAGACATAACGATTGATCACAAAAAGGCATAACGATTATTAATTAAAGGCATAATGAATGATCACAAATAGGCATAACGATTATTAACTAAAGGCATAACGAATGATCACAAATAGGCATAATGATAATTAATTAAAGACATAACGAATGATCACAAATAGGCATAACGATTATTAATTATAGGCATAACGATTATGTTGAATATGGGTATAACGATTATTAACAAAGAAGCATAACAATAACATTAACTATAGTCATAACCATTACTAAAAGTGTGTTGAGGGAATGGCTATGGCGTGAAGGTCGGTTATGGTGTAAGAGAAGTTTTCTTTGTTTTTTTTTTTTTTTTATTTCTATTATTGTGTATTGTTGTGGTTGTAACGTTAATAATAAATAGGGGCACGAAAGTAGTCAATTTTTTCCAAATTCCAAAATATTCATATTCTTATTATTTAATGATTTTAGGTTGAAAGTACGACTTTTCAGAAGATTTTCAAATTTTTTTTTTTTTAAAATTAATTTTCTGGGACCCACTATAAATAAGGGTGCAGAATATAGTACAGTTTGCCCATATAACTACTACACCCTTAAAACTTGTCCAACTATATAAATTTTAAAATTAAATTGTCTAGATAAAAATTTCTCCCTTTTATTATATATCGACAAGTTATATTTTATATGTCTTTTAGTTTTGATAATATATATCATGAAGAGGTGGATATATAACTATACATGTAGGACTACAATGTAAAAATAGTTGTATAGAAATATTGAATGAAGTGGGAGTCCGTGGTCTAACTAACTAACAATTAATAGTATAACAAAAAATATTATGAATAATTTTAAAATTAATAATAATATTATTGTTAAATTTGTAATTAATCAGATAATCCCATATTCAAGAGAATTGAAATCTAGCTGTGATTGTAAAGTTGTAATTATTGCTAATTTTGTCTAATAGTATGGGATCACAAAATTATAAACGCGGTTTTGATTCCGGCCAAATGATTGCGTGCTAGTTAAAATAAAATTAGTATATTAGTATTTAATTAGTAGCTATTTACTAAATAATGAGCAACTATAAATTATAAAGATTGGAGTAGATAATTAATTATAGATTAAATATATGTGAATTGTGAGATGCATGCATTCTTTATTACTTTTACAGATTTTAATTTACTTGTATAACACCATTTGCACTATCAATAGGCCAGTTTAGGACGCAATAACTTGAACCAACAGAAATACAGAAACTGATCTCGATGTACTGAGTTAGTCAGTACAACAGATCAATATTTGATCAAATTCGCGATCAACCCGCCTCAATTCGCGGGTTGACCCATTCTATTAAAAGAAATAATAGCCAAAATGAATATCAGTGGTAATATTAAAAAGTATCACTCAAAGTTCCAAAAGTATCATTCGTGTCCTTAAAAGTATCGGGTCTCCTAGTTATTTTTAATGAGTTTGTTTAATCTAAATTAGAGTTTATTCCATCACGATTAATGTTTATAATTTAGGTATTTAGGGTTTATGATTTTTTTCCAAGGTTTAGTGTGTTTTTAGGATTTTTAGGTTTTTAGGTTTTTTTTTTTAGTTTTTATAGGGTTTAGATTTTTTAGGATTTATTAAATCTTAATTATAACTTATATTTAGTTTGAAAATATTAATTATCGAGTGTAGTGTATGAGCCCGCACGTTAGCGTCGGGTGAGTGTACTCGTGAGATGCCGGATAAAATATTAAATTAATTCAAAGAATAAATTAATTCATTTTAATTTTAGGGTTCTCTAATTCTATTTTAGGGTATTTATTTATTTAAAAAAAATTAATTATCAAGCGCATGTGCACAAGTCGTCGGATAAAAATAATTAACCACTTTCATTTTGGATATAAAGTTTTGGAGAAAAAATAAATAAAAAAATGATAAAAATTGAAATAAAAAAAATTGACGGACGCGTGTTTCCCATTGATGTAACCCAGACAATGAATCTAAGTTAAATCGTACACAAGCGGAAGACTTTTAAAGGACTCGAACAACGTCAGCAGAATGAAGGAATTCAACCCGACGACTAGACTATGATTTCGACTAAAATAAGAACAAAAACTCGATTGTACGACTGGAATTTTAGACTTAATAAATAGACTCTTAAGATACCTAAATAATGACTCAAATAAGCAAACCACAATTACCAAATAAATAGGAAAAAAGGTCACGACTAGGGCAGATTATAGATTGGACGAATTAGGGTTATTATGGCTAGGGTTTATGGGATGACGACGGGATGTTTACTTACGTGATTGTGAAGATGGATACATCGAGATGATGATGAGCGAATGTTGATGAAGGTGCGGCAGCCTTGTGAATGATTTGTATCTCGTCGAACCCGTAGAACTTGAATCCACAAACGCGATCGAATAATACTCCTCGATTGGTAGTGATTCCCCTGTGATCTTGAAGAACTCGAAAGAACCTTGAAGTAAAACCTTAGATTTGCTGGATCTAAAGAGTATTGCTTTTGAACCAAAAACAATAAAAGAATAAGGGTGATCAACCGATGGATCGTGAGACAATTGAAAATAAACTTCAAATATTAATCAACGTCTAAACTGAAAATAACATAAGGTTCTCCTATTTATACTATGCTATGGACGAAAATTAAGTCTAATAAAAGTCCAACATGGACGAAAATTCTGAGGCAAATAAAAAAGTTCTACCTTGTATAAAATTCTAAACAAGGTAATTCTAAAAAAGACAAAAAATTAAATAAATAAAAATCTAATCTAGATAATATGAATCTAGCTGGCCTTGGGCTTCATAATTAACGTATAGGACCTATTGTTGGGCTGAAATCCACACGCCAATTAATTAGCTTGGTCTTCTTGGGCTTGATCTTCAATTGTCAATAAATTGACAATTTTCGAGCTGCACTTGAATTCTTCTTCATCTTCAATGGACAATATAGCAATCCATTTAGGGCTGTGCATTTCTTCTTCCTTGGTTAGCATGGTCGCATTCTCATCATTCCCCCCCTGCTGAAAAGAATTCGTCCTCGAATTCAGGGCATCATCATGGTCGAACTGAACTGCAGGAAAATGAAGCAAGTTAGTACACTTAAGTGTGAAAGATTGCCTATTCTTACCAACTAAATCAGGTCCTTGTCTAGGCCATTCAACATGCGCTTCTTGCTTGCATGACAGGACTTGTATTCCTTTCTTCTTCGTCTCTTTAGTGCTCGTGCAGGAATCAATCACACCCTTGAATTTATCCTTTTGTGGTTGTACATCACTAGGTAAAGAAAACATGTCAGTAGCACTATTCTCAAAAGTAATTGGTACAAGAGACAAACCTGGATCAATTGCTTTATCGATCCGTTTGACAGAAAGTAGAAGGCTGCGACATGGATCTTTATTTGCAACTGATTCCACTGTTTTATCATGTGGTAAAGAACCACTATGGGCTGAATTGAAGAGGTAGGGGTGGCTTGAAGGGGCTGGTTGGCGGCGGTGTTGGCCGAATGCCCGGCGGCGACCTTTTTCGTGGCTGCAATGGCTGTCTGTTTCTCCTTCTCTTCTTTGAACCTCTTTTGCATGACTTGTTGATCCGCGGTAACTGCTTTAGGAGACAATGGCTTCAAAATTAGCTTTCGACCATTTACTTCGACGGTGTAAGTATTCAGATGCCCGTCGTGTACAACATGGCGATCAAACTGCCATGGTCGACCTAAAAGGAGGTGTACCGTATCCATCGGGATAACATCACACAAAACAGTGTCAGAATAATTACAAATGGAAAAATTGACACTTAGTTGGTAAACAACTCGAATTTCTCCTCTATCCGTGAGCCACTAGAGTCGGTAGGGCTTTGGATGCTTCCTTGGCTTCAAGTCGAGTTTGTTGACTGCATATTGACTAATTGCGTTGATCACACTGCTCTTTCTGGCTAGGCAGGGTGGCCTTGAACAGGTGGTAGAACAGGGATTCGAGCAGCAATAAGCTCGACCTGTGCCATCATTTTGGCCAACAAATTTTCCAGCTTGTCTTCCAGTACTTGATGGTGGTACTGGGCATCCCATGGTTGTGGCATTGATGAAGCCGCATCTATAGGGGTACTAGGCGATGCGGGTGCCTTATCATACATCTTGCTATATCCATCTCTTGATTCCTGTGTACCTGCAAACATTTGAACAAACGTGAAATAAAAACAAGGTATAGGACCTCACAATTCCTCACAAACACTCGTATGTTCTCTCTGAATTTTACCACTCGTGTATGTCTCTCAAGTATGTAGTGCACATGTGAATGTGGTATGGTGGTGTTGATCACTTCTCGTGCTCTTGGATCAGCTCCTCTTGGTCTTCTCAAAGGCTCGGACTAGTCGAACAAGATGTAGTCTCGTTTTACACTTCACTGGAATTGAATTACAACTGAAGTACAACAAGAAGGTAGAGGAATAGGAGAATGACAATTACAATAAAAATTGAATTTAAACAAAGTAAGAAGATAGGAACCGATGTGCAGATTCCGGCAAGCCGAGTCGAGGGGACCTCTCTCCGCAAGACAAATACGCCCCGGCTAGTGCTCACGGTTTGGCGGTTGTCTTTCAAAGATGAAACGGCTTCGTCCTTCCGGCAGTAGCACCACAAATCCGGCAAGGTTCCGGCGAACTAGACAATGTCGAGAACTGGGAGCTTTGACTCGAAATGATTCGTATGCAGCAATATGATGTGTGATCGTTTATGCAGAATGTGGCCTTTGGATCCATGCAGGATGTCCTTTTTATAGGCACATCTCCACTGCAGGGGACAACTAGGGTTTGAGGGCATTCAAACCAGGTGTTGTAACCCCCTGGAGTTACAGCTCTACCATTAAGCCCTCCAGGAGTTACCTTCTGCAGATCCCGACAGGTGTCCCATATCGGCTCGGATCCCAACACGTGTCCAGGGCAGCTGCAGACTTTGACTCTCGACAGGAGTTACTTTCGGTTACTGTCCAGCCCACTAACTCCACCAGCTCCAGATGGCAGTTACCTGAAGGCTCCACCAGCTCCAGTGGCAGTTACTCACTTGAAGGCTCTTAACTCATGGGAGTTACACCCTTCAAGCTGGACATGCACCATGTGCACCCACGACCCGGTCCACAGCCGTTATAGACCTGGAACCCGGATAGTCGATCCGCCGACCCGCTCCACGACCCGATCGCTTCTGTACCATAAAACTGATACGGCTAAGCCCCTGAAGCCCACGTACGCCCAAAGTCCACCCAAAGTCCAATTGCCAAGATCCAAGTCCGAGGATGAGGACGAGGACGAGACGAGACGAGACGAGCCGAGCACGGGCAAGGGCACGGGCACCGGGCACGGGCACGGGCTCGGGCACGGGCGGGCACGCGCGTGTGTGCGCGTGTGGGCTCATGGCCCACATCCTTGTGCACTTGATTACTCCACTTAAGTGTTAATACACTTAAATACACTTCTTAATTTGATTAAGAAATCAATGTGGGATTATTTAATGTGTCTTAAACACATTATCCCACACACCATAAATGCCCAATCGTGTGACCAACTTTAACCATTTATTTCTCACTCACCGAAAATCGGATTTGAGCAAATAAAAATACTACGACTATCTACTCACGACATAGAGCAATCGTACAGTATTTAATTCCTCCAAAATTAAATATCCCGGTCACGAAAAATCGGATAAAATGAGTCACACTCACTTTATTAAATCCTATTTTTCAACAATCCCCCACATGAGTGGAAATAGTGCATGCATGTATGCAGACAAGCAGCCCAGTTCTCTTAGAAACATAACTGCACCAGGATATGTAGCTTGTGACTTTGAACCTTCCATCTTCCAACACTATCGAGTATACCGGCTGTTTAGTGGACATGATGCCTTGAACTATACATCCTTAGTGTATACCGAGACAATAGTATTGAAAACAGCTGTATATCAAACATTATTTGTTCTCACGTTTGTGTCCTTTTCAGGCCATGGACAACCTCTTTGAGTTCATAAGTATCTCTTTAGAAGCGGCCCCACTTCTCACTTATATAGGTGATCTCCTCTTCCGAGTATCCTGCCATACTCAACCTCATTAGGTTTAGGAATCATTAAAAGTCATATGACTTATCCTCACCACATTGACAGGTGTGCACTTGGTTTGCTCACAGGGAAATGTACACTTATGATTTTCCAAGTGCTACCAAACCGAATGTTTGTAGCTTAGTTTTCCCATTGAACCAAGTTCTTGGGATCTCCAGTCATCATGGTTGGGTTACCACTACAAGCACTCTTAGAGTGTGGATTTCAAACCCATTCCCTCTAGCAACTTAGTCATTTGATCTCGGTTTAACCCTTTGGTTAGCGGATCCGCTAGATTATCTATTGACTTCATATAGTCAACTGATATAATCCCACTTGAGATCATATGCCTCACAGTATTATGCCTCCGACGTATGTGTCGAGACTTACCATTGTATATAGCATTGTGTGCCCTTCCGATAGCCGCTTGACTATCATAGTGAATCATCACTGACGACACTGGTTTTTTCCAGCATTAAATGTCTTCTAGAAAGTTGCGAAGCCATTCTGCTTCTTCACACGCTTTATCCAAAGCGATAAACTCAGATTCCATGGTAGAACGGGCTATACAAGTCTGTTTCATGGATTTCCACGACACTGCTCCACTTCCAATAGTGAAAACAAATCCACTAGTCGAAAATGAGTCTTTTGTGTCTGATATCCAATTCACATAACTATACCCTTCAAGTACAGGAGGAAACCTTGTATACTGCAACCCGAAGTTCAAAGTATACTTCAAGTATCTTAGAACTCGTACTAGAGCTTTCCAATGTTCTTTGCTTGGATTGCTCGTGTACCGACTCAACTTGTTCACAGAACATGCAAGATCAGGTCTAGTGCAGTTAGTGTTGTACATCAAACTCCCAATGACCCTTGCATACTCTTCTTGAGCTACCGGTTCTCCTCGGTTTTTGCTCAAGTGTACATTGAGTTCCAACGGGGTCTTAGCCGGCGGACTATCAAAAGCTTTGAATTTCTTAAGCACTTTCTCTATGTAATGAGATTGTGTTAAGACAATTTCACCACTTGTTCGTACTATCTTGATCCCTAGAATCACATCGGCTAAGCCCATGTCTTTCATGTCGAAATTTCGTTTCAACATTTGTTTCGTTTCAATAATCACTTGGTGTCCACTGCCTATGATTAACATGTCGTCTACATAAAGACAGACTATGACATAGCCACTAGAACTGCTCTTTATATACACACATTTATCACACTCATTGATTTTGAAACCATTTGATAACATCACGTTATCAAACTTCAGGTGCCACTGAATAGGTGCTTGTTTTAGACCGTACAATGATCTAATAAGTTTACACACCTTTCGTTCTTGCCCTGGTGCAACAAACCCTTCAGGTTTTTCCATGTATATTTCATCCTCCAACTCACCATTCAGAAACGCAGTCTTTACATCCATCTGATGAATTTCAAGATTGTGCAAAGCAGCAATCGCTAAAAGCACCCGAATAGATGTAATCCTTGTTACTGGTGAGTAGGTATCGAAGAAATCATACCCCTCTTTTTGTTTAAAGCCTTTGGCAACCAAACGAGCTTTATACTTGTCAACAGAACCATCTGCCTTATATTTTCGTTTTAGGATCCATTTGCATCCTAACGGCTTACACCCACTTGGGAGATCTGTCAACTCCCAAGTGTGATTTTGCATGATGGAATCAATTTCACTGTTGATAGCTTCTTTCCAGAACGCAGCATCTGGACTAGATAGAGCTTCTTTCAAAGACTTTGGCTCGTCATCTAGCATATAGGTGATGAAATCCGGACCAAAGGTCTTAGCCGTCCTAGCTCACTTGCTACGTCTCGATTCTTCATCCACAGGATCAGAACTAGTAGTAGCTTCAGAGGTTCGTTTCTCAGAACTACCTTCTGTCCTATCCTTATTCTTACAAGGATAGACATTCTCGAAGAATATAGCATTCCTCGACTCCATCATCGTTCCTTCAGTCAACTCGGGAATCTCCGATTTATGAATAAGAAAATGATATGCACTACTGTTAAGTGCATACCCAACAAAGATACAATCAACCATTTTAGGGCCGATTCTAACTTGTTTAGGAAGTGGCACTTCAACCTTAGCCAAACACCCCCACACTTTGAGGTATTTATAAGACGGCGTGCGTCCTTTCCACAACTCGTAAGGCGTCACATCCTTACCCTTAAGTGGAATTTTGTTTAGGATATAGTTGGCTGTCAACACAGCTTCCCCCCACAAGTTTTGTGGTAATCCCGAACTTATCAACAAAGCATTCATCATCTCCTTAAGAGTTCGGTTTTTGCGTTCAGCAACACTATTAGACTGTGGTGAATACGGTGCCGTAGTTTGATGAATTATACCCGCCTCTGCGCATAACTCTTCAAATGGGGCAACATACTCTCCACCTCTATCACTTCAAATTGCTTTAATTCGACTGCTTAGTTGATTTTCGGCTTCATTTTTAAAGTTCTTAAAAGCTTCAATCGCCTCATCTTTACTTCTTAAAAGATAAAGATAACAATATTTTGTGCAATCGTCAATAAAAGTAATAAAGTACTTTTTACCGCCTCTAGTTTGCACAAACTTTAAATCACACACGTCTGTGTGAATTAACTCTAGAGGTTTAGTGCTCCGTTCAACCGATTGAAATGGTAACTTAGCCAATTTAGCTTCAACACAAACTTCACATTTGTTTTGTGTATTAAATTGGTTCACTTTTAGCAAATCTAAATTTACTAAACGTTTTATAGCATTTAGATTAACGTGTCCTAATCTACAATGCCACAAATCCGAGCACTCAACAAGCAAGTAAACAGAAGAATCAATTTTATTAGCATTTTCTTTTACCACACGGCGCATCGCCATTACATTCATTTTGAAAAGTCCATTGGCGAGATAGCCCCGACCAAGGAACCTTCCGTACTTGCTCAAAATAAACTTTTCAGACTCAAACACTAGTCTAAAATCATGATTGACTAACAGCGAGCCTGAAACCAGATTCTTGTGGATGTCCGGAACATGCAGCACATCCTTCAAAGTCAGCTCTTGGCCTGAAGTCAGCTTCAAAACCACGTTGCCCATACCAACCACTTCAGACGAGGCTTGGTTCCCCATGTGAAACTTTCTACCTTCAACAGCTTTGTAGGTAGCAAACGAGCTCTTGTCCGAGCAAACGTGACAAGTAGCTCCGGTGTCGACGAACCACTCTCTCGGGTTGTCCACGTGATTGGCCTCGAACACAACGGCAGCCAAATCATCGTCATCCTAATCATCTTGTCGGGCCTTGCCTTTGCCTTTGTTGTTATGTTCCGCCAAATGCGCACCATAGTTAGTACATTTCTTCTTTGGAGCCGTGCAATATTTGGACATGTGCCCCGGCTTGTCACAATTGAAGCAATTGCCGTTGAACTTTGTCATTGGCTTCTTCCCTTTGTCAAATTGACCCGGGCGCTTCCTTTTGTTGCTATTTGATGGTCCATCATGTTCCATCAAATTAGCCTTGGCCTCGATCGGGACTCATGGTCTCGGATCCGCCTTTCGGTTATCGGCTTCAATTCGAAGCTTAACCACAAGATCTTCAAGAGTCATCTCCTTTCGTTTGTGTTTGAGATAGCTCTTGAAGTCCTTCCAACACGGTGGCAACTTCTCAATCACCGCAGCAACGGTGAAAGAGTCGGGAAGGACCATCTCTTCAGCATGAACGTCGTGCACAATGAGCTGAAGCTCTTGCACTTGGTCCATTACTGACCGGGTGTCCACCATTTTATAGTCGAGGAACTTTGCCACCACGAACTTCTTAGTTCCAGCATCCTCAGTTTTGTACTTCTTTTCTAGAGCTTCCCACAGTTCCTTAGCACTAGTTACATTTTCGTATACAGAATATAAACTATCTACTAAGCCATTAAGAACATAATTTTTACAAAGAAAATCGCCATTGATCCATTGATCGTACGCCGTTCGTTTATTGATGTTCGGCTCATTTTCTTCGACCACAGGAGCCTCCTCCTTGAGGTATCCAGCAACTCCGAGTGTGGTTAGGTAGAAGAACATCTTCTGCTGCCACCTTTTGAAGTCCAACCCGGAGAACTTTTCCGGCTTCTCGGCTTGGCCATGGGGAATGGTCCTTGGAGCAACGGTGTTGGATGAAGACGTCATTCCAGCAAAGGTAGTTGATTAATATTAGTCTTAGTTATTTGTCTTGCGATTGTAGTCTCGTTTTACACTTCACTGGAATTGAATTACAACTGAAGTACAACAAGAAGGTAGAGGAATAGGAGAATGACAATTACAATAAAAATTGAATTTAAACAAAGTAAGTAGATAGGAACCGATGTGCAGATTCCAGCAAGCCGAGTCGAGGGGACCTCTCTTCGCAAGACAAATACACCCCGGCTAGTGCTCACGGTTTGGCGGTTGTCTTTCAAAGATGAAACGGCTTCGTCCTTCCGGCAGTAGCACCACAAATCCGGCAAGGTTCCGGCGAACTAGATAATGTCGAGAACTGGGAGTTTTGACTCGAAATGATTCGTATGCAGCAATATGATGTGTGATCGTTTATGCAGAATGTGGCCTTTGGATCCATGCAGGATGTCCTTTTTATAGGTACATCTCCACTGCAGGGGACAGCTAGGGTTTGAGGGCATTCAAACCAGGTGTTGTAACCCCCTGGAGTTACAGCTCTACCATTAAGCCCTCCAGGAGTTACCTTCTGCAGATCCCGACAGGTGTCCCATGTCGGCTCGGATCCCAACACGTGTCCAGGGCAGCTGCAGACTTTGACTCCCGACAGGAGTTACTTTCGGTTACTGTCCAGCCCACTAACTCCACCAGCTCCAGATGGCAGTTACCTGAAGGCTCCACCAGCTCCAGTGGCAGTTACTCACTTGAAGGCTCTTAACTCATGGGAGTTACACCCTTCAAGCTGGACATGCACCATGTGCACCCACGACCCGGTCCACAGCCGTTATAGACCCGGAACCCGGATAGTCGATCCGCCGACCCGCTCCACGACCCAATTGCTTCTGTACCGTAAAACTGATACGGCTAATCCCCGGAAGCCCACGTACGCCCAAAGTCCATCCAAAGTCTAATTGCCAAGATTCAAGTCCGAGGACGAGGACGAGGACGAGACGAGACGAGACGAGCCGAGCACGGGCAAGGGCACGGGCACGGGCTCGGGCACGGGCACGGGCGGGCGCGCGCGTGTGTGCGCGTGTGGGCTCATGGCCCACATCCTTGTGCACTTGATTACTCCACTTAAGTGTTAATACACTTAAATACACTTCTTAATTTGATTAAGAAATCAATGTGAGATTATTTAATATGTCTTAAACACATTATCCCACACACCATAAATGCCCAATCGTGTGACCAACTTTAACCATTTATTTCTCACTCACCGAAAATCGGATTTGAGCAAATAAAAATACTACGATTATCTACTCACGACATAGAGCAATCGTACGGTATTTAATTCCTCCAAAATTAAATATCCCGATCACGAAAAATCGGATAAAATGAGTCACACTCACTTTATTAAATCCTATTTTCCAACACAAGAATCACGGTGAAACCGAAAAATTGTTCACCAGGCAGTTTCACCTTGAAGATGATGGAATTTGGTCAAAAAAGCACTTATATCACAATAAAAGAATAAGTTTTGTTCGTCTTGTCGAGACGTTTTCAGAATGGCATTATGGAGAAAAATTAGAGGTTGGGAGTAGAAATAGTAGGGAGAGGATGAAAAACCAGAAAAGTTGGGTGTATTGGGAGTACGAGTGTATGGACAGGATGGTGTTTGGGAAAGCTATGAAATTTTCAATCCTATAGGGTGCTAGGAACAAAAATTATGAGGTATGAAAGGTGTATGTGATGTCTAGATGGATTAGGATGGGAATAAGGTAGGTAAGGTAAGAAAAGAATAGATAAGCTAGAATCTATTTGATTGTGTTTCACCTAGATGGATACAATCTAAATAGCCTAAAATATCTATCTATAGGAGGAAAGAGTCTAAAAACAATTAAACAAAGAACAAGGAACAAAATTAAACAATGTAGATTCTTCTTTTTTTTTGACGATTTTCTTCTTCTTTTTTTCTCTCTCTTTTTTTGTGCTGTAGGGTTTCGACCCTCTCCTCTTTTCTCTTTTTTTTTCAATGAACAATCAAATTACAACTCGATGAAAAATAGAAAATAAAGACACGTGGATGACACGGAAGATAGAATCTAACACGTCGGATTGAACCACGACCGGCAAAGCTGACGTGGCTCTGATGCCAAATTATGATGTAACCTAGATAATGAATCTAAGTTAAATCGATACGCAAGCGGAAGACTTCTAAAGGACTTGAACAACGTCAGCAGAATGAAGAAATTCAACCCGATGACTAGACTATGATTTCGACTAAAATAAGAACAAAAACTCGATTGTATGACTGGAATTTTAGACACAATAAATAGACTCTTAAGATACCTAGATAATGACTCAAATAAGCAAAACACAATTACCAAATAAATAGGGAAAAAGGTCACGGCTAGGGCAGATTATAGGTTGGACGAATTAGGGTTATTATGGCTAGGATTTATGGGATGACGACGGGATGTTTACTTATGTGATTGTGAAGATGGATACGTCGAGATAATGAGGAACGAATGTTGATGAAGGTGCGGCAGCCTTGTGAATGATTTGTATCTTGTCGAACCCGTAGAAATTGAATCCACGAACGCGATCGAATAATACTCCTCGATTGGTAGCGATTCCCCCATGATCTTGAAGAACTCGAAAAAACCTTGAAGTAAAACCTTAGATTTTCTGGATCTAAAGAGTATTGTTTTTGAACCAAAAACAATAAAAGAATAAGTGTGATCAACCGATGGATCGTGAGACAATTGAAAATAAACTCCAAATATTAATCAACGTCTAAACTGAAAATAACATAAGGTTCTCCTATTTATACTATGCTATGGACGAAAATTAAGTCTAATAAAAGTCCAACATGGATGAAAATTCTAAGGCAAATAAAAGAGTTCTACCTTGTATAAAATTCTAAACGAGGTAATTCTAAAAAGACTAAAAATTAAATAAATAAAAATCTAATCTAGATAATATGAATCTAGCTGGCCTTGGGCTTCATAATTAATGTGTAGGACCTATTGCTGGGCTAAGATCTACACGCTAATTAATTAGCTTGGTTTTCTTGGGCTTGATCTTCAATTGTCAACAAATTGATAATTTTCGAGCTGACAATTTTCGAGTTGCACTTGAATTCTTCTTCATCTTCAATGGACAACATAGCAATCCATTTAGGGCTGTGCATTTCTTCTTCCTGGATTGACATGGTTGCATTCTCATCACCCATGCACCACGCGTGGGGACACGCCCCCGTTTTATGGGAACGTTGTAAGGAGTGCTGGGTGCACTGAATACCAACTCAATAAGAAATGGCTCTCTCCTCAAATTTCTACATTCTCTTAGCTCTTCTATTTTTGACATTAGGTAATTAATTAAGGGTAGTGCTTGGTGTCCAGATTCTGGATATCCAGAATTAATATAATTAATGTTTAAAGGAAATTAATAATAGATAATTACTATGCTGCCCTTACTTAGTTTTGGAGGCAAATTAGAGTCAGGGGGCGCTAATTTTCATCCAACTCCTGCTACTCTGATTTAGCATCCCACTTCATATCAATTGAAACAAAAATAAATTGCATAAGAAGAAAGAAAAATTATTTTTGCACATAAAAAAAGGTTCACTAGGAAAAAGCTCACCAACTATATTTCTGTGCGCATTACATTACAACAAATCCTCATATGAATTTATGCACACCAAAAAAAAAAATAGGTGATTGAAAATGAGCCAACCGAATCTAGATTGATGTATATTTTATTTGGAGAAGATCATGAGAATGAATTTGAAGGAGCAAATGCTGAAACTATTCACACCCAAAGAGGAAATGTACATTGAAACCAATCACACCCAAGGAGGAACTACTGTTAATGAGTTTGATCTCAATACACATCTTGATGATTACGCAAATGAAGAAACATTGAATGAAGATTTTAATACGCAGCTAGACAATACAAATGATGGGAGCAACAATGTTGAAACGGGATCTCGAACAGGTATGCAATGTGCCACTTTGGATAACCTATTTGATGCATATCAAGAACATGCTAGACTTGCGGGTTTTAGTGTTGTGAAAAGAACGAGTCACAAATTGGGTGAAGATGAATACAAATATGCTCTTTTTGTATGTTATAAGTTCGGAAAACCAACATCACACACCGCTTCCAAAAGAGTAGATTGCAAAGCTAGACTTAATGCGAAAATACAAATGGATGGTTCTTGGGTTGTTTCAAAAATGGTATCAGACCACAATCATGATCTTGACCCACATTTTTCAATTTTAAGGCCAGCACATAGGACATTGTTTGTCCATTTGAAGAGACAATCGAAAGTGAATGATGTAGCAGGTATCAGGGTTAGTAAGAATATATGATTACTAGAAGTTCAGAGTGGCGGTCCTAAAAATTTAGTGTGTCTCCTAAAAGACTGTAGGAATTTCATTGATGAGCAAAGAAGAATGAGATTAGGAGAGGGCGATACAGAAGCTGTCAGAAGTCTTTTCATAAGACTTAACAAAAATAGATGAAATTTTTTTATCATTTGATCGATATTGATGATGAGGGTAGACTACATAATGTGTTGAGGATTTATTCTAGAAGTCGAGCTGCTTCCCAAGACTTTAATGATGTGGTGTGCTTTGACACAACCTACCTCGTGAATAGGCACCAAATGTCTTTTGCGGCATTTGTAGGCATAAATCATCACATGCATTCTATTTTGTTAGGGTGTGCTTTGGTCATACATGAAAATGCAACATTGTTCAAATGGATTTTTTCAAATTAGCTCCAGGCAATGGGTGGGATTCATCATATAAGCATCATAACTGATCAGTGTGAAAGTATCATGTTAGCCTTGCAGGATATTATGCCAAACACTATTCATCGATATTGCATTTAGTATATTATGGCAAAGTTACCGGTAAAGTTTATATTTATGCCTGATTATAACAAAGTCATTAATGAATGGAAATGGATTGTGTACGACATCCTTGATATTCAGACCTTTGAGATGAAGTGGATCAAGTTCATTGTAAGAAATCATCTTGAAAGCAACAAATGGCTTCAAGACTTGTATAGTGAAAGGGAAAATTAGGTTCCGGTTTACTCGAACCATACTTTTTGGGCTGAAATGATTTGTACACAATGAAGTGAGGTGACACATGCTTACTTTGATGAGTTCCTTCACTCAAGATGTTCGCTAGTACAATTTATGAAGCAATATGAGATGGCCATGGGGAGTAAGGTTCAGAAGGAGTTTATGGCTGACTTTGATTCAAAGAACAAGATTTATATGTGTACGACATAATATCCTCGGAAGGCACAATTTCAAAAGGTATACATAGATTCAATGTTTCAGCGTGTTCAAACGACAATTGAACGCATGAAATATTACCTTGTCATCCCAGATGATGAATAATCTAACGAGGTTGGCATTGAAATATTTAAAGTGGTAGAAAAGCGTATTCTCAATGATTATTTCCGAAAGGACTACACATATACTATAAGTTATCGAAGTATTGGAGATGTATTTAATTACAATTGTCGGAGTTTTGAATTCAAGGAAATATTATGTTGTCATATTTTTGAAGTGTTGCATACACTTAATGTGGAGAACATTAATGATAGGTATATATTACGGAGGTAGAGGAAAGACGTGCATAGATCATGTTCCAAAATATTTTTTACAGTAGATTATCCGCACATGACCACTGAGTACATTAAATTCCAAGAGGTTGAGAAATATTTCAAAGATAACACTAATTTGGCATTTAAGAGCATAGAGAAGATAAATTTCATTAAATGTAGATGTATACAGATGAAGAAGGAGCTTGAAAATTGGAACCCGTCAATGGTTATTAATAGTAGAGAGCCAACCTCGACAGATGTTGGAGGGACAAGGATTTTGAATCCACAAGTTATGAAGACAAAATGAAGGCCTCCCGAGAAATATATCAAAGCAACATTAGAAAGAGATGGTCGTGAGGTAGAGATCACACTACAACAATTAGGGAAAGAGGTGGTCGTATTGGGAGTGGAAAGGCAAGCTCATCGCAAATCTATAACTCTAATGGTCATAGTGGAAGTTTTCAATTCTGAATTCTCTTTTGGCATCATTTTTTCAATTCTAAAGTCTTTTTTAGCATCATGTTTTCAATTTTGTTGTTTAGTCGATTGATTTTTTGTTGTTATTTTGTATTGTTCTAGTCAACTATGGAGGATAATGAAGTTGATGATGTCTTTTTCATGTTATTGCTTATGTGATGTGCTACTGCTGTGATATACTTGGAGGTGTTTCTATTATTGCTTCCGTGATGTGCTGTTTCTGTGATGTGTTGTTTTCAATTGTTTCATAAATCAGTGTTTTAGAGTTTCATTTTTTGAGGATCAAATGTGTTGTGCTTTTTTTTAGTTGAATGTGTTTTCTCACCTTTCTTGGTGACTTGAGGATACTTGGAGGTGTTTGTGTTATTGCTTCTATGATGTGCTGCTTCTGTGATCTTCTTATGTTTGGCTTTAATTACTCCAAGTGTTTTGGGAAATATATGATGAATTGGTGATCAATCTCTTTGCTTATGGCCTTGGTTTTTCTTTGTAGAAAACTACCACATTTCTATTTTCTGATTGTCATGATAATGTGTTTTACTTAGTGTAGTAGTTTCGAGGAACAGTGGTGAAAATTTCATGAATGACTGCTGCTGCATGAAATGATGAGGGTTGATGCATATTTCCCACCATAGGTGATAAATAAAGATCAAATAAATACATTAGGCTACTTTTTGGTCTCTCAAAATCTTGTCAAACTTATTATATGAAGAGTTGAGGGATAAAGTAAAAGAGCTCATGTGACGATTGGTGAATGAGGTCAATTCTAATGTGGTGAATAATGTGATACTCGAAGATTAACCATTGGTGAAGATTTACGGCTTCTTTCTTGAAGTCGTAAAGGATGTGGAGGTGTCTCTATGGTCATTTCTAACTCCAGCGCTAGTCGGGTTTAGTAGTTAGTAGTTAATTTGGTCAATGATTGGTCATTTCTAGTTTGTTATAGTCGACTTTTTTGCTAGCTTTTGTTTTTTAGAGTCGACTTTATTTTGTTATTTTCTCATTTTCTATTGTACAAGTTGATCAACTTTTTTTGTTGTTGTTTTGTATTGTTCCAGTCGACTTTTTTGTTACTGTTTTGTATGTCGACTTTTAATTTTCAACCCGTTCAATATTAAGGTATTGCCTTGCTAGTATGATAATGTGATACTTTCAAACCTTTCTTTTTGCAGTGTTTTGGAGTTTCATTTTTTAACAGTACGTGTTGTGCTTTTTTTAGTTGAATGTGTTATGCTTAGTATAGTGATATTATAGGCGTCTCGAGTAGAATAGAGCATTCAAAATTTATTTTTTCGAGTAGAGTTCTTCTTGATGCCTTTACTAAGTGACATATTTTAATTATTATTGTTATTGTTATTTGTTATATAAGCGAGACAAATTTTACTTGTAAATGTAAAAGAATGATTTCTTAGATTCCATCTTTTATGCTTTTAGGATTTTTCTGCAAATTAGGTTTGTGTTCTTTTATATAAATGCTCTTCCTTCCTTAATATGGATAATTTTAATGGCATGTCATGGACAAGAGCGGAGACAAATTTGGCATAATCAGTTCTGAATTGTGTGTATAACTAGGAGCAGAGACAAATTTGCAAACACTTGATCTTCAAGGTGGTTTCTCTTTCAAAATTATGCACTATGCAACGCCGACTGTTCGACCAAATTCCGTACCCAAATATATTTCTTTAGGAAACTTTGAAAGCAATCCTCTTAATTCTACATCTAAATTTGAAAGCCTTTTCTATGGGTTATTGCACTCATAACACTCCCTATGTATCAAATTGAGAAATGCTTTTGTCTAACAAGTGAAAAAATTGGATTATTGAATTTAAAATAAAACACTTTCTTCTCAATATAAATTAATGTCTGCCTGCTGGTTTTTTCTTTTTTATATACTTAAGTAAAGTAAAAGATTATCTCTCATTTTGTTACTACTAATATGAATATGCTCACATCAAATCGACATATCTAATCCTATTTCAATTCATCTATTTTAATGTATATGCTCACATATGTTTTAATCCCGTTTCATACCGATAATCAATTCATCTATTTCAATGCATCTGTTTTAATTATAATTATAATAACTATAAATTATAAATTGAATAAATTGATAATCTCAATTATAAACTTAACTGACCTTAAACAATACTTAAAAATAAAATAAGATATGGATCAATTGTTTCAAGTCATCTATTTCCATTCATCTTAAATATATGGGTTGTGGTGTACAATTTCCCTAAAGATAAAGATGATTAAATAATAGTCCACTATCTTGGTATCATGAAAAATTAAAGGAAGGAAGATAAATAAATTTAAATTTTGAATTCAAATTTGAAACCAAATTAGAATTCCCAATTTTTTAGAGTGGGCGACATTATGGACATTTACTAAAACCTACTTTTGCATAATTACAAAAAAATCATATTTTGGACATTCAAATTTTGGATACAAAGATTTACCGATTATTTAATTACCCGGACTCCTACATGGCTATAATTTTTTTTTTACTAAAATTTTTGTAAGGCAGACATTAATTAATAAATGATATATAATGAGTTGTGTGTAAATTTACAGTAGTAATGAGTGATGATGGTGATGTTCGAACATTATGGGAGTTTGCAATGGATGCGAGAAAAGAGGAAAATTCTACGCTACCTCCAATGGGTTTTTTCCATGCTAGATCCACTCCACATACATACCATCGTTGGATCTCCGTCACGTGTATATTGTCGGCTGAAAATAAAATTGTTAAAATAATACTCCAAACTGTATCATGGTTACTTTATTCCTCTCTCTCTCTTCTGTTCCATTTCTTTTTTGCATCGGCTCTCTCTCCTGTATCTTTTTTTCCTTTTTTTTTTTTGCATCATCTCTTATTACTGTCTCTCTCTCCTGTTTCTTTTTTTCTTTTTTCTCTTTTTGCATCATCTCTTGTAAATGTAATATTATTATATTAGTGTAGTTGTCTTCTCTTGCAAGGATGGATTACTGTAGACCATATAATAGGAAAAATTAATGAGTAAGAAATAAGAGGTAATTATTTAATGATTAAAATATTTTAATCATTAATTAGTCCAGCAAATTCAGTAAGTAATGTATTTCTTTTCTGTCCCTCTTTTAAAAAAAAAACAGTAAGATGAAAAAAATGTGATGTCCCGATCTCAAACTCTCATCGCCAACTTTTACATTTGGCCAAAATTTTCGTAATTTTCAAAATTCAACAAAAACAGAAATCGCGTTATAAATTCGAGATTTTTCATGGGGGATTAAACAAAATCACGGTACCTCAAACAAAAATTCAAGATTTTTCATCAATCATAAAGCAATAGAATGGCGCCTCCATAAATAAAAAGAATCTAAATCTAAATCACAAAAATGAGTAAAATTATAGTAACAACCCGGGTTGAGAGGAGAAACTCAAAACTCGAGCCAAATCAAATATTAGATAAATCTATGAATTAATGGGAGTTCAAGGAAGATTTGAGACGGAGAAGATGCTTCCGTCGCCTCGGAGTAGACGATTGTTGGCAGTAAACTAGAGAACCGAGGCTTATTGCTGCCACCGATGTTATAGAGAGAGGCGACGAGAACCAAAGTGGAGAAGAATCTTTGTTCTTGCCGCTACAAGCTCGAGACTGTAGAGAAAGTGGGGGAACGAGAGAGGAGATCTGAATGGGGGTTGAGGCTTGAGAGAATGGAGGGGGAGAAGATTGGCTTGCTGCTTCAGAGAATGGAGGCGCCATCGAAGCGGCGCAGATATGAGGTGGCAGATACTAATTTAGGTTTTCTAAAAGATTTAGATAAGTATTATTAAGAATAATAATTAAAAGTCATCAACCATTGTTAACGGGCCATGTTGATGGTGTGTGGGCTTTTTAGTGGGCTTCACTTTGAAATCTATCTTAAAAGCCCAAACTCATTTTTTGTTTGGTGCGTTTATTTAGACGAGATTAATTATAACAACTTATCTATCGAAAAGATCTATCAATTGAGAGTTGGAAAAAAAAATTGTAAGTTTGGATTATTCTAAGATTGTCGATCGAATTGATCTAATATTAAGATTATTTATGAATCTTTTATGTTGTGCTTAATTTTTAAAATTAACTAAACGATATGCACATGTGTTAATTAATTAGATAACAAGACCAATTTTGTGTAGTTCCGACAAACCAAAAGAAATCTAATTTTAGAAACTAAATGAAAACCCATGTTAGAATGATCAAGTTTTGATATATTTCAAACGACACAATATTATAAAAAGCAATGTAAATTTGTTCAATATGGAGAGAACATTTGATTTCTTTGTATATATGATAGATATACACATAATAAATTATTTAATTATTATAAATGATGAAATTTCACTTTAGACAAAAATACTGAAATTTTAAGGTATACCGAAAATACCGAATTTTACATGCCGTACCGATCCAAAATCTATAAATAACAACATAAAAATGAACGTGTCAACAATCAAAATACCAATATCAAACAAGTGTAATAGTTTTTCACTTTAGATGAAATATCTATAATGAGATTTTTTATATAAGCAAATCTTGATTATGATTTATTGAATTAAATATTAATTAATTTGTATTAAATTTATTTACTAAATATTTAATTATTAGTATTACATGACGATTAATTTTTTAGATATAGATATAAATATAATTTTATATAGTTTAGAATTTTTTGTGCAATAGAGTGAATTACTAATTAATGGATAAATAAAGTTTTATTTTATGCTTCATATACATAAATCTCGGTAATTTTTAGATATACTTAATATTTGTATATTATAGTATAGAATAATCAAATATAATCAAGATTAATATTTAACCTTTCAACGGAAAGTGTCATTTATCTAAGCTTAGCTTAATTTTAGATTAATAAGTTTTGATTCAACTTTTCAATGGAACATCTTATATTTTTTTCAAATTTATTTCAATTTCTAATATATATATATATATATATTTGATTAAATACTTGAGTTTTTGTATTTTCAGCATCATCACAAACACATATATAAATTGTTTTTCATTAATATATACATACATTAGTCATGTTCATATTCGTATATTCATTTTCTATTTATTCATTTTATTTTTAATTGTACTCATAATTATAATGTTGTTAGATAATTATATAATTCTTCATATTAGTTTATTATTTTTCATTAGTCATGTTCAAAAGTCAATATATAAATAGTTAAGTTTTTTATTGGTATGTTTAATTTGTTAAATGTTATATTATTGCATTATATTGTTCTTTCTCATTTTGAATCTTTCATATATTTGATTAAATATTTGAGGTATAATTATGAATCCAAATTTTAAAAAAATATCACAATATTGTTGAGTCAAATGAATTCAAATATAATTATATGATTAACTATTGCTTATTTTATTTTATTTTATTTTATTCTCCTTATTAATTATTTTTTTACTCACAAATGTAATCCACATTTGTTAAGTAGTTCATTCATATTAGTTTATTATTTTTGAATAATATGAGTCATATTCAAAAATCAATATATAGATAGCGAAGTGTTTTTCTTATATCTCATAATTTATGTATATCTCATATATATTTATTAATTTTCAATGCTTATATTGGAAAATTTTAGCAACTAAATATCGAATTGAAAATATTTCAAACGACCTGATTTTATAAAAATCAATGTATAATAATCCAAGATTAAAGAACATTTGATCTAAATTCTTAGAGCAACTTCAATATTGGGCCAAAGTGGGAGATAGAAATCAAAATAATTTAGGCTTTATAAAAGAATTACATAAGTATTATTATTAAGGGTAATTCTATACACAGTCACAACTTCTCTCTTTATAGCCTCAAAATTAAAAATTAAAAATTTATTTTATAAATATCACCTTCTTTTTATTTAGTTTACTATCTTCTTCATGAAAAAAGAGAGAAATAAATACAATCATCATCACATATTCTGAACCAATCTTTAAAATCCTTCATTTTCTTTTTTTTCTTTTTTCCCTCAGAAAATCAGTTTAAGAAAATTATTAATATCAAAAAAAATTGTTGCTTTGATTCCATTGAACATAAATTTATTTTTATAGTTGAAAATTCATTTGAAGCGACTGAACAGTAGCAACAGAGATTAAAAGAACGAAAAAGTTGCACTGGGTGAGAGAGTAGAATAATGGTGATATCCAATAAGGATGCAGCGGCAGGGCGACCAACTTTTCTTCAAAATTCCATACTTGGGTTCTGCTCATCATCTGGGGAATTTCCATATCATATCATATAATTATATCTCTATTTTTTTGTACTTCAAAATTCATGAACTGTTATGTGTTATTTTCTTTTTATAATTGGGGGGCAGGGGCTATAAAGTGACGAAGAATAATATTTATATCCAATAATGAAGAAGCGTTGTGGCTATAATGGCAAAATAAAATATTTAATTATTATTTTAAATTTAATTGATTTTGGGGGTTATATTGAGAAGAATATTGGCTATGTATAAAAGACTCCCTATTATTAATAATAATAATAATAATTAAAAGTGAAGGACCATTGTTAATGGGCCTTGCAGACGGTGTGTGGGCTTCTTAGTGGGCTTCACTTTCAGATTATCTTGAAAGCCCAAACTAATTTTTGGTGCCCGGAAAATTTAGACGAGATTAATAATAACCAATTATCGATCGAAAAGATCTATTAATCGAGACTTGAAAAAAAAAATTGTAAGTTCGGATTGTTTTAAGATTATCGGTCGAAATGATCTAATATTATTATTATTTCAAAATTTTATATGTTGCGCTTATTTTTAAATATTAATAAAACGATATGCACATGTGTTAATTAAAAAAATTCTAAAATAATAAAACTAAAATATATATTTAACACATTAAATATAACAAGATCATAATGTCGATATTTAATATTAAACTATTCCATGTTAACTTCGGACAACTTCAAAATTCTAAAGACACAATTTTAAGTGAGTTACAGTTGTTTTAAAATATAAACAAAGCATCACTACCCGTTCTAAAAACACAAACATATATCATCAGTATCATAATCAGTGGCGGAGCTACTAAGGGGCCCATGACCCCCCTCAATTTTTATAAAAAATTAAATTTAATATAGTGGTTTAAATATTTAATTGGGAATTTTAACAAGTTTAACAAATTTTATTTCCATGCACCATTTTTATGCTACTAAGTGTTCCTATATTAAATTTGTTAAACAAATCCACACACACAAGCATAGGACTAAACAAAATATAAACTACATCAATCTCAAGTTGTAGTATTCATTGTTCTAATTCTAAGAAGAGTGCATTCTAAAATGCTTCGAGCTGCAAAATTGTGGGTGATTTCAGCAAACATAAACACTCGATTAAATAAGCATAATTCACCAATACTAATTTAAGAACTCGAATTCAACAATCAGAGATCCAGACAGGGTCACAGTATCACCTAATGTGCACGAAAGTATCAATTAAAATATTGTACAGTATCAGAGTCGGGGGGAGGGGGTAAAACCTGATCAATTTATGTAAAAATTTTACCTCCGTATTGTACTTGTATGGGGATTGCCTCACTGTTAGAATCATCAATTATCACAAGAGCTTTCGAATAATTTCCCACATTCATATTAATTTCATCCATCCTAAGCAATATACACATCCAAGTATATTTTTCAAATTCCCAAATAAAATTTCAAAAATCTAAATTATTCAATTCTAAGAATCTGAAAAATAAATTTCCAAACTACAATGGACACAATTGAATAGGTTTGATTGAATTCTAGAGTGTTACCTTGAAATTTTCGAGCTTGACAAAAAATTGAATCAAAATTGAATTTCTTCAATATATAATGTAATGTCTCCGTCCTAGCTTCCGGCGCGGTGGTGCTGGCCTTCCAGCGGCGGCGCTGATGGTGGCGGTGGTCGGTTGAGGTCGCCGATCCCCTCTCGCTGTCGTGTGGTCGTCCTCTGCGCTGTCTCTCGACTCTCTTCTCTCTCTCTCGCGCGCGCGTTGTTTCTGTTTTTTTTTCTTTTTTTTTAGGTTAGGCATGGGCTGGATCCGGGTTGATGGGCCGACCCGTCTCATGGGCCGGCCCATGCACCTTATGCATAAGAGACCAGCCCCTTTATTTTTGATCGTGTGACAAAATCATCAATTTCCAAATTGTATATCAAATGATCGTATCTACGATTCTACGTACTATATATATATACACCCAAATTATTTGGTACTTTTTTCATTTCCGTAAAAAAAAACAAGAAAAAAAAGGATAAACTTCTGTATAATAACTAGGGAATTTAAGAGCTCATATGTTTAGAAAGTAGAAACATAATTAATAATCATATAAAAAGAAATTGAAATTAAAGAAAAAATGGATGAAAATCACTACAAGAAAAACACATTTTAATGATGGACATAGAGACGGATTATATTTCGTCACTAGATTATCGATAAATTAAAGATGGTTCGAGTCTTTTAATGGCAGGTTTTTTTTTCGTTACGTTAGAGACGGAAAAATTCGTCGTTAAACGTCTAATTTTAGCTTTTTAATTTTTTTTTTCTATTAACGATGGATTTTTCCTTCTCCAATGTAATGACAACAAAATTTGTCGTTAAATATATAATTTTTTTTTAGTTTTTTAATATTAGCGATGGATTAGCTCCAATATTTATTTATTTATTAATCAATGATGAATTTTAGATAATTTATTTCATCTCTAACTTAAAGAAAATATTTTTTATCTCTTTAATTTTATTTTATAATTATAATTATTTCTTGTAAATATATAATATTTGAGAAAATTATTTGCAGTAATCTAATCTATAAATATAGCCAATTTTTAAAAATTTAATAAAAATAGAAAATTATAATACTCTGATCTATAAATAAAGCCCAAAACTAATACCGACAACGGTTATTTTCTTATTATTTTTTTCGTTTTTTTTTAAAATCATTGTACAAGAAACAAAATTCAGAATCTTTACATAAAATAAATAAATAAATTGGTATTTTACGGAAAAACTGTTGGAAAAAGCTAGGGAATTGCAAAAATTGTGAACTTTGAATACAATTATTTAAAAAGTTAAAATAAGTTGATATTTTACGGAGTATGTAGTTACTTTACTTTATGGGACCAAATATAGTTTTATTGGACAGAATCGGTTATTTGCATGCATCATAAGCAGTTAGCTAGGATGTCAAATTTGGACCAACAAAACTCTTCTAATATTCATGTTATAATTTGTAACTTATAATGAATTCATAGCAAAATTAAAGTGTACAGTTATAAAATTGTATCAAATGCACATATTTACACGGAAAGTTTTTTTTTTTTTTTTCAATCATGATTCATTGCAGGAATTAATATAGCAGGCAACCGTCTACCACCATACCACCATGTGTCAACATTAAAATTATAGATTGTTAATAATATTTTTTTATTAATATAAAATTGATTATATTATGACTAATTAATAATTATTGCTAAAAATTAAAATTTTAAAAAATTATATACCCTAAGTTTGGAGTAATCTACCACAAAAATCAATTATATTAACTAAAAAATGAAAATTAAACATTAAAAAAAAAATTAAACCCTAATTGGGTGGAATTAAGCCTAAATAATAATGTAAAATTATACTAAACTAAAAAAAATTAAAATTGAAGAAAAGAATGGAAGAAAAAGTATACGTTTGAGATTTAATTTGGTACACGGTGACATACATAAATTGGGATTAAAGGATCTCAAATACCATTTACGTCTATATTAACCTATATTTGCATCAGAGCCTATCTATCAAATTTTTTAAAAAATGAGTAAATGTTGAAATTTTTAATAAAGTCTTAATGTATTGATATTATTACTTTTAGTAAAAGAGTTATTAAAAAAAAAAAGAATTATAAAACCTAACCCAGCGAAAGGACAATTCTCACGTAAACTCTATACTATTTTGGTCCCCTTTAATTGAAAGATTCTCACTTTTACCCAACTACTTTCTAGTGTTATTAAGTTTTGTACTCAAATCAATATATATAGGGATGGGATCTGGTGAGAACCAGTCACCAGGTGGGAACCGGGAACCGATCCCATCCGTCCATCTTGCAAAATCGACGCCCCAGATCAATTCAAATTTTTGGTGGCAGTTTTGTAATTATAACGAAAATCTTCAATTCGCGCGTCTCATTAAGGGTAGAATCGGAAAAAAAATTTATGTTAACAGTAGCATCGTTTCGCGAAGAACTGAACTCAAAAACTGCGAGATTCAATTTTCAAGCTTCAAAACTGAAATCACCAACGAAAAAACACGATTCAAACTGAAGAAATCGAAATAAGACGACGCTTTGCATCAAAATCGAACCGAGTGAAGCAACAATGGCGGAAAATAAGATCGATTCAAGTTCAAAATTGGAAAAAGGTAAAAAAACAACCCTAGCTTTTTCGATTTCATTACTCTTGAATTGCAAAGTAAGAAAAAGTTGTAAAAACAAATTTTTCCATGACTGATTCGTTGATTTCCATAAAAATACAAGATATAAGATGAATATGTGTAGTAGTTAGATTCAGTGAAGTGATTTCGAAGCATTTATGTTGTTTAAATTGTATAAGAATCGTGATTTTAGCATACAAAGAGCATGAATTTTCCTGTATTTGATTTCGAAACGTGTTTCCAAAATCCTCATTTTAGCCTTTTGTATAATACATTTTAGCCTTTTGTGTAACACATTTTAGCCTTTTATGTAATACATTTTATCTTTCTGTGTAATACATTTTAGTATTCCGTGTAATACATTTTAGCGTTGTTTAAATTGAGTGGAATGGTCTTCAACATTGTTTTGAGGAATCTGTTGCCAAAATTGTATTTTAGCATTCTCTGCAATACATTTTAGCATTCCGTGTAATACATTTTAGCATTCTGTGTAATACACTTTTGCATTGTTTTAATTGAGTGGGATGGGGTTGAGCATTGTTTTGAGGACTCTGTTGCTAAAATCGTAATAAATTTTAGCATTCTGTGTAATACTTCTTAGCATGTCATATTATGCAGATACAAGAAAAAGAAAAGCACAAGTTGATGATGAAGATCAAGAAAGAATAACAAATGCAAGGAATGAGCAAGATATTAAAAAAGAAACACCTACATGTGAACACGACTACATGCTTGTTGAAGATGGCTACCCACTTCTGACAAGCAGAGCAATCCCATCTGCACTGACTAACGCAATCAAAAATTTGAATGAGGCACAAAGAGAAGCAGTAATGAATATGGGTTTTGGTGAAATCCTAAACCTACGAGTTAAAGAGTTACCACACAAGCTGACATACTGGGTTTTAAACAACTTTAATCCCAGAAGGTGTGAAATAGAACTTGCTGACAATGGAGGGAGACTGCACTTAGATGAAGATGATGTCCTATTGGTTCTTGGATTGCCGAAGGGCAGAACCCTGATAAACAAAAAGACTAGAAACAGAACATGTGAACTGACTGAAACTTGGAGGAAAAGATTTAATAAGCACAAATATAGGATTGTGCCATCAAATGTTGTGAAGGATATGCTTGAAGATGTTGAAGGAGGAGAATGGTTCAAAAGACAATTCATTGTGCTTCTGACATGTTGCTTGATTGAAAATGGCGGCAATGGATGCATATATCCTAACATAATGCACCATTTAGAAGATATTGACAACGTGTCAGAACTAAATTGGTGTGAGTTTGTAATCCGATGTCTGGTGGAAACTTCGCTACGGTGGAAAATAAACAAAGCAAGGGAATTCAGAGGACCAATACTATTCCTCACAGTAAAAATCCTCACAACTATTGTCATGTTATCATTTTAGCATATATTTACAATCATTTTAGCATATTTATATACCGATTGTTTCATATTACTGAAATTCAAATTCTAACAATAATTGGAAATGCAACAGCTTTTATATGTTGATAGGGTGGTTTTGTACAACCGATATGTGCCAAGATCAGTGCCAGTTATTAGAGAATGGGATACCAACATGTTGTTTGAGAGACAAGTTTTGGAAATTGATGCAGGAGGATTTGGTTTGGGTTTTATAGAGGATGTATTCATGGACCTCAATGATGATGCTGGACGGGAGGATCAAGGAGCTGATGTTGGTATTGCAGTAATTGAATATGCAGAGCCAAGCAATGCTGAGAGACTGTCAAGATGATAATCAGTAGCTGAAATGATCATCCAACATTTAAAGACAATAATCACATCAATGCAGGCAATACTTGATCTAGTTAATGATGTTCCCAATGAGATGTTGAATGACAGTGTCTTCAAGAGGATGGTTGATGCTGCGCTTATGGTCACGAAAGCTAATCCATCAACTTCTCCACCACACAATACACAGAAAACATCTTCTCAGACGAATGATGAATTCTGGGCATGCCCTGAACACATCAATGCAATAATTGAAATGGAAGAAGCTGCACTGAGGAGAGATGCTTTTAAGAAAATGATGGATGATGCCCCAAGCTTTAGCATAGGACTCACGCAAGAAGAACATAACCAAAAGTGGAATGAGATGTTGAGAGTGTCGGGACTCTATGAAGTATTGTATACTACTGAAAACATTGATGATGGAATAAATGAAGAAATGGCTGAAGGTGAAGATACTGAAAGAGAAAATGAAAAGGTACGTTCAATTTTAGCATCACATGTATCCGATTCTAGTACAGTTCAAATCACACCTAGACATGACATGGCATCTAATAATAATGTGAATCACATTACACAACAGATTCAACGGACAATGTGTAAGCTTACAAGAAATGAGAAGGAGTTATACTACTGGTTGATGGATAATGATGAATCAAATTTGTAAGTTCTTTCTGATAATGTTTGATTATGTTTGCTATCTCACAGGTGAAATGACTAAAAAAAGAACACATTCATTTTACAGATCTCAATTTGTATACTCCAATGGTCGTGTGAGTATTACAATGCAGGACATGGGGATGTTGACTGCAGAATCCTATATTTATTCATCTGTCATTGATGTCTGGAGTACAATATTGAACCACAATGAAGGAGTAATAGGTCCATCATGTTGCAGAAAATTCTTTGCCACAACGGTTCCCACTGTAAGTGAAAATATATATCTGCATTCATATTATTTCATTATAAATATAAACTATAACTTTTTAAATTTTGTACGAACAGTGCTTCTCCATTTCACAACCACCAAAACACTTTGATGTAAGGAGAAGAATGATACAATTCTCAGAACTGCTTCTTATGGAGATAAAGAGCTTCAAACACATGAACATAGATGATATAGATCTGGTAAAATTATACTCATTCTAGCATGAAGAAATTCCAAGTTGATCATACCATCTGACATTTTAACATCTTATCTAATTCATTTTAGCATCTTATGTAATATATTTTATCATCTTATCTAATACATTATAGCATGTTCTTTTGCAGTACCTATTCCCAATATACTACTCACAGCATTTCTTCATGATAGCCATTGACGTTGACAAACAAAAAGCAGAAATAATTGACAATTCTTCAGCCATGCATGCTGATGAGAATGAAGTGAAATATGGCGACATCCCACAAACTTTGGTAAGCACATAATTACAACATGTGTACAATACAAACCATATAAAACTAATATGAAGAAATCAAATACAGGTTGAATTTTTAATTGATTTCCTCTACAACAACGGCCAGAAGAGAAGAGCAACAAAAATGTCAAAGAAGATGATGGCTGCTGAAAGATTGAAGATGCCATGGAGGGATGATACAAACAAATCTGACTGTGGGGTATATCTGATGAGACATATGGAGATGTACAATGGGAATGGGTGGCAGAATTGGAATTGTGGCCTGACTGCAAACAATTTGAAGCAGTTGAAATACATGAGAGCCAAGTACTGCGCCGCAATACTTAGTGCAGACAGTAACATTGAAAAGGAACGAATCATAGCTGAGGCAAAAATCCACTACAATCCTTCAGTTGACATTGACTCCATTATTCTGAACAAGAAAAATTAGCTTGTAATAATATTATTCTGAAGTGTATTATGTGTTTTTGTATGAATATGTTTTAGCAGCACAATCTTTGTTTGGATTTTGGTGTTTGATTCTAGCATGCTATCTTATACTATATTGTACAAGTTGAGCAGTTTCAATTAATTTTAGCATGATACTTCTTTAATTTTAGCATCAATATAAAACGATTGACATATAAGAAATCATGAAACAATGTCATCTTGAGCAGTCCCATCTAATTTTAGCATCAATATAAAACGATTGACATATAAGAAATCATGAAACAATGTCATCTTGGGCAGTTCTATCTAATTTTAGCATCATAGTCCTTCAATTTTAGCATGATAGTAGTTCCATTTTAGCATCACTAAACACCGATTGGGATATAAGAAATCATGAACGAGAATGTCATGTTGAGCAGTCTCAACTAGTTTTAGCATCATCGTCCTTCAAGTTTAGCATGTTAGAAATACTAGTTAACCTGTAATAAACTCTGAACTGTAATAATGTAATAAACACTAGTATTAGAAGGTTCAGATTATGCTAATATTAAAAATAAAAATTCCTAAAAATATTAATACGTGACGGAGAAATTAATCTGAAGAAATAAAAAATACTTATGAATTATCCAATGAAATAATAGATAATATTCCAGAAATAAATAGGTAATAATATTCTATCCCGCGTAAAATACTTAAGGACAAAAATGTAATTTTAATTAAATATAATAAACAGTTAGATATATTCAATTCAAATTAAATAAAACTTGTGTCTGATCAGAAACCTTCAACTGCAACACGCATATATTCATTCTTTTGAAATCCCCCTTTTCACAGAAATGAAAAATCTAAAACAAAAAAAACGCAAACGAGAGCAAACACAGAAATGAAAAATATAAAACAAAAAAAAAAACCGCAACCTCTAATCACAACAATGGCAGACAATAAGAAAGTTGCAGCCTCTACCAACAAAAAAGGTACACTTTCATTTCTGTAAAAAGAACATACATATAATCTGAACATATATGTACTTACTGTGTTGTCAGAGATGAAGTTATGGTTCAATCATATTTTATATTTGTTGAGTTTTTTTTTTCAGTAGGAAAACGAGCATAAAATTTGTTGATAATTTTAGCATGATGCTCGTAATATAATACCATATGTACCGATTTTTTAGTATGATACTCGTAAGACAGAAAAATTGAAAAAAAAACTTTTCTATTATTTATTTTCATAATATGGCAGAATAATGACAATGCCATGTTTAACATTGCATAGCGAATCCACAATTTTAGCATTTTCTAAAACCTAGTTTTAACATCATGTAAAATGCAGTTGAGATATATTTAAAATCATTGTTTTAGCAAAGTGTATAATGTTGTTTAAGCATGTTCTAAAACCTAGTTTTAGCATCGTATAAAATACACTTTAGAGATATATTTAAAATCATTGATTTAGCGTAGTCTATAATGTATTTTTAGCATGACTAAACTCCAGTTTTAGCATCTGTTTGTGAATGTTTTATATTGACCATGTTGATTGAGCGACTGTTATGTAAATGTATGCAGATAATTTAAAGCGTAAAAATCCAGAAAAAGATTCATCTGGAGAAAGTGAAGGAACAAAATATGAGAGAAGAACGAAAGCGAGAAATGACAAAGAGAGGCAAAAACAAATTAAAGCTGAATTTCTCGCTCGCATTCTTGGAGAACATCTTGATTCTGAGAAAGAAAGTGCTCAGTCTTCATCATCTAAAGTTGAGGTTGTGATGGAGGTAAAGACGAAGAAGCCAGATGATTGGCCAACACTGAAGGGAAGAGCAATCCCAGCACCTCTGTCAAAAGCAATTAAAGATCTCAACTATAAGCAGAGGCAAGTTGTTATTAGTATGGGATTTGGACATATCCTACACTTGAAAGTGTTGGAATTGTCTCAAAAGTTGACCTATTGGATTTTAGATAATTTCAATCCAAGGCGCTGCCAGATTCAACTTCCAGAAAATGGAGGTAGTGTTTCAATTACTAAAGATGATGTTGCACTCGTGTTTGGCTTTCCACAAGGTCGAACACTTATGGAGAGGAAGAAAATGAATCATCCATGCAAGTTGATAGAAAGCTGGAGACAAAGGGTGCAGAAACAAAAATACAAAATCCTAGCATCTGATATCATTACAAACATGCTTGAGGACGTTGAAGGAGGAAGATGGTTCAAAATACAATTTATGGTCTTGCTTACTAGTTGTCTGATAGAAAATGGAGGCAATGGGTATTTAGCTCCGAAGATCATGCATCTATTTGATGATATTGACAATGTTTCACAGTTGAACTGGTGTGAGTTCACGATTAGAGCCTTGATTGAGCATGCAACTGACTGGCACAGAAACAAAGTGAAAGACTTCACGGGCCCCATCTTGTTTTTGACTGTAAGACTCCATATCCATATTTCATTTTAGCAAATATTTGTATAAATTTTAGACTCTTTTTTCCTGATTACCAGTATTAATTAGTACAATAATTGAACAATGCAATAGCTTGTGTATGTCGATAGGGTAGTCCTGTTCAGCAGGTATATACCCAGATCTGTACCAGTCATATAACAATGGGCATGTGCTCAATTATTTGAGAGACAAGAACTTGAAGTGAGTGCAGGTGGATTTGGTTTAGGGTCAGTGTCTGGACCCTATTATGGTGAGGAGGATAAGATGGAAGAAGACGAAGATCAGGGTGATGGAGCTGAGGCAAGAGATAAAGAGAATGTGCCTTCCTATTCTGATCCCAGCCCGAGCTGCTCCCAGAAACCTATTGAGCAGATTCGGAAAGGGATAATGGAGAACGCAAAGATAGCAGTTACAGCTGTCGAAAAAATAATTTCTATTGTCAATGAAGCTCCAGATGAGATGGTGAGAAACAAAAATTTCAAGAGAATGGTGGAAGCAGCACTTCTGGTGACGAAGGCAGAATCATCTGAGCAAAATATAAACATAACACCAGAACTTGATGATGATTTCTGGTCCTATCCAGAACACATTGCTGTGATTATGGAGTTGGAGAAAGCTGCATTGAAAAGAGATGATTTGAAAAGGAAGTTAGATGCTTTGCCTACTCTGAGCCTGGGTGATGACAATGAGAGATGGGACACGGTCCTTAGAGTTGTGGAAGAGAATAATAGAATGATGATGCATGAAGAGGAAGAAGTGATTGCTAGAGACAATGAGCCATTGGTGCCTTTGAATGAAGGTAAAGAGGAACTATGAGTGATAAAGAGGGTAAAGAGGAAACTACTGCTGAGAATGAAGGTGAAGAGCAACATACTGGGAACAAAAATGATGTAAGTAACACTCTGCCATGACCTGTAATTTATTTTGTCATAAATCTACTGCTCAGATTATTATGATCTTAATATCAAAAGCATACTCCAAGCTTACAGGGTTTTGAGAAAAATACTGAGAATGCTGGAAAAGCTGTCAGTCACGAGGAAGAACAAGAACATGAGAAAGAGCACGATGTAAGAATTCTAGAATGACATGTAACTCATTTTCGCATGACCAAGTATATATTTTAGCATCGACCTATAGCTCAATTTAGCATTACATGAATAACTAACAATAGCACGACAATCCAAACTTGCAGGGTGTTGATCAAAACACAGAGAAGAAAGATCAAGTTGAGAAAGAGGATGTTGATGAAAACCAAGAGAAAGAAGATCAAGCTGACAAACAGCATGATGTAAGTTTCATTTAAGCATGCATACACTCTATTTCAAATCAAAACATTCTTAACATAATAATCTAAACTTTCAGGATGTTGAGCAAACTGCTGACACTCCACATGAAGAGAAACAAGTTTCAACTGCTGAAGAACCTGTAAGTTACATTTTAGCATGCTCTATATATGATTTTAGCAATTTGTCAAAATTTATTTTAGCATGCACTACCTTTCGAAGCAAAACATTGATAACATATGATATCAAATTTTTAGTGTCGTCAAGCTATGAAAAAAGATAAGAAGAAGATTGTAGAGAAGGATTCTCAGGCTGAGGTAAACAATATTAAATCATTTACATATCATTATACTTCATAAAATTTTATCATGATAACCAATCCTGGCATAACAACTACGATATTGTATAATTGTATAGGGATGCACAGGGGTGGTCACACGAAATAAATTATCTTTGAAAAAAACTGAGAAGATGGTGTCTCCTTATCAAGACAGAATAATAACAACGAATGAAAAGTTGAGCAAGAGTGAGAGGGATTTGTTCTTCTGGTTGATGAAGAACGATGAAGCAAATGAGTAATTTTCATATATCATCTTTCAATATTATTTCACATTATAAAACAAAATTACTTTGAAAACATCTGACAAAGAACTAATTTTTGCAGTGATGATTTTGTTTATTCGGATGGAGAGGTCTTCATTGCAAGGAATGAAATGAAGACATTAGCTCCTGACACGTACATTAGCTATGCCGTTATCGATGTGTGGAGCACCATCCTGAATCACAATGAAAAATTGAGAGGTCCGAATTCCCTGAGAAGATTCTTCACTTCAACAGACACAACTGTAAGTGATTTGGAGTTCTTCAGTCTCATGCTAAAATGTGTATATATTTATGCTAATACGTGCATAAATAATTTTCTGTATATTGTACAGTGGAAAACAATTTCAGAGCCTGCTGCAGCATGGGATGAGGAAAGAAGAATGTCAAAATTCTGTGAAACACTGCTCGGAGAGATTCAGAGGATGAAAACACTGAAAATCGCAGACATTGATATGGTAAAAAAAATATATACATGAGAATTTCAATTATAGAATAACAAAACTCACATAATCTTATTATTCATGTGCAGTACCTCTTCCCCATATACAATGCAAACCATTTCTATGTTGTGTCCATCGACCTTCGTAAATACAAGGTGGAGATACTTGACAACTCCTCAGTGCTGGATGGTGAAGAAAGTGTCAAGTATGGTGATATCCCCAATCTCACGGTATGAGCAACTAAACAATACAAATGTTTAACATTCAACAGAACACCACTAATAATAAAAAATATACAGGTCAAGTTTCTGGTAGAATTCCTAAAGAATAATGACCAGAAGAAAAAATCAGCACAATTGTTGAAGAATTTCAAATCTGCTGAAAGATTGAAGATGCCGTGGAGGAATGACACCAACAAAATTGACTGCGGGGTCTTTGCAATGAGGCACTTGGAAACTTACAAAGGAGATGGGCTAAAGAATTGGAAATCTGGAATCAAGCCAAACAATCTCAAACAACTCAAGTTTATGAGAGCCAAATACTATGCTGCGATTCTCAGTGCGGACAGTAATGTATATGATGCAAGGTACAAAGCGGAGGCAAACTTATTCTACAGGATGTCATGTGAAGATGGTCTGATCAGTGTTGAAGATTTCCTTCTCTCTCTCTTAATGATTTGTAATCTTAACCAAATTTCTGCAAATACTACCATTTTGAAGACAGATTTATCATGAATATTATTTTTATAAATATTAGGTTAAGCTGATAATTGTTAGTTTAGGTTGATGAATATTAGTATCAGATGTTTTGTGATGGATAATTGTTAGTTTAGGTTGATGAATATTAGTATGTATTCATGTTTGTACCAACATGGTATTGTTCTTTAGATTTTAGCATCATACCATTTCTCCTCCAATTTAGCCTCCCACTTCGCTCATTTTAGCCTCATAAAGTTCTCATTTTAGCATGCGTTGATAAACAAAATATGGAACGGCGATTTCATTGGAATGAAATGCAATACACCCTATTTGGGAACACTGAACCCTAATAGGAATCTCACAATTACTAATTGGGATCACATGAGCCCGAATTGGGAGGTAATAAACCCTAATTGGGAATGGTGAACCCTAGTGGAAAATGTCACATCAAATTTAGCCTCCCATTTCTATGACCATGCTTCACCAGTTTCTGAATTAATTTTAGCATGATACTACTATCATTTTAGCATCGTAGAAACACTAGTTCGTCTATAATAAACTGTGAACTGTAATAACGTAATAAACACGAATATGAGAAAGTTAAGATTATGATAAAATTAAAAATAAAAGTTCCTAATTAAAAACATTAGTACGTGATGGAAAAAATTAATCTAAATACATAAATAATAATTAGTATGTTAAAATAATTATGACTTTTATTCTATGAAATAATATATCATATTTCGTCCCGCGTAAATCATTAGGTACGAAAATGTAATTAAAATTAAATTTAATGAACAGTTGAGATATTCAAATTAAAAGTTGTGTGTGCTCAGAAACCTGCAACGAGCATATATTCATTATTTACCTGCAACAAATCCCCCTTTTCACAGAAACTCCATTCACGACAACAAGAGAAAAAAAAAGCGCAAAGACGAAGAACAACAATGGCGGACAAAAAAGTTGTAGCCTCTACCAACAAAAAAGGTACACTTTTGTTTCTGTAAAAAGAACATACATACGAAGGTCTGAACATATATGTACTTACTGTGTTGTTAGAGATGAAGTTAGGGTTCAAACATATTTTAAATTTGTTGAGTTTCATTTTTTTTTCCAGTGGGAAAGCAATCATAAAATTTGTTGATAATTTTAGCATAATCATTGTAGCGTAATAACATATATGTGACGAATTTTGAAAAACTATGAGAGTAAAGTTATTTATTTTGAAAAAAAAAACATTTTCTATTATTTATTTGAAATCATTGTTTTAGCATGATGTACAATATAATTTGAGCATGAATAAACTCCAGTTTTAGCATGAATAGATTATATTAGCCATGTTGATTAAGCTGTTGCAGAATTAGTTTAGGACAAATTGATTTATAATTAACCTATGCAGATAATTTGAAGCGTAAAAATCCAGAACCAAATTCATCTGGATCAGAATTCCTTCATCGAATTCGAGGAGAACATATTGATTCTTTCCAAGAACATGTTGAGTCATCATCATCTCAAGTTGAGGTAGTGATGCAGGAGAATACGCTGAAGAGCACAGCAATCCCAGCACCTCTGACGAAAGTAATTAAAGATCTCAACTATAAGCAGAGGGAAGCTGTCATTAGTATAGGATTCAGAAATATCTTGTACCTCAATATAAGGAAAATACCACAAAAGTTGAGCTATTGGGTTCTAGATAATTTCAATCCACGACGCTGCCAGATAGAACTTCCAGAAAATGGAGGTAGTGTTCCAATTACTGAGGATGATGTTGCACTCGTGTTTGGCTTTCCAAAAGGTCGAACACTTATGGAGAGGAAGAAAATGAATCACCGATGTGAGCTGATATATAGCTGGAGACAAATGGTGGAGAAAGAAAAATACAAGATCGAAGCATCTGATATTATTACAAACATGCTTGAAGACACTGAAGGAGGGAGATGGTTCAAGATACAATTTATGGCCTTGCTTACAAGTTGTCTTATAGAAAATGAAGGCAACGGTTATTTACCTCCGAAGATCACGCATCTCTTCGATGATATTGACAATGTGTCACAGTTCAACTGGTGTGACTTCACTGTTAGATGCTTGGTCGAGCATGCAACATCCTGGCATAGAAACAAGACGAAAGACTTCATGGGCCCCATCTTATTCTTGACTGTAAGACTCCATATCCATATTTCATTTTAGCAAATATTTGCATACATTTTGGACTCTTTATTCCTGATTACCAGTACTAATTATTACAATAATTGAACAATGGAACAATTTTTGTATGTCGATAGGGTAGTCTTGTTCACCAGGTATATACCTAGGACTGTACCTGTGATACAAGAATGGAATACAATTCTGTTAATTGATAGAGAAGAGTTTGAAATGAGTGCAAGTGGATTTGGGTTAGGGTCAGTGTATGGACCCTATGAAGGTGAGGAGGATAAGACAAAAGAAGAAACTATGAACGAGGAAGTTGATTCAGAGGGACGTGAAGGGGAATACGATGTAAGTAACATTTTAATATGGCCTGTAATTGATTTTGTCATGAATATCTTGCTTAGATTATTGTGATCTTAATATCAAAAGAAAAAAAGATTGACAAAATACTCCAAACTTACAGGATGTTGATGAGGAGGATGAGAGAGAAGAAGAAACCATGAGTGAGGAAGATGATTCAGAGGAAGGTGAAGGGGAACACGATGTAAGTAACCTTTTACTATGACCTGTAACTGATTTTGGCATGAAGCTCTTGCTCAGATTATTGTGATCTTAATATCAAAATCAAAAGATTGACAAAATACTCCAAACTTACAGGGTGTTGACATAAGTACTGAGAATGCTAGAAAAGCTCTCAGTGAAGAGGAAGCACATAACAATCTAAACTTGCAGGATGTCAATGAGAAAGAAGATAAAGCTGAGACAGAGCACGATGTAAGTTTCATTTAAGCATGCATACACTATTAAGCAAAACATTGATAACATAATAATGTAAACTTTTAGGCTGTTGAGCACAGTGCTCAGGAAAATGCAGAAGAGGCTCCTGCTGAAGAGGAACAGGTTCCAGTTTCATTTTAGCATGATCTATATATGATTTAAGCACGTTGGATAAATCCATTTTAGCATGCATACCTTTCCAAGTAAAACATTAATAGCATATGATATCAAACTTTCAGCGGGCTCGCGCTGTCAAAAAAGGAAAGAAGATTGTTGAGAATGATTCTGAAACTAACGTAATCAAAAATTAAATCATTTACATATAATTATACTTAGTAAAATTTAATCATGATAACCAATCATGGCATAACAACTATGATATTGTAAAATTGTGTAGGGATATACAGGGGTGGTCACGAGAAATAAATTATCATTGAAAAACACTCAGAAGATGGTATCTCCTTTGCAAGAGAGAGTTATCACAACAAATGAAAAGTTGAGCATGACTGAGAGGGAATTATACTTCTGGTTGATGAAGAATGATAAAGCGAATGAGTAATTTTCATATATCATCCTGCAATATTATTGTATCAACTATTAAACAAATTTACTTTGAAAACAACTCACAAAAACTCATTTTTTCAGAGATGATTTTGTATATTCGGATGGTACAGTCTTCATTACAAGGAATGAAATGAAGACATTAGCTCCCGACACCTACATAAGCTATGCCGTTATTGACGTGTCGAGCACCATCTTGAACCATAAAGAAAAACTGCGAGGTCCATACTCTCCAAAGAGATTCTTCAGCACAACTGGCACAACAGTAAGTGATTTAAATTTCTTCAGTCACATCATAAATTGTGTATATGTATATGCCAATATGTGTATTCCACGGTGCTAAAATTGGTATTTGTATAGTGGAAAACCATTTCAGAGCCTGCAGCAGCATGCGATGAAGGAAAAAGAAGATCAAAATTCTCTGAAACACTGCTTGGAGAAATTCAGAGGATGCAAACACTGAAAATCGCAGACATTGACATGGTAAAATAAATATATATATGAGAATTTTAATTATAGAAGATCAAAATTCACATAATCTTATCGTTCATGTGCAGTACCTCTTCCCAATATACAATTCAAATCACTTCTACATTGTTTCCATCGATCTTCGGAAGTACAAGGTGGAGATACTTTACAATTCGTCAGTCCTAGATGGTGAAGAAAGAGTCAAGTATGGTGACATCCCAGACCTCACGGTATGAACAACTCAACAATACAAATGTTTAACATTCAATAAAACACCACTAACAAGCAAAACATACAGGTCAACTTTCTGGTAGATTTCCTGAAGAATAATAACCAAAAGAAAAAAGCGGCACAATTGTCAAACAATTTTAAATCTGCTGAAAGATTAAAGATGCCCTGGAGGAATGACACCAACAAGATTGACTGTGGGGTCTATGTGATGAGACATTTGGAAACGTACGAAGGAGATGGCTTGAAGTATTGGAAAAGCGGAATCAAGCCAGACAATCTGAAACAGATGAAATATATGAGAGCAAAATACTGTGCTGCAATTCTGAGTGCAGACAGTAATCTAGAAAGTGTAAGGAACAAAGCCAACGCAAACCTACACTACAGGCTCTCATGTCAAGATGGTCCAATTAATGTTGAACAATTTGCCCTGTCCAAATGATTTGCACTCTTAATCAAATTTCATGATTTGTACAATTAATTAAATTTCTGCAAGTAGTACCATTTTGAAGACAGATATATCATGAATATTTTCTGCAAGTACTAACAGTTTGTAGAAACATATCTTAGGAATGTTAATTTATAAATATTGTTAGCTTAAGCTGATGAATATTAGATTCAGACGTTTTATAATGCATATTTGGAAATGTTACTGTTAGTATATATTCATGTTTGTACCAACATTGTATTGTTCTTTTGATTTAGGCCATATCTATGGCCCGTATGAAGAAGAAGAGTCTGAAAGAAATGTTGAGAACACCATTCCTTGTTTGGAGGCTGGTCTTCAGGAACATGAAGCTCCACTTGCTCTGGAGGCTGGTGTTGAGAGAAATCATGATGAACAACCAAAAAGTCCTGTTCCAGCATCGACATTAGATCCTGTGCAAGAATATGCTCAGAAGCTGATTGATGACTGCAAGAGAATGGCTGATGCAATGACTACATTGATGAAAACAGTACAGGATGTGCCACAGCACATGATGGAGAACGTCTTCTTCAAGAAGTCATATGAAATAGCCCAACAGCTTTTGGTAAAGAAACAGCCAAGTCCAATTTCGCAGGCATCACACACTCAGACCCAGCCACAAGCAATGCCAGACGATGATGAGTTCTGGAGTGATCCAACAAGAATATCAGCAATTGAGGAGATTGAAAGAGCTCTGGCAAAGCGTGCAGAGCTTGAGAAGATATATGCTGATGAAGGCCCAACATTCAGTCTTGGGATAAGTGATGATGCATGGGCTGGGATAATGAAGGTTACACAAGAAATTTCTGAACAGAATATGGTGGTTGAGGAACCAAATCAAACTGACACATTTGATACTGAAATCCTGGAGAATGCAATGAGGCAGGTATGGAAAAAATATTTTTAATACTTTAGGACTCTCATTATTTATTTTAGCACTCCCCTGATTTAGTTTAGCACCCCATGATTCATTTTAGCACACTTGTGGCTTTTTTTTAGCACTATAATGACTTATTTTAGCACTATCATTACTTACTTTAGCACTATCAAGGATTATTTTAGCATTCTCGTGCATTGTTTTAACACTGTCATAAACTTATTTTTAGAAATACCTAATATACATAAAAACTGATTGCAGGCAGAAGCTGAGCATCTAAACTCAAAGAAATCAAAGCTACATGAGACTGATGCACCATCAAAGTCAAAAAATGTTCTGGATAATGAAGAGGTGTGATATAACTATGGAAAAAGTATTTTTAATACTTTACTACTCTCATGACTTATTTTAGCACTATCATTATTTACTTTAGCACTATCATGGATTATTTTAGCATTCTCATGCATTGTTTTAATACTGTCATAACTTATTTTAGAGATACATAATATACATAAAAACTAATTGCAGGTAGAAACTGAACATCTAAACTCAAATATATCAAAGCCAGATGAGACTGATGCAGCATCAAAGTCAACAAATGTATTGGATAATGCTGAGGTGTGATATAGCTATTAAAGTAACATTCAGCATCTTTATTACACTTTTACAAAAAGTCTAATAAATATTTATTTCAAAACACATGATACAGGCTCAAGCTACCCGAATGGAGACAAGAACTAAACAGCAGAAAAAGCCATCTGATAAGCTGATGTGACCAGATAGGGTCAGAACTGTTGATATCAAGGAACAACTTGACAAACAGCAACAGGAGATATTCTACTGGGTGGTGCAGAATGATACAGAAAGCAGGTATGTGACTCATGCTATGCAAAAATACTCAATAAAAGATCATATTGTATATTGGTATATGACAACCTTTCTATTTATATTGAATTACCAGTGAACAAATCTTGTATGATGACACGCGAGTCTCCATTACACGGGAAGATATGACTACCATGGCTCCATTTGAATACATCAGTGCCTCTGTTCTGGATGTTTGGAGCACCATCCTCAATGAAAATGAGAAAATTAGAGACCTGAACTCTAAACTAAGATTCTTCTTCAGTACACAGCCTTGCGTAAGTGTGTACTTAAGAAGAAATCCATATAAAGTGCTTAAACTGCAGTCAATATAATTAAAAAAAAATGTTCTTCTTGCAGAGCTTCACTGTGGTTGATGCACCATCTTCTTGGGATTCTTCCAAAAGATGCGCTTCTTTTATCGAGAAAATAACATATGAGATCGAATGCTGCCCATTGGTATCTTTGAGCGATGTTGAACTGGTATTACTGCTATGGTGTTTGTTTAGCATTGTGAAAATTTATATTAGCAATACATATCTATATCAATTAAATAAATTTTTTTGACAATCCATATCAACTCTATGTGCAGTTTTTCTTCCCTATCTGCCATTCAAATCACTTCTTCTTTATCTCCATTGATTTGATTAACTTCAATGTTGAGATTATTGATAACTCAAGTGCAGCGGATAGTGAAAAGGATGGAATCAAAATCAAGTACAACAACATTCCAGAAACCCTGGTAATATATGAGTTTGTCACCAATTATTTTTCGTCTCTATCTGTAGCAATTAAAAAAACTAATTTTTAAAAACACATGCAGGTGAACTTTTTTGCTGACTTCCTCACAACTGCTGGACTTGAAATCAAATCAAATGGATTGAGGGAAAAACATCAGATTACCAGGATGAAGATGCCATAGAGGGATACAAAGAACAAGTATGATTGTGGCATCTATGTCATGAGGCACATGGAGACATACAGAGGTGGTGGTTTGAAAACCTGGAGGAGTGGTCTGAAGAAATCCAATGACAGGCAGTTGAAATTTTTAAGAGCAAAATACTGTGTTGCAATCATAAATGCAGACAGTAGCACACTGAAGGATCAACATCTGAAAGCTGCAAATCTATTCTACAAAAAATCATGTACCCAGGGGGAAATTGTGGTAGACCCCACAAAAATGAGAAAATCGAAATAACTTCTTGGATAATGATTTGAAAATCTGTATTTACATATGATACAATTTTTGTCTTTTGATAGTATATAGTATTGGTGGATGAATATTTTGTACTAACTGACACAATTTCTTATTCTTGTGAATACTTTAGTATTCACAAAGTATAAAGTGTTAATATAAATGAATAGTTCAGAAGTTTAGCACTTGCATATGATTTTTTTAGCACTTGCCATTCCTTTTGTAGCACTAGAATTTGTATTCTACATTTGGAATTCTACTTTAGCACTAAAAGTTTTTATTTTAGCACCGATGTTTTATACTTTAGCACTAGTATTTTCTGTTTTAGCAATTACAGTTCTTTTTTTAGCATTGCTATATAAAGACAGACTACCATCTTAAAAATATAACTGAAAGTTTGATAAATTTGAATAATACATAGTAATCATAATTTTTCATTTTAGACTCGTTTTTCTTCCATCTCTCTCTCTCTCTCTATATATATATATAGCAGTTTTGGGTTTTGGACATTCTAGCAGTGTTTTAGCAATTACAGTTCTTTTTTTAGCATTGTTATATAAAGACAGACTACCATCTGTAATAAATGGAATAGTTCAGTAGTTTTGGCACTTGCATATAATTTTTTAGCACTTGCCATTTATTTTTTAACACTAGTATTTGAATCCTAGATTTCAAATTCTACTTTAGCACTGAACGTTTGAATTTTAGCACTGATGGTTTGTTCTTTAGCACTTAAGTTTCCTTGTTTAGCACTAATGTTATACACCTGCTAGAAATATTAAAACCTTTATTAGCAATTGAAAAAATGAAACACCATCTATACCTATTTAGCACTTCAAGAAAGAATATTGCTATCATTAATAAAAAAATCAGTATAAAAAAAAAGTACAAAAAATAAAATAAAATGTATCTACTTCTTCCCACAATTCCTAGAATCATGATTGGCTTTCTTCCCACACTTCTTGCAGGTCCGTAAAGGTTTCTTTTTGCGTTCAGCTCTCGCCTCTTCTTTTGATTTTATACGACTTGCACTGCCTTTTGTCTTCACAAGCTCAAGTGGATGCACCTCAACTTCACTAGGTGCACACAATCCATAAAAATCAGAAAATAATCTACTCTTCTTTGAGATAGTATCGTCTTCAATATCACCAGATGAAAACCGCTCCCTTAACTCGTGTAAACTTTGCAACAACAGAGACATCTTTGCAATGTCACCTTCAGCAACAGAAAGACATGTATAAAACTCAGAAATTAATTGGTTCGTAACAATTTTGTTCTCCTCCAACAAAAAACACCGATCACCCAACAATGCACCTGCTTCATTAATGAGTGAAGACTTCATCCAACGAGACACAATGTATTTAGGAGGTATCGACTCCAATTTCAAATCTTTGAATAGAGTGAATATGTGGCAGCAGAGGATCCCATCCCTCACAAATTTCAAACAGGTGCATGTAGTGGAATCCTCAACCTTGTTGTGAACAACCTTATTTGTAGCACCAAAACCATCCTTCACTTCTAGCATCACAACAGAATCATCTTCTGAAATATTACAAACACGACAGACATAACATGCATCTTCAATCTCCTTCTGAACCTCGTAGAACTTATTCCTAGTATAAACAGTGGCAGCATGTTTCTCAAATGTGAATGGGGTCTTCAATTTAGGAATTGACGACTCATCAACGTTGTCCAAGTAGGCATGTGCATATCTCTGAGTATCAAGTGCACTATCAAAGTTCATCAAAAACTCAACAAGGTTTGATTTTGATCTAAGAAACCTAGAATAAAAACTGTTCACACTCTCTGAAATTGAGGTAGTCCTGCACAGCCCACTCATCGGTAAATCCCTAAAATATGCAGGCACCCAATCTTCACGAATATCATACAATGACTTGAACCAACTATCGTCTGCCAATCCAAATTCAACCATAATTTCCTTCCATATCAACTCAAAATATGTGGTGTTTATACAATTAGACCACACAATACTATTTAACCTCTTTCTGAATGTCTCATTCTTTCTGATATGCGCAGGCAACTTATCTGGAACTTTAAACATAATATGCCACATACACAATCGATGTCTGGTATTGGGAAGTACCTATCTTACAGCAACCTTCAATCCAAGATCCTGATCAGTGATTATTAGGCTAGGAGAAGCACCCATACAATCCTTGAATTTCTGAAGAACCCATGAATAAGATTCAACATCCTCACCCGACATTAAAGCAGCACCAAAGGTTACAAGCTTCCCGTGATTGTCCTTCCCGGTGAAGGGTGCAAAAATCATTGAATACCTGCAACAATATAAAAATTCACAAACCTCTGTTATTATCATATCTCTATCATTGTATATAAAAGATTCAAAACATTAGGTAACAGTGCTAAAAAAAGGAATGCAAGTGCTAAAATATACACTACAAGTGCTAAAAAAGGAAGTGCAAGTGCTAACTAGAAAAATACCAGTGCTAAACCACCAGAATGCTAAAACTAATAGAACAGCAAGTCTAAACAATATAGCACACTAACCTGTTAGTCCTATATGTTGCATCAAACGACACAACATCCCCAAATAGAAAAAAATTCCTTCTTGATATAGGATCAGCCCAAAACACACACCTCAACTGATCATCCTTGTTAACTTCATAATCAAATGTGAAAGCAGAACATAGTTCATGCCTTTTGGACATTTTATACAACATCATTTGCGCATCTACACCCACAGTATACGCCTTGAGATCTCGACTGAAGTTTTTGAAATCATGAACTGCTGTACAGCCTATATTAGAATATCCACCCACAACTTCTTTTACTAATCTAAACGTCGTCACAGGTCCGATGTTCACCCTTGCATAATTTAAAATAAACATTTGATGTGAAGGATCTATATTCCTATTCAGATTCATAAACTCTCTGTGTGTATCCGTAACAAGAGAATGTGTATGTCTTTCTTTAAATAATCCAACAATGTACCCATCACAACCAATATACTTAAAACCAATCCTAGCCATACAGGAATTCCTCTTCGACACACGACGTCTCTTTTTCTTTGAAGATTCACCAAAATCAACAGATGTGTTCTTAAGTCCCTCACAGCTACACAGAACATACTTTCAAATTATAGTACCATCATCTAAAGTAGGGAAAGTCTTGCCCAAGGTAGGCTTCAAAGATGGTTCACATTCAGGTGTGTAAAATTCAGAAAACACGGGTGAAATCTCCAAATTGGAAGAAGCACAATCTGCACATTTATAAAATATTCTAAGATAATGATGTAAAAATTCACAGTGCTGCTAAAGCATCTTACAGTAGTGCTAAAATAGTTCACAGTAGTGCTAAAATAGATAACAACAGTGCTAAAAGTATATGTAAAGTCAAGGATATAATTTAAGCTGATTATTTTGATAATAATTCATATTGTCATGCTAATAAATCTACAGATATACAGAAAATCAAAACACAAAATATACATCCTTAAAAACACAATAGTGCTAAACTAGGTTACAAAAGTGCTAAAATAGTTCACATCAGTGCTAAAGTACAAGACAGAAATAAAAAAATGAACACATGACAATTATATTTACATATTGTTATCATAACATCATACAAATAATAAGATGTTAATAAACAGTATGACTTAACTTCGTATAGCAAATGTCTGACCAAAGTTTACTTTTTGCATGGCTAATAATTCATATTGTGATGCTAATAAATATACATATATACATAAAATGAAAACACACAATATGCAACATTAAGAACACATGCTCATCGTCAAGATTTCAAAATAACAGCTTCATGAACCTAAAAGCAGTGCTAATATAGTTCACATTACTGCTAAAATACGTTACAACAATGCTAAAGTAGTTCACAGTAGTGCTAAACTACATGTTAAGAAAATATTTTTTATAATACTCATTTGTTATTCCAAATTCTGCATTCATCGTACAAATATTCCATTAACAAGATACTCTTATGATATTCAATCGTTTATACAATGATAAAAACTAAATACACAATGCTAACAATTCGTATTGTGATGCTAATAACTCTACATATATATAGAAAATTAAAACACACAATACACAGCCCTAAAAACACATGTCGATCGTCAAAAATTCAAAATAAGCTTCGTAAAAATTGCAGCAAAATTACAGAAATTTTTTTTTACCCGTCATCTTCGTCAAATAAAAGTGAATAACACAAACTCCAGCAAAAAATCGCGTGAACACCGATTCAGGTGAATAAAATTAAAAAAGAATCGACTGAAATTTCGATTATATAAGCACAAAAGAATTTGATATATACAAGGAAAGAGATTTCGAATCGAAAAGGAACTACATACCGAAATACATTCTTTCGAAACATAACAGAATTAATAAATTATAAAAATGCCCTTGGTTCATTAAAAAATCACTGATATTACAATAATGCCACCACGATTTTTTTAATTTTGATCTGATCTTGACTGTTCAAATCAGAGCAATCTGTGGCTGAGATCGGTTCTCAGTTCTCATATGAATGTCTAGTTCTCACATGATCCCATCTATATATATATATATATATTTGCGGGAAAATTTATATATATTAATATACAATGAAATTTCAAATACAACAAAAAAGGATGCATGATACATCCATTATTGTATGCCAACACACATGTTTGCCTGTTGCGAAATAGAACCATTACTTAATTGTGTTAATATGAGAAAATAGCAATCATTATTTATTACTTAGTAATTAACGTAAATAGTCACTTTTTAAAAATATAATGTTTTTAGCCTTTTAGGATGTGAATATACATTAATACCCTTAGTAATAATATATATAATTTTTAATATTAGTTATTTTCTAACATAAAAACACCCTAATATATTAACAAAAAAAATTATGGAGGATGATTTCAGAATCTGTCTTTCTCACCCTAAAAAAAAATCGTTCGCCGTCGTTCTCCGTTAAAGTCTCAGAAGTCATACTACTTGGCTTTTGTTGTTGTCTTCTGTTGTTGTAGTTGTCGTCTTGCTAATGTTTCCATCTTCTGTCGCTGATGTTGCTAGAGACAAAAATTACAAGATTCAACTGCCGTCTCTACCAAGGTTCAAATGTCCTCATCGCTGAATAATTATGGACGATGATTTCGAACAATCTCATCCTCATATTAATGAATACATGAGTACACGAGTACTGCAACAACACGAGTAGTCCAAGTCGTGTTCTCGTGTATTAGTTCAATAATGATTTAATACAAGAGTACATGATTGGTTCAATATGGCAGTTCAAAACTAACTCATACACGAAAACACGATAATTAGGATCATTTGCGTATGCATGTAGTGGCAGTTTAAAAATAACATATACAAAAACACGATTAGGATCGTTCGTGTACACGTGTAGCAGTTGATCATTAAACTGATACATGACTGCATGATTAATGCTTATTCGTGTACTCGTGCACTAGTTAAAAAATACATAGATACACGGGTGCATAAATTTCTAATTCGTGCCATCGTGCAACAATTAAAAATGAGATATTGCATGAGTTCATAAATAAAAATTGTTGCATGAATAAATTTCAACACTCGTGTACTGAAAGAAATTGATTCGTACACCAAAGAATATTCAATTTTTTCCACCCATTTCAAAGAAAGATTCAAAAAACTTAAATATCTAGATCGATAAAAAGAATGCAAATCCGTAAATATCATCTACGTTATTGCCACAAAAAACAACACGCACGATGACAACAAAACTTTAAAAAAATCCCAAATTCGTAAAGAATCTCTAATTTTTGATATTGCAACAAATAATTTATTGTTGAACCGGGAACTAGAGAGAGGAAGAATCGTGATAATCTTCAAAAATCATAACTTAATGGTCCTCACCAATAGTAATTTTATTTCAATTAGTAAAATAGAGATTGAAAAATTAGAGAGATGAGAGAGCGGTGTTTGCAGAGAGAAGAGAGAAAAAATAGATCTTTTTTCTAATAGTATTGATATATGAATATATAGATATATATAAATAATAATTCTTAATAATCAATATAGAATTAAAAGTATTATAGTACTTTTTTTTTATGATAATAGCTAGAAACATTACTTTTATAAAAAGTGACTATTTACATTATTTACTCATTAATAATGGCTATTTAAAAATTTCACTCTAATCAATTAACACAAATAATTTGAATGGTTATAATTAATTAAATAACAAAAACATTCACCGGCCTTAATTTATAATAATTATTAGTTGATCATTTAATGTATCTACTAGCTAGCTAGTCACTATGGCATTATCGATCGTTACATATACTGAGGATGAATTTGAATCTTCAATTCCTGATCACCATTCACAAAGGAGAGATGACTGCGTCACTCTGGATTGTTGAGCTATTAGAATAATGTCAAAATATTTTTAGTCTTAAAAATTATTTTTTTTGGTCTCAAATGATTTTTTTCTACAATTTTAGTTCCACAAGATATATTTTTTACAATTTTAGTCCTATAAACTTACGACGATTTTAGTCTCAAACTAACACAGAAAGTTAACTACTGTCACTTAACTTTCTGTGTTAGTTTGAGACTAAAATTGTCGGAAAAATATCTTATGAGATTAAAATTGTCGGAAAATATCTTATGGGACTAAAATTGTCGAAAAAATATCATTTGAAATCAAAAAAATAAATTTTGAGATTAAAAGTGTTTTGACCATATTCTGATGGGACAAAATGTGAAATTTACTCATGGATTGTTTGATTATTAATTAAGCATTAATATTAGTTTATCCAATTTTAAAAATTATTCTTCAGTTTGTTTGACTATTAATTAAACCGAGTTTTTGAAAAACTTATAATACATCCATAATTAATTAAGCCCTAATATTTGCGAGCTAGACAAGGTACAAAATTATAAATTCGGAAAGTTATTGCACTCCCTTTTTTATTACTTTATTATTCCTGATATATATTTTACATATTACACGTCACATTATTTTTTTTATTTTTATTTTTTTCTGGCACCATGTATCATACTGGACTGCAGTAGTACGTAACATGCATGTATTCAATTTCCACCACCTCCTCCATAACCCGATCCATGCCCCTCTCCTTCACCATGCCCACTTCCCTCCGCGGACCCTCCTCCGCCGCCTGATCCTCCCCCACCTCCCGACCCTCCCCCACGGCCACCTTCACCTGAGCCCGAGCCCGCTCGTGATCCAGCAGAAGAGCCTGCTTCTGAGCCCGCACCACCACCACCACCACGGGAACCTGAACTCGAACTTGAACTAGAGCTCGAACTAGAACTTGAGCTAGACCCCGCGCCTGAGCCGGACCCTGCACCAGCTCCAGAACCACTGCCACTGCCTGCCACTGCCTCCTACGCCGATGCCGATTCCAGTACCAGTGCCGATTCCTAAGCCACCCAAGTCCAGGCCTAGGTCTTTTCTTGCGATACGGCTCTCAGAAATTATTGCTAGGGTTCCTAAAATTAGCATCGATACCAAAATATACGCCTTCAACTTAGCCATAGTTATGCCAGTGGCCGAGATAGCAATTATAAGATGTTTTGGCAATTCTTTTTTTCTTTTGGAGATTAAAATACTTAATTTTTGTTGTTGTGACCGAACACACAATGTAACACTATATATGGAGGTATTTATAGGTGTATCTAACGCTAAACTTGGCCTGTTAATGGTGGTAATTTCTTTTTATAAAACAAATAATGATATATTATGGGATTAATTATAGGTAAGTTAATTAAAGATTTTGTGGATGGGAAAAGCTAATAAAGCAATAGGGCATGCAATGGAAATCGTGCTGGATTCCTCTTTTGCTGGCCATTATCTTTAATAGATATACAGAGAGATGTTGCCAATCCAACTAAGATCATTACTTATAGAATATGTTGTTTAATTTATTAGCATTATATATGGAGTAAAACCTCTATATAAAAATAACTTCCTTATATATAGTGATAAAAAGTTATGATCCAAACTCGAGATCGGGTATATATAAATAAGAATAAATTGTACATTGTAATATTTCAGTGTTTTTTTAGGATCATCATTAAGAAATTTACCTCCATATAGTAATAAAATGACATTAAATTTCAAATATATTTAAATATTTATATAAAATATATAGAAGTATTTAACTATATGTTACATTAAACTTAAGATTATATAAATTACTTATCTAAAGTTGGATGTGATACATATATTTTTTGGATACATAATATATGAATCGATCTTCTAAATATAATATGCATACATAATGTACGAACATGAATGATGTACTTATATTTGATTTTTTAAATTTATTAATCTTTTTGTTCTTTTAGGGAACACTACAAGAAAAACACCTTTTAGCGACGACAAAATGTCGTCGCTAAAAATAAAATGTTGTTCCAAAACTATTTTTAGTAACGACATGTCATTTTAAGTATGTCGTTGCTTAAAGCTTGTCCCAAATAATTTATTTGCGTTGTCGTCGGTTTTGCTTTTGTATTGACTTGTCGTCCCAAAAAATTTTGATACAAATAACTATTGAACAAACAACTTGTAGTCACAAAAGGGTTGTTTTCCTGTGACAAGGGATTAGTTTTTGAGACAAAATGTCGTCACAAAAAACCCCATGGATATTTCTAAAAAAAAGTCTACAATGACATGTTCTCATTTAGATTTGGACACTAAATTTTGGAGAAACACCTGATTAAGAAAATCATATATCATTAATTAGAGCTCAATAGACATTCAAATGTTAACTATCACATCATATGCCAATATCCTATAAGTTGATGTAAAATATCAAATAACTAATCTCCAAATTGAACCGACTCATCATCAAGATCGTCATTCACAGTCGATGGAGGAGCAACATAACGTGGAGGTAGACGATCAGGGGCTAACTGTCGTAGCACATCTACTAAATCTAAAACTGTCTCTTCTAACCTACGAATTCGTGCACGATCCTCCATGGTTGATGTAGTGGATGTCTCCGTTGACGAACTAGTTTCCTCTCCAAAGGCAAGCCAAAATGATGGTAGTGTGGGACCAACTCCAACATGATGACCTCTATGTGGTGGATGTGATTGCCTTAGAATAGACCTCTCATCAGCTGATCCAGATTGTGAAATCTGTATTGTTCATTGTACATTCATCATGTCCTGAATGTTAGAAAAACACTAACATAAGCCATTTGAATATGCAATAATTATTTATCATCAAGATCAACTACCAAGTGTACAATAAGCAATATTAACACAAAGATGTAGAGATTGCTTACATATCTTTGTTCTGCTTCTTGACTGGTCCATTTACCCTCATGCATTCGCATATCTTTTCAGTTTTCAATCACCGAGTATGGCTCTTTTGTTACCGGGTCTGCCTGTTCAAACAACAAAAGCTGCATTAGATTCATGCATTCGCATATCTTTGCAGTTTTAATTGTGTTATCATATTTTTAAACGAAATTCAGTGAAAAAAATGTAATCAAGATTTAAGATCAATAACAATGCAGTGCTGAATCTTAATTAAATACTCAATATACTTAAAAGAAGAAAATTTATTTGAAAACTCTACAATGATGTAGGCATGTATATCATAATCTCTTAAAGTCACATAATAATCTCAGAAAAATAAATCAGTACAAAATGAATCTAACAAACGCCAAGAAATTCAGTACATGAACACAAGAAATTCTTTTTCATTCTGATCAAATTACATGTAATCATGAAGAGTCCAGAATGAAGCACAAACCAAATATTGCCAACCACATTTTTCAACTGAAATAAAGGTAGAATACAGCCAGAGTATTCTTTCAAATTGGCAGCTAAGATAGTTTTTTCTATCTATTTCCAGTAACAGAAACAACAGAAGTACACTTAAGATTTAATTATTCATTTATTCATGTTTTAAAATGACAAGTAATTAAAATTAAATAATAAGAAATTGATATATCTCACCTTTTCCGCAAGGTACTGTGCATATAATTTTCTCCCATGGTAGCTAGTTATTGTATTTTGTCCTCGATTATCCTTATTTGTTTTTTATTTTTCCTTTTTATAAATAAAACAAATGTTAGCTAAAAAATGAGAACAATAATCAAAGTTGAAATAATATTGACATAACATACCTTAAACTCATTTGAATCAAATATGGCACAACATTTCTGCCATTGCTCAGGATCTCGTATACTTTCAAGAGCTTTAGCAAGAAATTCGTCTAGACTAACATAATCTCTAAAGTGGGTAGCTAACGCTGCTTTCCACCCCTTATAGCATTTTCCAGCATCTCGATACAATACTCCACGTAGGATGCCACTAAAGTCAATATCAAACCAACACTGTAACACATCAAATAAGTTAATTCAGGACACATAATCAAGTGATATTAAATCAAATATTAGAATTAACAGCTCCAATATCATAGTAATATACTAAACAGTGTAATTCTTTTGCTTGAAATTAATAAGTGTTAACTCCAAAAATTTATTGTAGTTCTTACCAACATTCCTTCTCGTACTTTAGCCTTTTGCTCGCCCGGGACATCGTTCCACTTATCATAAGAAGGGTCACAACAAAAACGAGTGTGTATCCCAACTGCTGAGTCATACCAAGCTGCATATGGTCCAATCACTTTGTATGTATTGCCAACTCGATCAAAAGTGACTTTGATTCTACCTTTGATTGCTACAAAGTGTGCAATATCCTCTCCCTTTGCTGGTCCCCTTCCCCTTTTTTTTTCTCTTGTGATGCTGTAAAATATATGATATGTTTTAGATTGATCAGTAAATCATAAATAAAATAATTTCACTGGTCACTACCTTCACACTGTGAATACAGTCGTTTGCGGGGATTTGGTGGAGGTTGTGCTCCACCTGATGACCCAGCATAAGTACTCATCGATCCTACCATCTGGCACACCTGTTTTAAATGAAAATAATAAATTAATATACTAAACAAAATAATAGTATAAACTACTGTAAACTTTATAACTAACCAACAACACAAATGTCGAGAAAATAATGATAAAATAGAATCTTCATTCAAGAAAAATAAAAAAACAACCTAACATTTTGGAAAGCAATATAAAGAATAGGTCTAAAGGCCATCATCATCACCATCATCACCACCACTGCCACCACCACCACCACCATCACTGCCGCCACCACCACCACCACCACCACCACCACCATCATCATCATCATCAGTGTGATAAGCTATATTATGTTCATTGTACTCCTCTAATTCATCTTCTTCATCATTAATAAAGTCATCTTGTATAGAGGGCTTATCTTTCAAAATTTCCTCGACACTAGATGTGACAATATTCGATGGTACATTTGATTGAGCCAAAGTCATCAAATCAATGTCAAGTGCTTCAACTAATAGCTCAATTCTTGATGACTCGGCATCTTGAACTACCTCTACATCAACCATATCTGCATGTGGAAAATTCCAAATGTGTCTGTGCCCAAAATGCTCAACAACTTTCCAGTTTGGACCGAGAAAATTTCACCTTTTGGTCCCAAAGTTGTCTGTTTTGGTCCCAAATTTTTTTTACTGTCAATTTTGACCATTCCGTTACGAAAAACGTTAAAATTAGTGTCGATTTTGGTCCCATAGGACTTTTAATTTCAGTTCCAAATTAAAAATTAACTAACTAATGTAACATTATTTAGATAAACTTTCAACAGATTTTTGAGGGACATTCCACATTATTTTTGCAGGGATAATTGCTACCAAAATACATTAATATTCCCACAAAACCAATAAAACCAAATCAAGCAAACTGAAATAAGACCAAACTGAAATTGAACTCAACAAATACCAAAGACCAAACTGAAATTGAACTCATCAAATAACAAAGCCAAATTAACATAAACTGGAGCTTCATCAAACTGAAATATCATAATCACTCCATTCAATCCACAATCTCTTGAAAAGGTCTTGCCTGGAAATCCAAAACAGAAACCATATCTAATATGCCAACTTACTGCATCACACGTATCCTACTTAGCAGCCATTGATTTCTCTCCCATACATAATAATTATCTGAGCATCCCCTCCAACAATAATACCACATAATAAAAAAAAATGATTCAGAGCAATTTCATCAATTTCGAGAATAAATTGTTGGTCTTGTATACTAGAAGACCTGTCTTTTGTATACATTATTGATAATGATTTTATGATGATATAAAATGAATACAATTGCAGTCACTGTTTGCATTTAAATTTTTATATTTACATGCATGTTCACTATACTTACATTGTAGATGATATGGTGTGGGTAAACACACGGTTAGATCATATCATCGGTTCCTTATAATGTATTAAAAGGCTCACGGTTTAGATAGCACTGAACCTGCTATCGGTACACCGTAGAATAATCTGATAGTTAGTTTGTCTTGACTAACTAATTATTCTAATACATGGTCAAGTGTATTGAGGAGGATCTACTTAGGATTCTATTCTCTATTCTGACCTTAAATGAGAGAATAAGAATCCACAGAGTTCGGGTTCTTAACCCTTATGTGTTGGCAGACATATGCGTGTAGTGTTTGCAGCTTTGATTTATCAAAGGGTGAGATTCTTTCATAAGGATCAATAATCTTGATATCTTGTGCTGTGACATTTACACTTATGATGGGTTGTGCAACATGTAGGGGCACCGTGTCCTGGTGCGCCAGTTTGATGGTGTCCCTTTGAGGAAATGCAAGTTCATGCTGAAACCCTGCAGGTGGAATTTATTCCGTGCATGAGTAAAGCTTGTGTGGTACTACTCAAGGATAAGATATTAATTAATTATAGCTGTCAGAAGCTTACATAATTAATTAATGGGCATTATATCTTAAACGGGGGGAATGGCTGGACTAAAGGAGAAAGCATATTCAGAAATATGTATTAAATTGGTAAGTCAGTATTATTTCTTTAGTGGAATAAAAATAATACTTAATTTATTTAATAATATCCTAAGTTTATTGGATATTGGAAATTAAATAAATTAGCAGACCAATTTAATATTCTTCTAGATCCCTGTTGTAGCCCAATATGACTTTAATGGACTGGAGATAGAAAAAGAGATAGAGGCCCAAACCCAGTAGGGTTGGGACACTGAAATTTCGACCACCTCCCCTATAAATAGGGAGGTGGGGGACGAAATTTTAGGGTTACAGATCAGCTCCTCTTGTGTTCTCTTTATCTCCACAGATTCCATACCGATCTAGTAAATTTCAGCCCACCCTAAAACTAGATTCAGTCCGGGAATACAACAGAAGATCAAGGAGTGGAATATCACTGTGGGGTGCCAATCATCATCATACACAACAACAAGATTAGACCTTTAATCTTGTCCTCCACCCGTCATTTAATTTGTAAGTCGTTTTTCGATTCTATGTTTTCGTTTTAGTAGAATCGTTTAAACCGGATTTGCATGTTAATTAAACTCGGTTAATTAAAACATATGAGATGCATGAATTTATGATCTACATGACATTAGGATTAATGAACATCCAATTAGATCCTGTGATGGTTCAATTCGAAAAAACCCCAACACAAATCTCAAAATAAGCAGCAAAGCTAGTGCTTAATATTGTGAAAAAATCAATACTGCTTCTTATCACTGGCACTCGAGTTTTATCTCATCCAAAATGCTAGAAAACCAACGACTTCACTCAGAGCAATCTTTGAATTTTGTTCGCAAAGATAAAAATATAGAACCTCAGAGGAAACACTACTGTCTAAACCCAGATCTGAGAACCAATTTACTCAACTCTAATAAAAAAATGGTGGGAAAAAAAACAACAAACACAAGAGCTCCACAACTCCGCACTGACAACTATTGATAGAAAGATCACATTCACGAAAGTTCATACACGCACGAAAATCGAACCTCACATTATCAAGCACAAATAGAACTTCACATATCCAAGAAGAGAGAAACAGAAGCCCAAACAATCGTAATTCGACATTGAAGCAGGGGAGCTTGAATTTCCAACATAGCTTCCTATCCTTGATCACCATTAATGCGTGCTTCCGAGTCGGAACTCATCGAATTGAATGGCAGTGGTGAGGAGGCAGTGGATGGTGGTGGTGAGGCGGCGATGGAGCATGGCGGTGATGAGGAGGCGGCCGGCGGCGGAGATGAGGGTGACGGAGGAGCGTTGGGTGCGCTTGGAGTGGGGAATTTGGTGTTAATTTTGTGAGATTAGGGTTTTTAAATTGGGTGTTGATTTGGGTTGAATTTGGGAATTTCTTGAGGTAAGGGTTTGAATTTGGGAAATTAGCGGTGTAGATCGCTTTTTGTTTTAATCCCGCTTGTTTTGTCCACGCGTGCTGCACGTGCGACCTTTTCGTCTCTCAGCCCTTAACAACCGTTTAAAACATTGGGACTAAAATTGATAGTTTGAATCCTATGGGACTAAAAGTGAGCAATTTTTTTAAAAAAGGACCAACATAGACAGCTCTGGGACCAAAAGGGGAGCAAGACGTGTCCTATGGGACCAAAAGTGAAATTTTCTCGTTTAGACCATTAAATAAGTCATCTATATAGAAGATTTGTTCTACTTGAGATGCAAGAACAAATGGTTCATTTTCATACCAGGAGTCCTTGATATCTATGTTTAATTTATTTTTATGTTGTAAGACTTTTTTTTTTACTGGTATCGAACCACTTACACTTGAAAAGAACTACAAAAGCATTCTCTCTATATGTCAATTCATAAATATCCTCCAAGATTCCATAATAGACTTGATTATCAGCCCCTCTAACAGATACTCCACTATTTTGGGTTGATCGACTAACATCTCGACTTTGGGTCAAAAACGTGACGCCATTTACAATACATCCTGGATAACTTTTCACAAAAAAGCTTGAGCCAAAAGAAAGCGAAACCATATCCATTGCCTCTGGTGCTTTTAGTTCATGTAAACAAAACATCTATAGAAGTAAAAAAAAAGGTTAGATAACAAGTGTTTGAAAATATTATTTTGTAATATAACATAATTAAAATAATATACCTTTCTTTGAAACCATTTTGGAAATTATCTCATTTGTCTTTCTTCCAAAGAACCTTCCAAGCTATGTTGCTCGATATCTTTTCTATGATCACTATTTATTTGAATGTGTATAAATGAGAACAAAGAAGACTGAAAAATAACTTTAATTATTTTGAGTTATAAGATACTTACTTTATGTAATGCTGAATTTCTGGGCAATTTTGCAAAATGTACCACTCAGCCTTTCCCCGTAAATCCTTATCCAATGTTATTTGATTCATTTTTCCAAGGGGACGAGTATAAGTACGAAACACAGAAATCTTACTAGTTGATGCATCTTGATGTACCCAATTTGTCTCAGGCCTACTGAATCTTGTCTCAATGGATATGAGATACATTGAGCAAAATGTTAATGCTTCAGTGAGAATATATGCCTCTGCAATGGAACCTTCAGGGCATGCATGATTCTTGACATATTTCTTCAATGATCCAAGAAATTGTTCTATCGGGTACATCCATCTCAAGTGAACAGGCCCTCCCTAAATAGTTTCTTCTGGTAAGTGCATCACTAAATGTACCATTATATCAAAGAACGCCGGTGGAAATATTATTTCCAACTTGCATAAGATAACAACTATCTTTTCTTGAGCTTTTTCTAAATCACCGATTCTTAATGTTCTTGAACATATCAATTGGAAGTAATTGCTCAACTCAGTTATAGCATCACTTATCTCTTTTTTCATAAATGGATGAATCCCAATTGGCAATAGTCATTGCATTATGATATGGCAATCATGTGACTTTAGACCTGAAATCTTATTATTTCCTTCTATCACATTATTTCTCAAGTTTGAAGCAAAGCTATCAGGAAATCGAACTTCTTGCAATCTCCAGGGGTCAATGTATATGATGCATGTGGTTTCATCTAATTATCACCTTCTTTGTATAAATGTAACTCTTTTCGCACACCCATGTTTTGCAAGTTAATTATTGCCTTGTCCGTGTCTTTATTTTTCCCTTCAATCTTTAATATTGTTCCCAAGAAGCTTTCACATAAATTCTTCTCAATATGCATAACATCTAAGTTGTGGCGCAATGATAAAGAAGACCAATACGGCAACTCCCAGAAGATACTTTTTCTATTCCAATTTAGCTCTAACAGACATCACTTCCGTTTCTTGCCTCCATATATTTCATGTTTGCCGGGTATCTTGATTCCAACATTTTTCAACTGATTCAATATGTGATCACCAGTCTTTCTAAGTGGAGGTGGTCATGCATCAATCTTGCCATTAATTCTTTTGTTTTTTCTTAAAGGATGGTTAAGAGGAAGCCATTGTTGATGCCCAACATAAGAAATCTTATTTGTGATCCGCATAGATGGAGTTGCATCATTGCATGATGGGCAAGCATAATACCCCTGACCACTCCATCCAGATAGAGTACTACGGTTTGGAAAATCACTAATTGTCATGAGAAGCGCAACCCGCATCCGAAAAGTGGTTTTAGAGGCAGCATCAAGTACAAAAACCCCTTCCGACCATAGTTCTTGTAATTCATCAACTAATGGTTTTAAGAATACATCCATATCTTTTCCAAGGGCACTTGGCCCAGAAATTAACAAAGTTAATAACTTATAAGGGTCCTTTGTGCATAACCATGGTGGTAAGTTATATACAGTCACAACTACTGGCCACATGCTATATGATAGACTCATGTTAACAAATGGATTAAAACCATCAGTGGACAACCCCAACCGAACATTTCTGGGTTCACAAGCAAACTCTGGACACTTAACTATCGAACTCTTTCCATTCTTTACCATCAACTAGATGGCGCATTATATTTGAATCCTTTGATCGACCTCTTTCATGCCAAGTCATTTCTTTAGCAGTGTGACGTGAAGCAAACAACTGTTTCAGTCGATCCTTTAGGGAAAAGTAACGAAGCACTTTCCAGGGAAATTTTTTACCATTTTTGTTTTTCCATCAACTCGTCTTACAAATTGGGCATTCTTGCATATCAACCTTATCTTTCCAAAATATTGCGCAGTCATACCTACATGCATGGATTTTCTCATAGCCCAGTCCTAATCTGCTTAATAGCTTCTTTGACTCGTAATGGGAAGTAGGCAACCTATTTCTATCCGGGAGTGCATCTTTCAATAACTTCAAAACAGCATTCATGCACATTCATTAGGCCACTTATAAAGAACCTTCAAGTGCATTAGTTTCACTAAAAAATTTAGTGATGAATATTTGACGCAGCCAGGATATAATTATTATTGATGCTCAGATAAAAGATCCTCAAACTCATTTTCCAATGGACCATCTTCATCGACTGAGGTCTCAATCTCTATATCATTAACATCAGCTTCATCTACAATATCATTTAACATTGCAGCCATCTCATCGACTGATTCACTTGCACAGTGATCAGTATGTTTACGACAAGGACAACTTATTTGTCCTAAAGAATTCTTGTAATTCTCTGCGTGCTCAATAAAATCTTACAAACCATTCCAAAATTCATTTGACAGCCTATTATTTATAAATATCCAACTCTTGTCCATTGGCATTTTCACTATAACAAGAACTAATTAAGACATGAATGTAAATAATTTAAATATAAAAAAATTAAATAAGAAATAGTTCATTTATAAATTACCTGAAGAAGAAAATTCTCTTGCAAGGACGGTTAAATTATTGGATCAGAACCTGTAAAATTTCAGGAAAATAAAGTATATGATCATTGCTACAATATTTTTTTTTTTGCAACTCTATGGAATCATTTAGGGCGAGAAGAGAAAAATGCAAGCAAAATAGACAAGTACAAACAAGCCATATAAACAAATACAAATGTTACAGATGCACATACAATATACTTTGTTATTGAGTTTCTCCAGTTATAAATTTACTGGTAGTTTGCACCATCCAAGTGTCATAAAATATACAAGAAAATGATTATTAATATTATATCAACATTATGGTTGCTAACAAGCATTTTCAGTTTTTTCTACTCTAAATAGATAATTAAAGTAACATTTTTCAGTCTCTGCACACATTTCAACTATTTAATTCATCTAGGAAGCACAAAACCAGTATCTTGCAACTTTATCTATAATACTTAATAGAGAGGCCTATAGCTATAGCATCATGCAGACAATCTAATGGTTAACTTCTGAAGATACCTGAGCTCTATAACTTTAAGAGCCTAACTTCTTACTTGACACGTCAACTAGAAATGCTATAATTTCACATCTGCTATCTTACACTGGAAATGTTCACAAAAGATCTATCATCAACCACATTCTCAACATTGGGGGTGGCAGTAGATGATGGCTCTTGGGGAGTATCCTTTTCAACCTCACTGAAAAAAGTTGACAAAAAAAGAACAAATCATATCATCCCTTACAAAAAAAAAAATAACAGAATCAAACTCCTCCGTTTTCATAGAAAAGCTGCAGAGCATGCAGAGAACTGATAGAAGACCAATCCATGCATCTAAACTAATATTATCAAGAAAGAACCAATCCCTAGCAGTCTAAGTCCATTTATGTTCAATTGCTAGGGATAGCCAGAAAAATAGTATAAGGAATATTTTATGTACACAATATTTTCCATAAAATATACAAAATATACAGCCAAAAATATTATATATGAAATGGCTAATTCCTTGAAATGTACTCCAAAAATTAAATTAGCTAATTAGCCAAATGTATTTTTCAACTGAGAGGTCCCCTGCTAGCCTATTAGAAATCAACTTTCAGTTTTAAAAGCACAGCACAAGAAGCAATAGAATTCCTAGTTTTTCTCCCCTCACATTTCAAATTTATCAGTTTATAATTATAATGATAGTAATAATTCTTTTTGCAAACAAAATTCTTCCTCTCATTCCCCCTACATTCTGCTCTTCCCCCACTTACCCCACTCTCTCTCTTTCTCTCAATTATTTTTATTTATATGCACAACTCTCTCCATTGTTTCTCTTAAAACTGCAGGCAGCCCTACTGCTCTACTTAGTCTCTTTGCCTTCCTTCTATTTTAGCATCATCAATATATACTAATGTCACTAACTACCTAATCAAATTTTATGTGTAGTAAAGGAATTTAATTAAGATTTCTAGATTTGCATGCGAGTCCACCCTAAGCTCCATCCCCAATGCTACTCTTCTACCTTAACATAAATTGCATGCCAACTACCTATTTGAAATTTGAATTCCTGCACAGCTAGACATATATATCATTCAATCGGTAAAAACAAACACATGTCAGGTGCCCAACAAACATACAAGTTTTAATTGGATATACTTAAATATTTTGATGAAGGTTGCCAATATTGACAAAATCAAAGGAAAATTTAACACGTGAGTTCGAGACAATAACTAATCAGAATTCTGATAATTGAAATAAACATATTCTCTATAATTCCTTATTACAACATATAATAATTTTGAAATTGAAAATTTGAAGAGAATTTCAACAATTCAATTCGGTTGATGAGAAATTAAATAAAAAATTGAAATTAATTTTTTACTAATTTGAGTAATTTTAGAGGTCGAGAAAGAGAAACTTTCATTTACCTTGCTATGTGGAGCAAAATAGAGAGGAGGTGAAGGAACAGGCAGAGAGAATCGTCGCTCACATCTTGCGCCGCTCACATCTTGCACCGGCGGTAACAAATGGATAAGATTTCCAAACTGTGGAAATTGTAGGGGGAGAGATCTCGCTGCGAGTTGAGAGAGGTAGAGAGACGAGTTGATGGAGAGGGAAGATACAGAGAATCGTTGGGGAAGGGATCTGCTTACCTCCGGCGCCGACGGTGAAATATAGAGAGAGAGAGAGAGAGTGAGCGAGGGAGAGAGGATTCCCGTTTGTGGAGGGAAATAAAAAGTAAATAAGAGATGAAAAATTTAGAAAAGGGGTATTAGTGACAACATGTAGTCTCAATTACTCTGTATGTAATTTAAAATTTTTAATATTTTTTTTAATATTAATAAATGTAACGACAATGTCATCTCAAATAATAAAAAAATAAATAAGATAACATGTCGTTACAAAAAATAAAATTATTAGTCACGACATGTTGTATTTAGTTATTGTAACAATATTGTTGGTTAAAAAAATGTCAAACTTAATTGGGACAACATGTCGTCACTTAAAATTGAATATTTGCAATGACATTTGTCGTCTCAAAAACTATTGTCCCTAAAGGCAATATTTGTTGTAGTGGAAAAAAATCATGAATCTTAATTATCTCTTAAATTCACATGTTTTAAAATATGAAGGGATATGTGTTCAAGTGACATATAATGTATATTAATTTTTTAAAAAAAGTTATAATTTTTATATATATGTAAACCTCTATTTAAGAATAACGTCTCTATTATTGTAATATATATATATATATATATATCAAACATATAATAAGAAAATAAATTCTACATAATTAGCTAGAGAAAAGAAAAAAAAGTAAAAAACTTTTATAATAAAATAACTATTAAAAAATATCTTATTTGAGATTTCCTAATAAATCAACCAATATAGTTCCTTTAGATAGATGATAAAAAAAATAGCATCCCCATATATGAAAAATTCAAACTCCTATACATATATATTATATGTGTTATTATAGCAACAACTATCAGAGGTTGAGTGTAATACCAAAGAATAATTGTTGTATCGAAAAGTAAGTTATATAAATAGATGTAGTTTCTTATCACGAAAATTCACATTAAAAGTTGACCAAAGTAATCAAGGTTTGTAGGCTATTGAAATTCCCGGCCCAACCCATTTAAAACAAAAATAAAATAAGGAACATAAAAGTCCCCAAAAACTTGATTTTAAGCTACAAACATTCAGTTAGTAGCACTTGAAAGATTTTAAATTTTAACCTTTCTCTAGTGTGCAAACCAAGCATGTACTTGTTACTGTGGTGAGGCTAAATCTTATAATTTTTAATGATTCCTAGAACCTAACTATGGTTGAGTATGGCAGAATACTCAGAAAATTAAAAGAAGATCACCTATGTAAGTGAGAAGTGGTGACTTATGAACTCAAAGAGGTTATCCATGGTTAGAAATAGACACAAACATGAGAATAGATAATGTTTGAGACATTGTTGTGTCAATCCTATTGTTTAGGTATACATTAAGGATGAATAGTTCGAAGCACTGAGTCCACTAATCAACCAGTACTATACCTGATATGGTTGCAAAAGGAAGGCTCAAGGTCACAAGCTACCTTTCATGTTACAGCTGTGTCTCTTGAGGACTGGGTTGCTTGTCTGCATTCATGCATGCACTTATTTCCACTCATGTAGGAGATTGTTGGAAAATTGGATATAATAAATTGAGTCGTGACTCATTTTATTCGATTTTTAGTGATCGAGTTATGTAATTTTGGAAGAATTAAATAGCATATAATTAATCTATATTTGTAGTAGATAGTCGTAGTATTTTTATTTTCTTAAATCCAATTTTTGGTGAGTGAGAAGTTAATTGTTGAAATTGGTCACATGATTGAACATTTATGGTGTATGGAACAATGTGCTTAAGGCACATTTAATGATCTCACATTAAATTCTTAACCTACTTAAGAAGTGTATTTAAGTGTTTTAACACTTAAGTGTAAAATCTAAAGTGCATACGGATGTGGGCCATGAGCCCACACCTGTATGCCCGTCCCGAGCCCGTGCTCAATCTCGGTTTCAGTCTCATCCTCGGACTTGGATTATGTGGATTTCTGGAGCCTGGACATTACAGTTTTAGGGCTCAGAAATGGACGGATCTTTGAACGGGTCGACGACGAAGCGGCTGGTCGAACTTCCAATCCGTGAGTTCAATTGAATGGCTCGTGCTGACATTCAAATCCGTAACTCCCACCAGGAGCTGAAGGAGTTAGTGGATGGAGTGTAACTACTCTTACGTGGCCACATGTCTAGTCCATATACTTCGTCATGTCCACCTGTCTAGTCCACATGCTTTGTTCTGGAAAGAGGCTAACTCCCGAGCAGTAGTAAACCCTTAGGATGCAAGTGGATCCTAAAAAGAAAGTATAAGGCAGATGACACTGTTAATAAGTATAAAGCTCGTTTGATTGCCAAGGACTTTAGACAAAATGATGGGTATGATTTATTCAATACCTACTCATCAGTAATGAGGATTACATCTATTCGAATGAGCATTGCACAATCTCAAAATTCACCAAATGGATGCAAATACTGCATTTTTGAATGGTGAGCTGGAAGATGAAATATACATGGAACAACCTGAAGGGTTTGTTGCACCCGAGTAAAAGAGCGAAAGTTGTGTAAACTTATTCGATCATTGTATGGCCTCAAGTACCGATTTAGTGGCATTTGAAGTTTGATAACACGATGTTATCAAATGGTTTCAAAATCAACGAGTATGACAAGTATGTGTATATAAAGAGTAGTACTAATGGCTATGTCATCGTTATCTTTATGTAAACGACATATTAATCATGGGCAATATGCAACAAGTTATCATTGAGACGAAATAGATATTAAAATGACATTTTGACATGAAAGATATGAGCTTAGCTGATGTGATTCTCGGAATCAAGATCATGCAGACAAGTGACGTAATTGTTTTAACACAATCTCATTATGTAGAGAAGGTGCTTATGAAGTTCAATGCTTTTGACAATCCGCTGGCTAAGACCTCGTTGCAGCTCAACGTGCACTTGAGTAAAATTCGGAGAGAACTGGTAGCTCAAGAAGAGTATGCAAGGGTCATTAAGAGTTTGATGTATATCATTAACTACATTAGACCTAATCTTGCAAGTTCTTTGAATAAGTTGAGTCAGTACACGAGCAATCCAAGCAAAGAGCATTGGAATCCTCTAATGTGAGTTCAGAGATACTTAAAATATACTCTGAACTTCAAGCTGCATTATACGATTTTTCTCATATACTTGAAGGGTACAGTGATGTGAATTGGATATCAAACATAAAAGACTCATTCTCGACTAGTGGGTTTGTCTTCACTGTTGGTGGTGGAACAGTGTTGTGAAAATCCACAAAATAGATCTGTATAGCACGTTCCACTATGGAATATGAGTTTATAGCTTTGGATAAAGCTTGTGAAGAAGTTGAATGGCTTTACAATTTTATAGAGGATATTCTGTACTGAAAAAAGTCAGTGTCGTCAGTGATGATTTACTGTGATAACCAAGCAATTAACTGAAGGGCACATAACGCTATGTATAATGATAAGTCTCGAACATATGTCGGAGCCAGTGAGGCATATGATCTCAAGTGGGGTTATCTTATTTGACTATATGAAGTCAGTAGACAATCTAGAGGATCTACTAACCAAATGGTTAAATCGAGATCGATCAAATAAATAAATTGCTAGAGGGAATGAGTTTAAAAGCCACAATCTAAGAATAGTTATAGTGGTAACCCAACCATGATGATTGTAGATCCCAAGAACTTGATTCAATAAGAAAACTAAGCTATAAATGTTCACTTAGTAGCACTTGGAAGATTTTAAATCTTAACCCTTCCCTAGTGTGCAAGCCAAGTGTGTATCTGTCATTGTGGTGAGGCTAAGTCTTATAATTTTTAATGATTCCTAGAACCTAACTGTGGTTGAGTATGACAGAATACTCAGGAAACTGAGATCATCTATGTAAGTGAGAAGTGGGGCTGCTTCTAATGGATATATACTTATGAACTTAAAGAGGTTCTCCATGACCAGAAACAAATACAAACGTGAGAACAGATAATATTTGAGACATTGATGTGTTAATCCTATTATCTAGGTATACATTAAGGATGAATAGTTCAAGGTATCATGTCCACTAATTAGCCGGTATACCCGATAGGGTTGCAAAAGGAAGGTTCAAGCTCACAAGCTACTATTCCTGTTGCGGCTATGTCTCTTGAGAACCGGATTGCTTGTCTGTATTTATGCATTTGCTTATATCCACTAATGTGGGGAATTTTTAGAAAATTGGATGTAATAAATTGAGTCGTGACTCATTTCATCTGATTTTTGGTGACCGAGTTATTTAATTTTGGAGGAATTAAATAGCGAACAATTGATCTATATTTGTAGTAGGTAATCATTCTATTTTTATTTTCTCAAATTCAATTTTCGGTGAGTGAGAAATTAATTGTTGAAATTGGTCACACGATTGAGCATTTATGGTGTGTGGGAAAATGTCTTAAAGCACATTTAATGATCGCTCATTGAATTATTAACCTAGTTAAGAAGTGTATTTAAGTGTTTAACACTTAAGTGTAATATCTAAAATGCACAAGGATGTGGGCCATGAGCCCACCTTCGCACACACTAGCGCGCCCGTCCGAGCCCGTGCTCGTGTCAGTGCTCGATCAGCCTCATCCTCAGACTTGAACCTTGGCAATTGAACTTTAGATGGACTTTGGGCGTACGTGGACTTTCGGGGCCTGGCCATTATAGTTTTAGGACTCAGAAACGGACGAGTCGTTGAACCCTTTCGGTGACGAAGCGGTGGGTCGAACTTCCAATCCGCGGGTGCACTTGGATGGCTCACACCAGGAGCTGGATGAGTTAGTTGTTGGAGTGTAACTGTTATGCATCATCATAGTCTAGTGTCTGCATTTTCATCTTTAAGAGATAGAACGTCAAACCATGAGCACTAGTCGGGGCGTATTTGTCTTGTAAAGAGGTCCCCCTCGATTCGGCTTACTACCCAGAAAACTGCAGATTTCTGTTTGTTTAATTTAGTTAAATTCAGTTTCCTCCATTTGTTTTCTGCTCGATTCTGCTTTCTTGTACTTCAGATTATATTCTTTCAAGAAGCATTGTAACATTGGTTTACATTTGAAAGGTTATCATTGAAGAGTGATGTGGAGAAAAGATGTGAAAAAAATATATGAAATAACAAGAGAAAAGATTGAAATTTGTAGTGATTGGAGTGCAAATTAAGAATAAATTTTTTATAAAATATAAAGAAAAGACGTGAAAAAAAAAAGAGATGAAAAAAAGGAAAAGATGGAAATGTTCTATTGAAATAAAAAAATGGGAGCAAAGAAGAAACTTTTAAAAAATGTGGGGAAAATATATTAAAATAAAATAAAAAGAACATTTGAATAGAAAAGAAAAGATTGAAGTGGTCTACTGAAAAAAAAAATTGGCCGGAGAACAAAGAAAAAAATTTAAAAAATACGGGGAAAAACAATATACGCATTTAAATCGATATAAGATGACGATTGTGCATGCATTGCTAAGACAATAAAACATTTAAAAATAAATTGAATATAAATGGAAATTCTTTTGAAAAAAGAAGAAGAAAAGATATGAAATAAAAAAGAAAATATATGTTCAAAAAAAAAAAGAGAAAGAAGAGAAGGAAAAATTAATTCAGAATGAGGCAAACATTACTCAATCCCACGCCATCAAGAGAATGCACAATACATAACATTCCCACGTACATTACAACTAAACCACATGATTGTATTTGACTTTTTGAAACACAGAATTATATTTATAGCCAATATTTTACTGATATTTTGTATGGTATTTTTGTCCTGCGTTTATAAATTAAAAATTTTATTACAACATTAGGCACTTTATTTTTATGTACATTTTACGGATTGTAACCATTTAGCAATTCTCATTTTTAATTGACGATTTCGATTAGATTGCTTTCCTGCTGTGTATTTTCAATTTCTTTAACTATTGCTAATTACGAGAATTTCATATATATATATATATATATATATATATATATATATATATATATATATTTGAAATAGAAAAATATAAGATCTCGTACATCAAATATATATCGTGAAGGCGTGAACCTAGCTACAAATTAATAAAAGTGCCAGTTCATCTTGAAAAACTTACTCGATCTGTGTGTGAAAGCAGTGCAACCCGAGATCGTGCAAGAGGTGTACCGCTGCACAGAGCTCATGAAGCTCATAAATTCATAAATTATAGGGAGCCATTTTGCTATTTTTATAGTATTGATAATTTTATTAATTAATATATTTTTAGCAAACACCATAAATATATTTAACATAAAATGAAAAAGTTTTGCCCAAATCATTCACATTTCACGGATTAAGTAAAAGTGTAAAACAAATCAATATTCATATATATATAGATCGCACATCCCACGGATTAAGTAAAACAAATCAAACTTCACGATGATCGATACATGTTGACCTATTAACACCATATAAATAATCTTGACACTAGCGATCGACTCGATCGTCAATATTGAAACAAGAGAAAGCACATTACACGACCACACATCCATTGATAATTTATTTTCCTATATATGCTACAGACTTATTCATTGTCTTTTATTTCACACATACATGCACATATAAGATGATCTCACTCATTTTATAATTATTTATAATCTCTAATTAAACCAAGGTGAGTCGAACAAATATATATCTAAGCCCTTCACTCATGGCCGCCTGATCCAGCCCGGGAGCCAGCAGAGGAGCCAGCTCCCGACCCGGCACCACCTGATCCGGACCCAGCGTGTGAGCCGGCAGATGAGCCAGCTCCTGAGCCAGCATGGCCACCACCGGAAGAACTTGAGCTCGAGCTCGAGCTCGAACTAGAACTCGAGCTAGACCCACCCCCACCCCCACCGGAGGCAGAGCCCGAACCCGCCCCGGCTCCTGAGCCGCTGCCACTGCCGCCACCTCCTCCTCCTAAGCCAATGCCAACCCCTGTACCCACTCCGACTCCAATGCCGCCACCTAAGTTCACGCCCAGGTCCTTCCTCGCGACTGGGCATTCACAAACCACTGCAATTATCGATAAAACGAGCATCCCGACCAGAAACAATGACTTCATTAATTTCGCCATTGTTTCTTTATTCTTGTAGTATTAGATTAATCTCAACAGACCAAATTGAATGAAAAAGTTTTGTCGCAAGATATATATTTTGTTATGTTCAAGACATGAATGTGAGAACATAAACATGCATGTTATTTATAGATGTGGAGGCTACGGTTAGTACTTGAATATGTCCGAAGTTAGAGATTTTGGGGAAGTATCGTAGACTAACACGTAGTTCGATTTGGATAAATGGTGCTGACCCCAACAACTCCACTAAGAAAGTTGAGCTTAATTTGGATCAACCCTATCTAAGAGGTCTCCACGGCCATAGTACCTTCTTCCTAACTAGGGTTTAGTAGATGAGATAAATTGCCATATGCCCCTTAATGAGTGGATGTTAAAAAATTATTTGTATACACACTGATTACTCACAATAATTAAATTGAATCCAAATTGTAGCCAATGGGTTCGTGAACCTCCATACCATTTTTTATTTATTTTTTTCGGTACTTTCGATTTTTTTGTTTGTTTTGTTAATTTGCGGAAGAAAAATGGTGCCACGTACAGAATTGTGTTTGTTTCGTTTTGGATTGAAGGTGAAGGATTTCGATTCCATGCCCACAAAAACTTGCACTTATATGATGATGATGATCATCATCGATGAGTATACGTCGAGAGACGTACACATGAGTCCCAGACAAATTTTCAACGATTTTAGCTTTATTTAATTTATTTAAAAGTTGTATAAATGCATCATTCAAACGAAACTATGTAGTATATGTATATATTTTAAGCTTTACGGCTTAATAACATTGTGGCCTCGATTAATAAGTGAAGTTTGATGAGCCGATATATCGATTAGTGGGAACTAGCTAGCTATATAGGACAAAGAAATTAAGATTGATAATCAGGTATGATTTTCTTATAAAATTACATGATCAATTAGATATATGAGATGCAACTCAATCCCATTTTCATATAATTAAATTAATTAATACCCACTACAAGTATTTGTGGCTGGATTTCTTCAACTCCAATAATTATTTCTACTTATTAATAAGTGTCTCTCTGCATGTACACGAAAAATTGTAGTGGAGAAGTATTGGTGTGGTTTTATTGATCGATCAATTCAGCGATTCATTTTCATGCAGCAACTTCAATTCTTTTGCTGAATGCCCTTACTTTTCTGAAATCCACATCTATCACTTCGATACCTATTTGACTTTGATTCTATGAATATAATCAATTTTTTAATTACAAATTTATGTGAAAATTCAAATAATTAAATTTGAGTAGTAGTCTGATTTAATTCGCTTACATATATATATATATATATATATATATATATAGGGATGGGATCTGGTGAGAACCGGTCACCAGGTGGGAACCGGGAACCGATCCCATCCATCTATTCCGAAAAATGAACACACCAGATGAAAGCAAATTTTCGGTGACAATTTTGTAATTAAAACGAAAATCTTCAATTCACGCGTCTCATTAAGGGTAGAATTGGAACAATTGACTTTTAAAAAAAGTGACATCATCATGTTTTGAAAAAATTCTTAAAAACTTTAAATGGTCATAATTTATTCATTTTTATTCCGATTTACGCAAATCTTATATCAAATTAAAGCTCTTTTCATACTCTTTCATTTAAGATCCATATTGCATATGTTTATTTAAAAAAAATAGATGAAAAATACAAAAAATTATTTTTAGGCATAATTTTCGCATAGAACAACCCCAGATTTATATTAGCATATTGTATACAATATTTTAGCATGACCTATATAACATTTTAGCATATTGTGTAATACATTTTAGCGGGTGATATTATGAATATATTTCTAACAGTTTTATATAAATACCTACACCTATATAGATACTACAAAATGAAAAACACGAGTTGATAATAAAAAAGAAAAAAGAATGAGAAAATGAAGCAACGAAAGAGATGACTGACAGCTAAGAAAGAAAATGCGTAAATATTTTCCAAAACGAGATAAACTTTATGAGAGCAAAATATATGCTGCAATTCTAAGTGCAGAAAGTAACATACAAATTTAGCCTCCTACTTCGCTTATTTTAGCCTCATTAATTTCTCATTTTAGTATGTGTTGATAAACAAAATATGGAACGATGATTTCGTTGGAATGAAATACAATACACCCAATTTGGGGATAGTGAACCCTAATGAAAATCTCATAATTACTAATTGAGATCAGATGAGCCATAATTGGAACGTAATAAACCCTAATTGGGAATGGTGAACCACAGTGAAAAATGTCATATCAAATTTAGCTTCATACTTCACTCATTTTAGCCTCATTCATTTCTCATTTTAGCATGTTCTGATAAATAAAATATGGAACAATGATTTCATTGGAATAAAACACAATACACCTTTTTGGGAATAGTGAACCCTAATGGGAATCTGATAATTACTAATTGGGATCAGATGAACCCTAATTGGAATGTAATAAACCTTAATTAGGAACAGTGAACCATAGTGGAAAATGTCACATCAATTTTAGCCTCCAATTTCGCTCATTTTAGCCTCATGCATTTCTCATTTTAGTAGCATGTGTTGATAAATAAAAATGGAACGATAATTTCATTGGAATGAAATGCAATACACCCTATTTGGGGACAGTGAACCCTAATGTGAATCTCATAATTACTAGTCGGGATCAGACGAGCCCTAATCGGAACGTAATAAACCATAATTACTGAACTCAGAAACTGCCCAAATTCAATTTGAGCCTCCTACTTCAATCATTTTAGCCTCATTCATTTCTCATTTTAGCATGTGTTGATAAACAAAAATGGAACGATGATTTCATTAGAATGAAACGCAATACACCCTATTTGGGGACAGTGAACCCTAATGTGAATCTCATAATTACTAGTTGGGATCAAATGAGCCCTAATCGGAACGTAATAAACTCTAATTGGGCACGGTGGACCTTAGTACACTACAAGAAAATCGCTCATACACCACGGGTAATAACCGTGGTGTATGACAAATCCCAACCGTGGTCTAGGCAGGCGTCGTCTATGCACACGCTCATACACCACGGGTAATCACCGTGGTAATTTTACCACGGTTTTAAAAAAACCGTGGTTAATTTACGACGGTGGCATATACAACGGGTAATCACCGTGGTAATTTTACCACGGTTTTTAAAAAACTGTGGTAAATTTATGAAAAACCGTGGTAAAATTACGACGGTTACAAAAAACCGTGGTAATTTTACCACGATTTTAGTATAATCGTGGTTAGTTTAGCACGGGTTTATTAACACCATGGTAAAATTATCACGATTTTTAAGAAAATCGTGGTAAAATTACCACGGTTTTGATAAAACCGTCATAAATTTACCACGGTTCTCCTTTAAAACCGTGGTAAAGTTACCACCATTCTTATTAAAATCGTGGTAAATTTACCACAATTTTTTAAAAAAACCGTGGTCATTATTATTATTATTATTGCCCTTTTTTTAAATTAGTTTTATCATGTATTAATCCTAAATTAAAAAATATTATAATTGATAATCGTCAAAAAATATAAAATATCAGTCAAAATGCAAATTAAAATATCATTCAAAATACAAATTTAAATATAATTCAAAATACCATACATCATCAAAATACATGTCCAAAATATAATATTCAATCTGTCAAAGCTAGCTCCCGATCATTTGTTAAAAACTACTACAATATCCATCAATCCAAAACTCTATTACAATTTGATCTTAATGTAAAAGACTTGAATCATACTTGTAGATCGAAGTCTTCTTGTGCTGAGATCTAAAAAAATCAATTGATCGTATAATAGGTGATTAAGTAATCTCTTCGAGCTAAAATATAAAAAATGATCTAATGATTATAAAACTGAAAATTACCTTGCACAATGATCTTATATATGCTCAAGCACGCAAGATGTGACAGACAAAAAGGAAATTCTTCCACTGATTATAAACAACAGCAACAATTCTTCTACTTTTGCATGGGGAATAAGGTACTAGAAATCAAAATATGATAAAAAGAAAATCAGGGAAAGTATGATTGCATGTTACAGATTCAGGCATCAAGACAATTTTTATACCTTCAAAGATGTAAACTTCTGCTCATTGTACCTTCAAAGATGAGAAATCTGCATGAGACGTAAACTTCTGGTCATTATACCTTCAAAGATGAGAAATTTGCATGAGATGTAAACTTCTGGTCATTGTATAAATGTAGCAGCAATGTAGCAACAATAGCCAAAACATTTCTCTCTCTCTCTCTATTTTTTTTTTCAAGAACTAAGATGTAGCAGATAGCATCATCAAGAATCAGCAGAAGGCTTGCAGAAAACTATATTCAACATAGAAGAGCATAGCAGGTTATAAAACCAAAGTCCACTGCCTTAGTACATTTATTTTCATATAACTTCAACAACATTAATAGCATAGAAACCAATGTCACAGCAGAGCAGGTATGCAACAGTAAGCATGGGAAAAGGTATTAACAAAGAAACCAATGCCATAGTAGGAGCATATGTCACAACGGAAAGAGTAATCACAAAGAAAAGAACTGAAGCAGATTAAGGAACTGATGAGCAGACAGATACAACACATTAATTACCTTTTCTCTTTGGCCTCTTATAGTTGTTGGGATGAGCTCATGATTGCAGGCCATAAATTCGAATTTCACTAAGCTTTCTAGATTCAGCCAAAAGAAAATCTTCTCACCAGTGAGAGACTGAAAATAGTGAAGATTGATATCAAAAGAAAAAAAAAGAGATTAATAACTACGACTAAAGCAGATTGTCTTCTAGCTTCTTCTTCTCGCATCCTTCCATGATTTACCTTCACGATCGCACATCTTAAAATCGTAAAACAATTACAAAATATATTAACCTAAAGCGCTATACACAACCTGACAATTACCATCTCCCAAAATTTTGAGTTCGAACAGGTCATATTACCGCAATCTGGTATGTACCGTGAAAACAAGAAGATAATTGCAAAATATAAAATAGTGGGTAATCACAAAACATGTTGTATAAAAATAGATAGGAGATAACAATATTCCTTCAAAATATCCCTATACAGTGCATTATCATTATTTATCAGAACATAATATCTCAAGTCATGTACAGTGTGCATATTCTAAATTAGGAAAATGTTGGCCACCCAAACTATACTGTAATATTTTTCCCTAGCAATAACATTAATCAAATGAATATTAGTGCACTTCAACTCCAATTGGTAAGTCTTATCGCCATGCAAAATAACACTTGTTTAACAACGATATTAGAGTTATCATATTGAACATTTACTAAATTCAATAAGAAATTCACTACATTGATGGTGTATAAAATCAATACAAATGCAAATGCTTGAGTAAGAAAACAAAAATAAAACCCAACAAAAATAAAAGACATGACATGACTAATAGTTAAATGACAGGCACAAACAAGAAAAACAGATATCAAATACATTCTGGTTTCTATTTTCTTTCCATAGCAGCAAAGAGAGAAAGAAAGCAACTTTGTATATGCTTACAAGAAGATGCCATCTAGCTCTATACTTCAATAAATTATCTGCCAACAGGCTCTAACACTGCTCTGCTTGAAACCAACCAATTCAAGATTCTCAAATCATTAAAACTTAAAAAGTTAAAGAAAAAAAGAGAAAGAAAGTGGTGTTATGTTACTTACTTGTCTAAATGTGCAGAAAATTATGCAACCTTTTGCCTGCACAGATTTGCAAAAGTGTTAACTTCCTCAGTCTGATAAAGGTTACTAGCCGGTTCAAAATAAGTTATTGCTTGATCAAGATTTTTTTCTTGCTCATATAACTCACCAATTTCCTAAAAATATTCAAACTACGTCAGCCACCATACTGAAAAGCCTCCACAAAAATACTCAAAACACTTTACGCAATACCTATTTACAAAAATAGCAATTTAGAGACAAGATACGCATTGAAATGCAAATCCAACAAATGCAAGAAAGAAGAGACTGACCAATTACAATTTATAACCTAGCAGCTCAAATTCGTTATCCCAATAGTTCATTACAACTAATAAGTGCCAAAATTCAAACTCCATAACTTTTCTCCTTTCATTGTTAGGTATGAACTCGTAAGCAAGTATACCCTGTCTGGATCGGGACAAGCAGAAATTATATACTGTAGGGATGAGGACTGACCTGGATAGAACTGCCCTAATCCATATGCTATATCTACTGTGATATTTAACCCTGCGGCAAAAAGGAGAAAAAAAGACAAAAGAATCTTTAGTAGCATTTTTCAATCTTAGTTTCCCTCGTCTGGTAAAGATAATAACAAAAATAAAAGAAGCTTTAGCAGTATATGGATTGTATGAGAACAAAATTCACACTTAGAAAATTGCACCTAAAAGCTCATAAATTAGAAAGATGCATGTATAACTCAAGCATAGTCTCAGTAGATTAATTAGGATACACTTTCTGATCAACTCCCTAAAGAAGGTTAAATCCTTGAAGCAAGTTAAACATTAGTTGATATAGTCTCACTATAAATTTTCGAAACATATTTTATAATCTGGAATTCTCCAAAACCTTCAGCAACTCTTAACAAACTATAAACCAATTAAATAATTCAAAAGTTTCAATACTTATAATTAATTGCCGAAACAGAAATTTGTAAATTTGCTAGACCAACTATATATAAAATTCCTGAAATAATTTAAAGAATAGTTTTTAATGCAGAAAGTAACAAAGCGTATGAGTGTGAATGGATAAAACTATATAAAGACTAAAGTGAATGCCTGCTTTAGCCTCTTCTCCGTCCACTCTGCATGTAATTCAAAATTGCATGAGCATTCTATTTGTGAGACTATGAAAGTCATAAAAATATAAGATGGACATTCTCCAGATCAAACAAAGATCAAATGGCACACATCAAGTCCCTAGATTGTGTAGTTGCATGACAGTAGATCAATACATGTAGATAGACAGTATAGTTAAGGGAGCCCAAAATAGTTGAATTAGTAGAGTCAATTTTTGATATATTGTCTAGTCAGCTTGCTCTACAATAATTTCATATATATGCTCATTTCTTTGTGGCTGCGGGCCTTTGTTTCTTTCATTTTAATTTTATCGTATGTATTGTGAAGTCACATTTCATTTCTTTAATTTAATAAAGATTCAAACAGTGTCTGGATTATAATTTAAAAATATCAAGTTTTAATAGATTAGCAAAATTCTGTTGAGGTATCTAGAATGAGCAGAGACTGGTCTATAATGGAGTGCTTAATTATTGTTTCCAATCTAATCATTTTTTATGCTGAAATTTTGTTGAGTCTTCGTCTACAATCCTGGGCTACTACAGCTGATTATGTCCAATACCATTGTCTTGATTAATGTGAATGACTAACTGATTCACACATGTGCTCTACTTTACATCTCAAAGCACCAAATATATCAATCAACAGACCATTTACAATCATATTACTTTGATTTTTATTTTTTCTTTCTACAACAAGTATCATCAAATCATGGGTGCCATTACTTATGATATTTAAATTCCTTCCTCAATCCCCGCTGCAAAGATGTTCAATCTATATGATTTATAAGATGTTCCATTTATAGCAAGCAAAATAAGATTTTTGATTACTTGATGCACATACGGATTAAACTAAAATGCATTTACCAGATGAAAACTTTAGAATTAGACGTCAGCAAATAAAAATCGAATATAACTATAACTACTCACCAAAAATTGGGGATTCCTCTGTGCAGCTTTCCCGGAGGTAAATGGCGGATATCCATGACCTAAGGGCAAGTTGTTTCGCTAATTTTGAACCGCAATTCTCAATTCTTCAAACGACCACAACAATGGACGACAACAATGAACAATGATGGAGATGACGATGGGATGAGTTTAGGGTGAAGGAGAGGACGATGAAGATGGCAGCGTAAAGACAAATTTCTGGCGGGGATGAGTTCACGCTGAATGAGACAACTATAAGATGGCGGGGTGAAGGAGAAATCGGGCGGAGAATGGCGCGCGGGATAGGGATTTTGATTTTTTGGAATCCCTCTTTTTGCCTTTTGTTGTAATTTTAATATTAAAAAGTGTATTTATGTTACCACAATTAATGTTCAAACCGTTGTGAATCTCGACTTTGAACAAAGACTACTGTTTTGACATAACCGTGGTGGTTAAAAAAACGCACATATACCACCGTTACATAATACCGGTGGTGTATTTATGAATATACACCACCAGAGTATTTGAAACCGTGGTGATTCTTCTAGGGAAGTACGCTCATACACCACGGTTTTCGTAAAAACTGTGGTTATTATCTAAATCACCACGGTTTCTTGCCAAAACCGTGGTAAATGAAGAGTGGTGTATGAGCTTTTTTCTTGTAGGGGTAGAAAATGTCACATCAATTTTAGCCTCCTACTTCGATCATTTTAGCCTCATATGATTCTCATTTTAGCATGTGTTGATAAACAAAATATGGAACGGTGATTTCATTGCAATGAAACACAATACACCCTTTATGGGGACAGTGAACCCCTACTGGGAATCTCAGAATTACTAGTTGAGATCATATGAGCCCTAATTGGAACGTAATAAACCCTAATTGGGAATGGTGAATCCTAGTGGAAAATGTCACATCAAATTTAGCCTCATACTTCAATCATTTTAGCCTCATGCGTTTCTCATTTTAGCATCTTCTGATAAACAAAATATGCAGTGGGAATCTGACAAGGTATTTAACCTCATGCTTCCGTTAATAAAACTTAATAGTAATATAATTACTGCAAAGAAAATGTCATAAACACTTTTATTAAAAATCATATATATTCTTAAAAATAAATGTGTTGAAAATAATTCACAAGCATGGTAAACACATGATATTAAACTATGCCCAATCGCTATAATAACATCAAGCTGGACAGTTCCTAGCATCATGATCTAACAACTTGTAGCAATTGCTGCATATTCTGAGTGGTTTGTTCTCCTTTCTCTTCGTTGTCTCCTTCTTAGATATCAAATGACTTTCGCTATCTTTTGTTTTAACTGGAATAGGTGGATGGACAACAACTTCAAAAGGGACACGTAAACCGTAGAATTGCTCAAACATCATCGTCTTGCTATGTGAAATAGAACCCTCCATATCATCGTGTGAGTAATCTTACTATGGTCACTTCAAACAAAATAAGCTGACACATTAAAATCAAAAAATTATAAACTGAACAAGGTAAAATAATAATACAATCACATTAAGAGATGTTCAGACACACAAATTAATTTTTAGCATCATGTATGTACCATTCTAGCATCATGCAACATGCATTTTAGCACCAAAGTATTCTAATATTTACATGGTGTCTATAAAATTGTGTAGCCGGGTCACAAAACACACACACACACAAAAGAAAAAAAAAGCAAAGCATGGTTTGTATGGCATGTTTCACAGAGTGCAGTAGAAATAACATTAAACCAGTATGTTATCATGCTAAAACATATGTGACGACAGGCTAAAACGACTACATTAATAGGCTAAAATATATGTGACGATAGGCTAAAACGAATACATTAACATGCTAAAATAAATAAACAGATCAAATTAATACATATTCTGTATATTCTCGTACATACTAAACCCTATAATTCCTAACAATTAGAAAATAACTGATATTTTTATCAAAAAAAAAATAAAAATTGATACAACCTAGATCTGAATGACAAAGATCAAATCAATCAAAAATATCGAATCTTCGTAACAAAACGATGAAGTCATAAACTAAAATAAGATGAGAAATAAAAATCACGAGAAGGAAACCAAACTGCTAAAATAAATTGAAAAAAAAAACACATACATGGAGTCACCATACAAAAACAGCGCCGCCGATGAACTCTATGAATCACAGGGTTGAATCCTCGCGATAAAAAGAAAGTGGATGCTGAAAATAATGAGAAATCAAAAGGGAAGAAGAAAAAGAAGAACGACGTAAATCAGCGAGAGAGGGAGAGAAAAGGGGAAAAAAATCTGAAGAGAGAAAGTTGAAGATCTGAATTACTATATTGCCCCCCTTCATCAAACTTGTCAAATATTACAATTATGTCACCGCCCCATTTACTTAATTTGGGCCATCCAGATTGAACCAATGAAGGGATAAGATTGCTTCCTATTCCCACCTAGGGGAAGGGTTCTCATTTGATCTCTTCCTTATATATATATATATATATATATATATATATATATATATATATATATAGAAATATCATAGACCACGAAAGTGTCCAAATAATTTTTTTTTGGGGAAATTGTGTAATACAGTTTTATAAGTTAAATTTTATAAGATGAGCACAAATTTAAATCATAACACACTTAAACACCAACAAAATTATAAATATGTCACTTAATATGAATTTTGACTCATTTTTCAAACTTTAGGGTTTATTTAGATCCCGCGTCCCACCATTATCTCTTCGTTAATTAGTTTTGTCAAATTTGAGATGTAAATTGCAGAACTAATAAACAAGTGATTAAAATTATCAAATGTGGAACTCAGAATAATATCCACTTTTTATATGATAAAAAAAAAATACTCGAGATGTTTGGTTTTATTTCAACATTAATTTTCAATTTTCAATACTTTTATTTGAGTTCACATACGAGATGTATTGGTTTTTAGAAAAAAAATGTAATGATTTGTTATGATGAATGATTTAATATTTAAAGTTATAAGTTTGGAAAATGAAAATATGTTTGTTTGATTTTTTTTTTTTCAATTTGAATTTGTAATTAAGATAAAAGGATAAATATTTGTATGGTTATGATTGATTGATGATTAATATTTAAGTAATAGTCCCACTGTAGTGATATTTTTTATATGAATAAAGAAATGAAGATTGGTAAAAGTGAAAATTAAAATTGAAAAAAATAAGTAAGATAAAAAGGAAAAAAAGTATTTAGAAATGAAAACAATGAAGGTCGAAAAATTCCAAATTCCCAATCCTTCCGGGTCGGGTTAAGTTGTTGGTTAATCGTGCGCCCACGGCCACGAATCAGAATTAGAAAGAGAAAAACGTTGAACAGAGCATAGCGGTCTAGGGCATTTTCTAATTTCGTTCTGTCTCCAGTTTGTTCGTTATTTTGTTTTGTTTTTCCCAGTCACAGCAACAGACAGGGCTCACGAATCACGATCACGGCATCCCAAATTTCGTCTCTCTCCGATTTCCGGAAGATAAGATCACGTACGTTTACCTTTCCGTTGTCGTAAATGAGGAAATGGATAAAATTTGAGATTTGGTTACGGATTACGACAGTTGAATTTTCATTTGATTAAATTAATTTAGATAAACTGACGTGATTTCGGTTTGTTTTAACCGAAAATTGCGTAAATTATACTATTATAGAAGTTGACAGTTAGCGTGGGAATTTTCTCTGGTTATCTTTTGCCTCTATCACGTTTAGTACTAATTCCAGTTTGTGTTTCTGTTGGTAGTTTGCTTCGAATTAAATAGTGGTAGATTTCAAAGTGCATTGTGCTCCTAATCATGATATTGATATGGATTGGCCTCAGTCGCTGCACACTAGATTGATCAGATAATCTTTTGAATATGCCAGTGAAAACTAATAATAACGTGGCTTTCCTGATATTGACTTGCCAAACTTGAATTTTCGATATTTTAGGTTCTTGAGTCCATTGTTTCTTTATGGTACTACCTTATGGTTAAAACAGAACTCAAAATCATAATCTTGAGCTATTGCTATAAACCTTTGTTCGTCACTTCCATTCACTTGGGTGCCATGTTAGATGTTAATGAAAAAAATGTGGCAGGTTTATCTGTATATACAGGATTACGATGTTTCCAATTTTTAACATTGTAGGAGGCTCTTTTGTGGGATAAGTGGGAGAACCAGATAACGTTTTGTAATACATATTGTTATAAATTTTCTTGCTTTAAATGAGCTGAAAATTGTGCTTAAGATCAGGTTGTCCTCAAGTAGACGATGCCATACAACTTGAAGAAATTGTATTTAGATTTTTAATAGAAGCTTATTTCTGCTTCTAGTCGTTCCCAAGGCAATCATTAAGTTAACAATTCTGCATACGATAGAAGCCCTTACTGTAAACAAGATGCTTTCCTTGTACTTCTCAAGATGTCCGGTTTCTTGTCGTACAAAATACTTGTAGCCTGTGTCATGTTAGAATATGAATTTTGATGCCCTCATTAGTTGAATCTAGATGCTAATTTTAGGTAATTCTATGACTGGATGGGATTTCTTGTTTGCTGCCATGGGTAGAATCGGGAGTATTGTGTGAGCTTTGAAATAAATTATATTCTGATTGATTATCTGGGGGAAAATGTTACAGAATGATACAAATGGTCATACAACATATATTATTAACCCTGCTAAAAAAAGGGAATAATCACAGAATCATTCCTTTGATTGTCTATCCCATGATTAAAGAGATTTAGTTGATTTTCCTAACTCAAGTTTTGTACTCCGATATATCAGGCTATGTATTAGCTGTACATTTCCACACTCCCCCTCACGATGAAGAATAGATGTCTTGCATAGTCGCATTCCTATATTTATATGAGGGACTAAGAAACGACAGTGGGGAATTATTTCGAACTTCATTTGAATAAAATTACAGCATCATTCCTTACTCAATTAAATGAAATATCTTCTAAAAGTGAGCCATCTGTTATCTGTACATGTTCACAATAATCTATAGGAATCATCTAGAAACTCTTCTTAGTTTCTCTGTGAGCTTATGTGTCGCCTTTTTTGCTCAAGTAGAGAACTATCTCTTAAAAGTGAGGCTATTTGTTAGCTGTACATTCCCACAATAATCTACAGGAATCATCTAGATACTCTTCTTAGTTTCTATGTGAGCTTATGTGTTGCCTTTTATGCTCTGTTCAAAGAAACAGCAGGAAAATATTCTTATCTGAGTTTGTGTAGGAGATTGTCTTACTTATGGACTCAAGAAGAAACATATCACCAGCATATGATGAGCATTCAAGAATGACGCGTCGTGGTCCATTACCTCCCACTCACCATCCCATAGAACCACTTCCTCCTGAACTACTAGAGGACAAAATGGCCACCCAGGCAGTAGAAATAGAACAACTTACTATGGACAATCGTAAACTAGCAGCTAGTTATTTGAACATGAGGCAAGACCTTGCTGCTGCAAAGGGTGAAGCAGAAAAAATAAGAGAACATATAAGAAGTATTCAGAATGAAGGTGATATTCAAATTCGCATTTTGTTGGAGAAGATGGCAAAAAGGGATGCTGATATTGGAGCTGGGGACACTATAAAGAAAGAACTTCAACAGGCCCATGCTGATGCTCGGAGCTTGATGACAGCTAAGCTAGAGTTGTCTGTTAAACTCGAGCTGGCTACTAAAGAATTGGACTACTCACGTGAGGATATTAAAAAAATTCCTGAAATGCGTTCCGAACTTGATAGCCTGAGGCAAGAATATCAAAGGTTACGGTGAGTGAAGTGATATTTTCATATTCATGATTTTCTCCCATGACCTCTAATCACCTTCATGGACCTCCATTTTTGTCTTAGATTGTAGGGATTATCTTCTTCTGTGGTGTTTTTTCATCATCGACATGTATTCTGGATCTCTCTATTCTTTAAAATGGTGTCAAGTAGGTTGTTTCATCATTTCTGGAACTTTTCCCTGTCAGTTTTTTTATTATACTCCATGCAAAATAAATAATATCTCTAGTTGCATGCAGAATAAACTAAATTAGAGGTTGGCTGGGCTGACCAACATGTGGAATTATGTTTATCAGAAATGTAAAAGAAAACTTCTGTTATTTCATCTAAATGCTTAATCTAGGTTTTAATATTGATTGTGTTGATTTTTTACAATAAGAAGGCATGTTGTTAATCATGGCAATGAATCTTTTGTAGTTTGTGTCGATGAATTCTTCGTATCTCTACTTATGTGTCTGCATATAGGTAATTGCATCTTGGAAGTTGGAAGGTTTAATTGCTTTGCCTGTAAACCAGTTGATTGCCCTTGACTTACATTCTTGTTTCTTTTTGTGATTCATCTTTACCATTCTTCTTCATATTCTTTCTTTTATGATTTCTTATTCTTTGTCGTGGAACATGTAGCAAAACTTTTGAGTACGAAAAAAGCTCAAACACAGAAAAAGTGGATCAGTTGAAGATTTTGGAGAAAGACCTGATTGGAATAGCTGAAGAAGTGGATAGGTTGCATGCTGAGGTGTTAAATGCTGAGAAGAGGGCTAATGGTACTTGTTTCTGTTCGTAGTTAAAGATTCCGCACTCTTCTTCCTTTCCGTTCAAATTGTACTAACTGCAAACGTATATCCTTGTAGGTCTGATCCCATACAGTAATCCATATATTAACCCGGATAATGGATATCCACTTCCCTACCATGGTGGTGGTGGTGGTGGTGGTTACACAGACAATTTCGGTAGACCACATCCTCATATAATTCATGGAGCTGCAGGGGAGATGATGAACCACCCATATGGAAGTGGTGGTATTGGTGCTGCCGGCAATGCTGGGTGGGGAGGGGTATATAATACATCACAAGCTGTTGGCGGTGAAGTGACGAGTGCTCCAGTAAGCAGTGGTGCTGGTAATGCTGTTTGTGAAGGGGTTGATGATACGTCCAATGCTCAGATGTAGATGTTATCAACTTTAAATATCGAAGAAATATGACTAACCCTATGATCCATTCTTCATCACTTCATTGTATAGCGTTTCTAATCAATCAAATTGGATAAGGGCTCTCATATCTTTCAAATTCGTTTTAAAATCTGCAACTATGAAGTATAAGGAAGAATAACATGCGTGCATTGCAATTTAATCGTGTTTTTTGTCGTCAACTTTCGTATACAATCTTTTATTTTTTGCATTTCAATACATGATGCAAATTTATGATAGAAGGTATATGATAATAGTCGGAGGACGTATAGAGGAGTTGTGTTGCTGGAGGAGATGACAAGCCAAGCTAAAATCCCTCAAATATATTCTGTATGTAAATGTTTTGTCAGTAAAATTACGCCACTTGTAAAAATTCCTTAGATTTAAAATTATATGAAATGATAAAACTATTCATACCGTGATTGGGAAGAACTTGATGCATACTAATGAAAATTGGACTGAATTTGGTGCTGTTAAGAATCTTGACCCTTTTATATTTTGAAATGAAATGAGGATCATAATTTTGGGTATCACAATTCTTTAGATCAACCCATCCAAGAAGGCTACAACTGTCGTATTTTTAAAGCTTAGCAAATCGCGACATTAGGTGGATGTTAAAGAATTTACATATCTATGTACAGGAACAGGATACCCACAAAAAATTCGATTCTAAGAGATTGGTTAAAAGTAAAACAGGCTACCTGTCAGAATTGGTTATTTTGAGCAAAATGAGTCGATGGCAGGTTCGCGCTGTGATGATTCGAATAAACGGGTTTGGCAATTGAATATCCCTCCTAAAACAAAGTTTTTTCTTTGGCGTGCTTTCTTGGACTTTATTGCAGTCCCATTTAATCTTAAAGCTCACCATGTTCCGGTGATTGGAATTTGCGAATGGTGTAGGAAGGATTGGAGATCTATGGTACATTGTATGTACCTTTGTGGTTTTACTAAGAGCTTTTGGAAGAAAAGCAAATTCTGGTGGCTTTTGAAAGGCCAAAGATTTAATTCCATGGTGGAGGTGGGACGTGAGGTTAGGAGAAAATTTTCTAAATATGATTATGAAGTGTGGGCCATGATGGTTTCTTTGCAAATAGAAATATGATCCAGATGACAGCAACTTTGAGGTTGGGTTTGAGAGCTCTGCACAGATGCTTGATCAATTCCATACAGCTCGGCAGGCACTCCAATCATCTCTGGATATTGGAGTGAAGATTGGCAGCAGAATTTGGTCCCCACCAGTGGAGGGAGTTTTTAGGCTTGATGTTGATGCCGCGTTTAAGAACGAGTCTCATTCTTATGGAGTGGGTGCGGTGGTTCGAGATTTCAGAGGAAAACTTCGTGCGGCTTTTTGCTCAACCCATACAATGGCCTAAATCAGTCCTTGATGCAGTGTTAAATGCTGTGTTGTATGGGGTTGAGCTATGTCTTCAGGAAGGTCTTGTTCCATTTGAAGTTTATTCTTATTCTCTGTTGGCGGTTCGATTGCTTACTAAAGATTATGAGGGTGATTCTTTTTCTGAGAGATAACTGTCTGGGTTGGATGACGTTGTTTGGAATGGATTTGTTCGTAATTTATTTCATATGTATAGAGATGCCAATTGTGTGGCTCATGCTCTTGCTCAGTTTGGTGCACATTGTAATGAATTATATATTTAGAATACTGAATTTTCTCATTGGTTGAGGACTTTGGTGGATTAATATATGATAATTTCCTTTTCAAAAAAAAAAAATCGATTCTAAGAAAACAGAGAATCACCTCAGTTTTTGTCTTTACACCAACTCAACTGTAACTATGTATCTTGAGATTAAAAGGGTTGTAGAATCCTTTTAAATTGTGTAAATGGATACAAGTAGACAAAATCTAAATAACAAATGCTTTTTTAGGCCACTTTTTTAACTCATGTTTTTTTAGTCGAATTTTTTATGATTCTCTAAAATACCCTCAATAAAGAGTGGGTCCAGTCAAATTATTCTGTTTGACTCCTTTTTCAGAACAACAAGACAAAAATTGAATCCAAAAATTGTCACGGTTTGCATAAGGAGAGCCGTTATTCACACGAAATGGTTCAGACCCCCTTTCCAATTTTTTTCTCGCGATTTGGAGAGAATAGACACGAAGGGTTAATTAAAAAATTTCTCACGAAGAAAATCCTCACGAAATTATCACCGTCGATGTTGAAGGCTGCGTGACGAGGACGAAGACATGGAAGATATCGATTCATGGGTTGCTGCTGATTTTCAACAGGTTATAACCTTGAATTCATGAGTTTGTTTTTTTGAATATATGTCGTTCGTTTTTGGAATATATGTCGTTCAATTTGGAAGATCTTTATTGTTGAATGTCTTGAATTATACGTTAGAATAGGTTTTAATATTGGGAAGTAGTGAAACATATCGAATTTGGTGAATTTAGATTGATGGGTTTCTGTGTAATATTGCGAATTTGATGGCAGTTCTCGTGTTGAAAACCAGTTCTCGTGTCAATATATACACCCGAAATTCCTTTTCGTGTCTATATTTTCTCACGAAATTTGTTATCGGGACAATATTTTTCTCACGAAAACTGTATTCTCACGAAAAAACTTTAATGACTTGAACTCTAAACCGTGACCATTTTTTACACGACGTAATATCTCGTGAGTGTAATTGACACGAGAAGATGTAACCGTGAGTATTATTGACACGATATCTTCTAACCGTGAGCATTTTTTCTCACGAAATATGAAATCGTGTATATTTATTCTCACGAATTCAGTTGTCGTGAAGATAATGTTTTTGTTCATAGTTGTTTTATATTTTCATTATTTTTTGATATTATTTATATTGATTTTAAAAAATAGCGTTCTTGGGTGTGGAGAAGAGAGGCCCTACAGAACATCACGTGCGGGATCAATTTATATTGGAAGGACAATTGGAGAGTTATTAAAGAAGTACTAGAGGTGATCAATAACGGGCCTGAATTAGTAGAAGATTTTATGAGAGATTGGTGTTTTGGCCATTTGGTGGATTTTGTGGGTGGAAACAGTTGTAACAATGCTCTACATGCATTGTTGAGCAGGGAGGTGATAATTGACGGTGCACAGGAGCACGATAGTTGGTTTCGAATTGGACAAACCAACATTAGGTTTTCCCCCTAGGGAGTTTGCATTAGTGACTGGATTACAGTTCGGGGGATCCTATTTTGACCCATCTTCATCATACGAGATTCCCAAGACATCATTTTATTATCGTGTATTGTCGAAGACACCTCTGAGAGTGAAGGACCTACTTGAGATGTTTAAGACCTATTGCTTAGGAGATGACGTTTTGGATTACGTGAAAGTTGCCAATGTGTTGTTCCTGCACAGCATGATATTTGGCTATGACCAGACGCACATGATAGATGATTGGGTATGGGTCTTAGTTGAGGATCGGCGTAGATGGAACTCATTTCTATGGGGCGCTTATGCATTTAGTCTGTTGCAGCATTATATGAGTTTGATACCGTCTACAGAGGTTGAACTGACAAGAAAATTCAAGAAGACAGAACAAAAGCAAAGAATGTCTTATCATTTCTATGGACCAGTGTGGGCTTTACTCGTATGCTCTGAATTTTATTATGATTATAACTACAATCTTATTTTATCGAATATAATTTGATCAATATTTTATTTTACAGGTATGGGCATATGAGGCGATACCTCGACTTGGTGTACATTGTGCACAGGTTTCATCACCAGCTGCATTGCCCAGGTGCTTGAAGTGGACCTTTAAGACGAAGACTGCACGTTTGGGCACATTGTTTTTTCTGATGAGGTAAGAATTTGTTTTAAAAAATATTTGTTTAATTGATTATCAGAAGTGTTTCTAATAAATCTTTACAATTTGCAGCAATTATGTTTCATATACTTAGAGCCGAGTGAGCATGAGGCGGCCTTGTCATATTACAGAAGTGTCTTGCTCGGTGATTGTATGGGCGTGACGTATGAGGCGCAGCGCAATAAGAAGATGAAGCCCACTTATCACGAGCTGGCTAGAGCCCGTCAGCAGAGAGCTCCGTCTCCCCCGAGAGCTCTGTCTCCTCCCAGAGCCCCCTCTCCTCCCAGAGCTTCCTCTCACTCCAGGCGATCTGGGAGTTGCATACCTCGCACTTGTGCAGATACGGGTGCAGTTGAGTCATCCAAGAGACGACGGAGTCGTCCTACAGAGAAACGTCCTAGACTGGCCACTCCCACATCTAGCACTAGTGAGGATCACCAGTGTTGCAAGCATGCTGGGCGGATGCCAGAAGTGGCGCGTCAAACAGGCGAGGAGATGTTCCGTATTATGCAGGAGCGTGATGAGGAGCGTGAGAGGGCACGCAGAGAGTACGAGGCGGAGCGGGAGAGGGCACACAAGCAGGAGTACGATGACATGTTTCATAGACTGAAGGATTTCATTAAGGACATGTTCAAGAAGTTTGTCCCCAGATCCCGGTCCCGGTCCAGTAGTAGGAGTCGCTCTCAGGGTAGATATCAAGAACATTTATTAACTCAGCGAGGACCACATTTATCCAAATTATACAAATACATAACATAACAAGTCATCATAGCATATTGTCCATAGGTCGTCACATCATAATAACCCGGAGGTGTCATCAATAAACATAAAGCCCGTAGGCCATCATAAATACCCAGAGGGGGTCATCATAAACATAAAGCCCGTAGGCCATCATCAAGTAACCCGGAGGGTGTTATCAATAGCACCTGCATATCATATATAAGCATAATAGGGATAAATGTACTTTAATTTGAACGTCGGATCCCCACCTTTACTTGACTTTAAAACTTGACTGAACGTGAATTTAATTAGATCCGTGCGCGCCGCCTCAAGACTCAAGTGAAGAAATGAAGATGTGCTTTGTGTTGTGATTTTTTTGTTGATGATAATGAGGTCTATTTATATTGTTTGTGGTCGATCGGAAAAGGAAATGGACGAATTAAATTGCTGAAATTCGTAAGGAATTGATCTGATTTTCGGTTCCATCAAAACAACAAATTCATCATTTCTATTCTACATTTTCACATGTTTCATTGAGGAAGAAGAAGTATAATATGGGCTTCACCAAGTGGGCTTTATGAAAATAATATTTTGATATATTGGGCTTCAAATAAATTTAAAGTTTGGGCTCAAAATAATAATAATAAATTACATGATATAATTTCCAATAATAAAAAAAAGATATCTTTAAAATATGTAATCAATTTAATGTAGTTATTTTACGTAAACATATAATTGCTAAGGCGCGACTTATAGGACTAACAAATTAATAATATCATTTAGAAAATAAAATTAAAAATTTGGGTCGCTACATCCTTCACCACTTAAAAAGAATTTCGTCCTCGAAATTTACTCACCTTACCCTTGAATTGAGGTTCCTAACATAATGTCCTCTCGACTTAAATGCTTCTACTATCTCAAACCTTAACGTGCTCATTTCACTTATATTCTAAAATAAAATGGATCACTAGATATTCCACAGAGTTCTAAATTAGCTACCTTAAAAGGCCTCTTAAAGATATCCACGATAAGTTGATACGTCTCTAATCCTTCATTCTCATCTTCTCCTTAAAAGAACTATGTCATTGAGAAATTCAATTCATCATTATTTCCAAAAAATAAATTCATCCCTAGTAACCCACTTAAAATTTATTCCTTATTGATCACGACCTTTATTACAATTCCTAAATTAAAACGTCTCCCAAACAAATCGCTTAATACTTAACCTAGCGTCGTCTTTCTCTTTGCTACTCCTCACGATTCATGGCATATGCATGGGCGTTACCTCTTCCTCTCGCATTTTCTTCTCTTCTAGCGTTCCCTCATCTTTCGTTGTTTCCTCTCCTTTCTGCATTTTCTCTTCTTGGAAGATTCCTTTGTTGAAGTTTGGGACAATTCGGGGCTATGTGTCCTTCCTCGTGACACCAATAACACGCATTCCGTCTGAAATGACATTCTCCATTGTGATGTTTGCGACATTGTGGACAAAACGGTTTAGTGGATGACATTCTGAAATTTCTATCTTCATTCTGCCTCGATTTCTTCTCAAAATGAGATTCTCTATCTTCGTCATTTTTATCTCGACATCTTTTCCCATGGTTAGTTGGGTGTCTGGAAGCAGAGTTCTCCAAATTGAGGCGACTAGCTACAGCTTGAGCTCGTTCTACTACCTCCGAGTATGTTGCAATAGTTCCTCGAGCGGCTAGGATCGCTGCGATCTCTGGGCGTAACCCGTACTCGAAGTTACTCGCCTTCTTTTCTTCAGTATCCACCAAGTGCGGAGCATATCGAGAAAGCTGGTTAAACTTCCTCTCATACTCCATAACCGTCATGCTCCCTTGCCGTAAATTTATTAGCTCCAGTTCCTTCTGCTTTCGGTAGGCCTTCGGGAAAAACTTTCCTAAGATCAAATTCTTGAACTCAGCCCAAGTTAGATTTCGACGACGTTCTGCTGTCATGACACGTGCCAAACTCTGCCACCAATGTCCTGCATCTCCGATCAGTTGAAAAATAGCACATGATACCTTTTCCGCATCCGTACAATCGAGGTGCTCGAAAATCCGCTCCAGCTCAAATATCCACTCCTCCGTGTCAAGTGGTCCTTCGTTTCCCTTTAGCTTGGGCGGAGCCATCTGTCGGAACTGTTTCACCATAGCATTACCTTCATTCCTCGGTGGAGGGGCGTTTTGAGGTATGGCCTGCCTTAAAGCTTGCGTCAGCTCTTGCATAAAGGTTGGATGATTGCGAGGGCCCCGTCTTGTGTTGTCATCATCCGATTGAGTCTCCTCACTATCAGCTCGAACGTTACGGCGTCTGTTGACCATGATTCCTATTTATCGAGTCCATTAGCCAAAGAATTAAAACTTAAAAACCAAACGTAGATAACTATTTCATTAATAATTCCACTAAAATAAAACTCAATCCATAACAACAACATAAAGATAATAATTTATTTCTTCTTCCACATGTCCCATATCAATCGTTTCTCGGCCTCTTATTAGATTTCACTACTAGATTCGAATTTTCTTTGTTGGAATCTTGATTCTTAGTTCTCCACCCTTCACCGTAAACTAGATCTCGCCAAATTCCTAAAGTATCGGATATAAAGGCGTCGAACAAATCATCTTCTTCAGATACATATTCCACTAACTCTTCAAGAACCAGTTCAACCCAATCTTTAATTTGGGTGGGAACAATGCTGATTATTTTCTCGGCAGCTTTCACGTGTCCATATGGGCCACCTTCTTTCTTTATAACTTCCCATCTTCCTCGTAGCTTTAGCAAATATTCTTCCACTCCGTATTCGTAATTCCATTTTATTTGCATGAATTTATTCCATAGCATGGCATGTCTTGTCATTTGTGATGAATTTTTCTTATCGGCTTGCACACATCTCCTGGTCCTTATCCTGGGTACTAATTTCCAACCAGACATCTAAACATATAATTCTTATAGTCAATTTTGAGGACTAAAAATAAATAAATATAAAAATATTTCATAATTTCATAAACATTAGCATAACTTGAACACATTACCTTTTCTCGGCGCGATGCGGCAGACGGGTGATGATTGTTTTTTTAGCAAGTCAAAATATATATATTTTAGCAAAGTCTACAGAAACGTAGACCCGCTCTGATACCAACTGTGACGTCCCAAAATTTCATAAATAGAAAATAGCTCATTTATTCATTAAAAGAGTTTAATACAGCGGAAGCAATATTTAAAATATAACAATACTTAATTAATCTTGACCATCACCCCGTCTCCACGTCATCACCCGAGCTTTATAAACCTGAAAATATAATAGCTTTGGGGTGAGTGCTATTAACTCAGCGAGGACCACATTTATCCAAATTATACAAATACATAACATAACAAGTCATCATAGCATATTGTCCATAGGTCGTCACATCATAATAACCCGGAGGTGTCATCAATAAACATAAAGCCCGTAGGCCATCATAAATACCCAGAGGGGGTCATCATAAACATAAAGCCCGTAGGCCATCATCAAGTCACCCGGAGGGTGTTATCAATAGCACCTGCATATCATATATAAGCATAATAGGGATAAATGTACTTTAATTTGAACGTCGGATCCCCACCTTTACTTGACTTTAAAACTTGACTGAACGTGAATTTAATTAGATCCGTGCGCGCCGCCTCAAGACTCAAGTGAAGAAATGAAGATGTGCTTTGTGTTGTGATTTTTTTGTTGATGATAATGAGGTCTATTTATATTGTTTGTGGTCGATCGGAAAAGGAAATGGACGAATTAAATTGCTGAAATTCGTAAGGAATTGATCTGATTTTCGGTTCCATCAAAACAACAAATCCGCCATTTCTATTCTACATTTTCACATGTTTCATTGAGGAAGAAGAAGTATAATATGGGCTTCACCAAGTGGGCTTTATGAAAATAATATTTTGATATATTGGGCTTCAAATAAATTTAAAGTTTGGGCTCAAAATAATAATAATAAATTACATGATATAATTTCCAATAATAAAAAAAGATATCTTTAAAATATGTAATCAATTTAATGTAGTTATTTTACGTAAACATATAATTGTTAAGGCGCGACTTATAGGACTAACAAATTAATAATATCATTTAGAAAATAAAATTAAAAATTTGGGTCGCTACACGTCCCAATTGCTTATGTTTCTTGGCAAAATCTCCTCTAATACTAAAACTATTGTATCTAGTGTCTTGATTTATTTGAGTATCATCATTTTAATTTCCCTTTTGTGTGTGCAGGTTGAGAAGTGGAACGAACAGAGGGAGAGTGGAACATTCCCTGGGCCTTTGTAGTTTGTTTAGTACTTATTGCTTTTAGACATCAGTGCTGGGATTTGCTATTACCATTTGTCTGAAGCTACTCTCCTGTGTTTAATTTGAAGTTAAATAGCAAACTATGGTGGTTTAATCTCTCTCTCCCTCTCCCTCTCCCTCTCTCTCTCTCTCTCTCTCTCTCTCTCTCTCTAGGTGTGATATTTTTAAGAGTGCATTTATCATCTTTTGATACCAGAGATTAATGTTTATATAAAGCCTCAAGTAGTATCCAAAGATACAGCTTGTTGCAACCAAAGTGGAAAACTAGAATTCCAGTAGGTGTTATGTGCTACAGAATGAGCAGTTTTATTAACATTGTGAATTGTGATGCATGCATAAAACTGAGTTTACCCTTGAATTCTCGCATAACAGCACCCACATTTTTGTAGTCTTTCATTTGCCACGCTTGTCTGTCCATATCACTCTCTCTCTCTCTCAGGTCGGCATAATTTCTTCTGTTAATTGATTATTGTTAGTTACTGCTTTATATTTTTCTATTGTTTTACGGGAAATAACCATCACTGTCAGCCGGTTGATTGGGTCAGAGAATATCTTACTCCAAATAATTTTTTATTACATTTCCATAGTTAAATGAGCGATGATAACATGTTGCAATTCTATTATATTAATAGATTTGTTGTCTGATTCGATTAAATAATTCAATGTCAGCTTATTAAAATAATACTAAATAAAAATGATTGTTTGAATATAGTAATGTGCGCCGTATTATATAAAATATAATGTCTCAAGTGGTTACACTCAAAACATAAATAAATAATTTTCTTTGCTTTTGAGTTTTGTAAGAGTCTAATTAATAAAAGGATGATTTCATTTTTAGCCTAATTAAAATAGGATCAAAACACTTTTAATTTCATATCTGATTTTTTTGGTCTTAAAATTTATTTACTCGATATTTGTGGTCCCATATTTTATTCTTTAAACTTTTTTGGTCACTAACTTAACAACTTACCTCATAATTATTCGGGGATGTTAATTTTGGGAAAAAAATGTCAAAAAAATAAAATAAAATTTGGAACCACAAAAGTCGAGAAAATAAAATCTAGGACAAAAATGTAAAGATTGATATCAAAAAATGTGTAGAGAATGAAAATATTTTGTGTCAAAATATTTGTTATTTTATATATTAGTATGTCCCCCGTACGATGCACGAACAATTTTTTACGGGTTTTGATTTTAAATTTTGAGATCGTGTCATAGTTCGTCAAATCTTGAGAATTAAAATAAATTGTGCTGATAAGTGTTTTTTATTTGAAATGCATATTTTATATTAGAGAGTCAACACATTTTTTAAAAATAAATTGTTCGAATATTTCAACAACACAACAGAAAATCATAATAGTTTTTGTATAATTTTGTAACATAATCCAGTGGAATACATTTTAATTTTAAATAGAATGCAATTGCATATAATATATGCTTTCCGAACAATGTCTTTCAACTTGAATATTTAATTGAATTTGGTATAGATGAAATTTAGAATAAATTTGATAATATGTACGTATAAAACTATTTTGCTAATTAACAATAATTTTTTATCCTATTTATTTAGAGTATATATTTCAATAGTTATATATACAAAATTGGATCATACGTTTACAATGTGATCAATGATTCAATTGCAATAATCATGATACAATGGTTAATTAAGAGACCGAGTTTATAAAATAAGTCTAAAATTTGACTTTAAAAAATAAAATTGTAAAACGAAATTGATAACATCGTTGTTTGCCCAAGAAGAATGCATGAAGAACTGACACGAAAATATAATTATATATTAAGAAAATTATAGTTCATAAGTATTGTAATAACAAATTAAGAATGAAATTTGAGTCCTAAACTTATTAACATTTTCCCTATGCCTATTTTGCTATCATAAAAGACCAACTAAAAACTAAAACAATTTTGTTTATTTGTTTATATAGGCATACTATGTACATGAAACAAAATGCAGCTTAAACATAATTGTCCTTGAAGGTTGAAGTGACCAACTTTTTCATCAGATTGAGAAATGGAGTCATGCAATATTTTTTTGTTATTTGTAAAACCTTCAAAAATAAAAAACACTATAAATAAAATAATAAACTAATGAGCACAGAATCATAAAAATACACACAAGTGCACACAAAGGATCTATAAAAAATAGAACATACAGTCTCACTAGCTACAATCGATAATTCATAGGTTTCGTACTCGATATACCTTCGTATAGCAAGAAAGATTTGTACTGATCAATGGTGCGTCAAGTGGATATTTAAAGAATCAAATATGAAATTGAGCCTTTTATATGTGGTTGTCTCATCGAAACAATAATAATAATAATAATAATAATAATAATAATAATCCCTCAAAAAATTGCATATTATATAGAATATTATATATAAAAAAATATTGCACAAGTCTATTATATAGAAATGATCAATATTCATAATTTTCAATTGATTACTTAATTGTTGGATACACACACACAGTCACACACACACATATCTAATTATATGATAGTTTAATAATATAAATGATTTAAAATATCATATAGGTATTATAAAATTTATTTTTTAGACAAATATTATAAGATTGATGCCATTGATTAGCGTAATTACATGGCTTCTATACTTATATGAATATGATTTATCAAATAATTAATTATAGGCATGTTAATTATAGGAATATTATCATAACTATGTCAATAAATAATGTAATAAATTATTGTATATTATGAATTAACTAAAATGATCTTGCAACTGTGAGGGAAATTTTGTCTTGTAGAAGTGTGTTATTATATATATATATATATACATATATATAGACCTGATATGTTGGGCGATCAATTTGAGCGTCTCCGTGAGCGCGCACTCCACATCAGCAATTTTAATTTTTTTTATTCTTTTTTTCCTGTCGATATTCTTTCCTTAAGTTTATCTGTAGTTTTTTTTTTCTCATTTTTGCATAATCTTATGTCCTTAAGTTTATCTGTAGATTTGTCTCCTTTTCAACATAGTATTTCTCGCCGTTCATTCTCATTGGTGGGATTTTTGGTTCTTAATTCTTTTCATTTTTCTGCTATATTTTTTTCATGTTCAGTTTCTCTGAAAAGAATTCAAGTATTCATCTTTTTCTGCCTCGTTTTCTCTCTTCTATTTTTCCACAATTTTCATCTTTTTCTGTATCGCCATTCTCACAATAATGAAAGGAATAAATGAAGTCATCCCTCCAGAAAACATAACAGAGCAAACATATACCAAAAACAATGCAAAGAGAAAAATAAATAACAAATATTGACAAAAACCAAAATGAGTTGCCTATTTCATCAAAATTCCAGCTACAACGAAAAATTAGATTTATTCATCTTCTTTATCTTCATAAAAACTCTGAATCAATCTCTCCACGCTCTCATCCATAGTGTCATCTTCGCACTACAATTTCGATAACTCAATTATCATTTCTTCTTCAATTGCTGCAGATTCTTCAACACAAACCAATAAAATGAATCCCAAGCCCATTACAAAATGATATTCCTACTGAATTTGGGGATTCTGGTGCATTTTGTGTTGTGAAATTGTGCAAATTTCAAGTAGATTTCCTCCCAAGTGAGGGGTAGATTTGAGCGAGGCAGCCATGGCACTAGCACTCTGATGATACTTACGAGGTATGAGAAGCGAATATTGAAGAGATTGACTACCATAGTATTGGCGAAGCAGAAAAAAGAAAATAAAGAAAGAAAAAGAAGATAAAATAAATCATAGCAACAAAGAACAAATTATTGATAGAAGAAAATATCCGACTGTGATTATGAGAACGCAAGCAAAAAATGTTATGGAAAAATAGAAGGAATTAATGAAAATTATGGAGAAAAAGGAAAAACATGTGGAAGAAAGGCAAGTCCAAGACACGCGGCAAGAACCGCTACGAATAATGAAAAGAAGTAAAACAATTGAGAAAATAGGAAAATGAGAAAATAAAAATTTTGATAGGCTGACGTGGAGTGAGCGCTTACGGAAGCGCTCATATTGGCGGCTCGACACATCATCTCTCTCTCTCTATATATATATATATATATATATATATGTATTCACATTCTCTTTTTCAATTTTAACCTTATCCCAAATTTTAAAAATATATGGAGAGAGAAAATGTTGTCTTATTTTTAGAAAAATATAAGTGAATAAAATTCTATGTTATACATAAATGATGTGTATCTTAGTCCATAAAATTAATTATTAATTATAGATAAAAAAATTAAAATAACAATTAAAATGAAACGGAGAGAGTAGTGTAAATGGCAATTTTCTTTCCATTATGGATAATCAAATTATTTCTAAAAATAAAATTTCTTTTTGCGCTAATAATTTGATCTCTATGTCAACTCAAAAAATAAAAATAAAAATTGAATATTATTTGTATTTGAGCTTCGAGGCAATGCAATTCGAAAAAATAGAATGGAAATTAGTAAGGCATAGTAACACGCATATAGAGATGCCCACGGTTTCGGTTCCGGCCGGTTCCGATTAGAAACCGCCGGTTAGGCGGTTCCGGAACGGCGGAATCGGAACCGCACCGTGCGGTTACGGTTGACGGTTCCGGTTTGTTAACCGGAACCGCCGGTTTGGACCTTGGCCGGTTTTGGCCGGTTACCGGCGGTTATCCGGTTAACCGCCAGTTTTCGGTTTTTTTTTTTTTTCTCTATCTCTCCGAACTCGAATTGACGATTGGACGCAAAACTACTAAGTACTAAATCGATAAAATTACTAATTTACAAGTTAAAAACTAAGAAGTATGACAAAACACAAGTTTATTTGAATTTTGATATTATTATATAATTTTATTATTATAATTTATATCTTACAATTTACAAGTTATAAAACTTACAAGTTACAACTTACAAGAATATTGAGAATACAATTTAATTTATCAAATTACAAGTTACAAAATACAAATTGTAAATTAATCAAGCTATGAAAATATGAAATTACAATGAACAAATTTACAAATTACAATTTACAAATAACAAGTTACAAAATACAAATTGTAAATTAATCAAACTATGAAAATATAAAATTACAATTTACAAATTTACAATTTACAAATTACAATTTACAAGTTACAATTTGAGCTAATTTAGAATTTAGGAATTAGGGGGGAAAAGAAATAATTGAAATTTGGGCTTGCACTTCATATGAAGCTGCCTACGTATCCCTTACCTTGGAATCAAAGCCCTCGTAGTTCATGTTACCTTTTTTCCTTGGCGAGTCTAGAATTCGAAGTCGTCGTCCCAATCATCTCTGGTTTGGCTCCCTCCTTCGGCTTCACTCTCTGAGCCAACTTCAATGAGCGGGCCATCCATCAAGTCGTCACAGCGGTTCTCTTGCTCTCTTAGGTCGGCTTTGGACTCGTCCTTCAACATCATTTGAGCTTCGAGGTGATCCGGTGTCAAATTTGATCTCCGTTCGTCCAACATGTAACCGGATTCACTGAAAGTTTGCTCGACCGCTACCGTAGATGCCGGGACTCCAAAAATCTCCCTTGCCATAATTGCAAGCAAAGGATACCGCTCTTGATTTCGGGACCTCCACTTGAGAACATCATAATTGTTGGGACCTGCATTTTCATCATCAGGGGACACAACAGGGTCTTGCAAATACATATCTAATTCATTTTGACTACGCCTAGTATTTCCTCTACTGTGGAAAAAATTTTGGAATTCTTGTAAAGCACTACCACGTGAAGATCAAGTATTTAATCCTAATGAAAAAGAACTACTAGAACCTGAAGAATGACTGGTTGGACGAGTTATACTATCAGCATATTTTAACTCATATTCTCTATAAAGTGAATATATAGACTCATAAATTTCTGTTTTAATTTCTTCAGCAGTTGGCACATGTATATCGGGATCGGAACCTGTAAAACTCATAGTAGACAAAAACTTGTAATACATGTCAATCATATCGTTAGTAGCACTTAGTTTAAAAGTAGGATCCAATATTTTTGCAACCAAAAAAATATTAGGCACATGATCAAAATATTTAAGCCATTTTTTTACCATGGCTAGAATCATATCTTGCAAATCGGGTTTATGACTACAAGCATTAAATGTTGCAGCAATTAAACAATAATGATACATAAATTTGCAAACAGTAGGGTAATACACACCGGATAAATCTTTTGTTGCATATTGAAAAACTTGTAAAAGCTCCATTAATTCAATACAATCATCCCAATACGAAGATAATAAAATAAACGATTCAATATGCGTAGCAAAAAAAGAACATAATAATTCACGATATTCAAAAGTTGCAAAAAGCATTTCATAAGTAGAGTTCCACCTATTAGGCACATCTAAGTTAAAAATTTTAGGATGCACACCAGCTTCCCTACAGAATTTTTCCCACCTACGTCTAACTCTAACTCTACCATGAATATAATCTACAGCATCACGAATAGGTTGAATTGAGTTATTTAATATTCTAAGTCCATCTTGAACACATAAATTCAAAATATAAGCAATACATCGAGTATGAAAATATTTACCATGCAAGGTTGGATTACATGCTTTGATTAATTCTCTAATACTAGCCGTATTAGCACTCGCATTATCAAAACCAATAGAAAAAATTTTATCAAGCATTTTAAAATGATTGCAAATTTTAATAATAGCCTTAGCAATATTAGTAGCACTATGTTGACAGTTAAATTTATGAAAAGTAATTAAACGTTTATTTAAATTCCATGAATAATCAACCCAATGCAATGTAACAGCAATATAATGACGACGGATAAATTTATCAGACCAAATATCAGAACAAATAGCAACCTTATAAGGAATTTTACTAATAACACTTTTCAATTTCGACTTATATTTTATATGCAACTTTTCAAGGGTCCTAGTCATAGTCATTCTAGGTATTTTTTGAGCACCAGGATTATAAGCAGCTTTCATACGACATTCAAAATTCATGCTATCGGCAAATTGAAGTGCTAAAGATTCTTCACAAATAAAATAACACATTTGTTCTCTAGCAACTAGAAGGTCAAACCTAAAGAGTTGGGATGAGTACGACGTACCTTCACCTTGGCTTTCGATATTTTGACTGCTTACCGGTTGGAAGTTGAGTTGCGATTGAGCTTGAGCACGTCCAAGTTCGACTTGATGATTGTTGGTGATGTGTGACCAGTACGTCCCATAGCCTCCTCCAGTGCGAAATTTGTATTGCTTCAGACAATAGTTGCAATACAAATCAAACACGCCCGCTTCATTCTTCCTTGCCACCTTTCGGAAATGAATAGTGAAGAGAGCAGATTTTAGTGTCGTATTTCTTCGTTAGAACGGCCTCCGCCTCTTCCTCCACCTCCTCCATGTCGAGATCGATGGATGGATTTCCGCTGAAAGCACGAGATTCTTGAGATCGTTGTAATTCTTCAAACTGGATCCATCTTGCCACTTCTTCGTCAACTTCCATTTGAGAAGTAGGATTGTTGTAAAAACCGCCACCACTTGGATCATGGTAGAAACTGCCACCACTTGGATTGTTGTAGAAACCGCTATCAGCTCCGCCATAGGGATTCACATATTCTTCAGGTTGTTGTTGAAATTGAGGCAACGTCGTATCAGCATCATCAGAAATATGTACTCCAGAATGAGTACAATGACGACGACGAGGAGCTTCGGAACTATCAGCAATAGCTTTGCCTTTACCCTTATCGGCTCGGCTACCTCGGCTAGACATGATGATTAGGGATGAATGGATGATAGAAAATGAGTAGAATTGTAGAAATGAAGAAATGAAGAAATGGAGATATTGAGAGATTGAGAGTGGAGACTGGAGAGACTAGAGAGTAACTTCGTAAAATTGTAACTTGTAAGAAAACTTGAATAAGAAAATGATATTGCTAGAATAGTAGAATAGAGAGAATTTGAGTATAGAGAGAGAGATTGAGAGTTTGGTGTGAGTGAAAATGGTGGAGGAGATGGGGTATTTATAGGTGAAAATTGGGGAGTGGGGGGAAAAATTTAAAATTTGAATTTGAAAAATTTTGAAAAAAAAAACGGCCGAACTGCCGGTTTTGGAGCCCAAACCGGCGGTTCCACATCAGCGATCCACCTCCATGCGTTCCTAGCCATTGATCGAGATCACACGGATCGTGATCTCGACCGTTAAAAAAAAATTACAAACCGGCGGTTTGAAAAAAACCGTCCGCCAAACCGGAACCAGACCACCCTATTACGGTTGACGGTTACGGTTTACAAACCGTAACCGTCCGTACGGTTCTAGAACCGTGCCAAACCGGCAAACCGGCGGTTATAACTGACGGTCCCGTTTTGTTTGGGCAACTCTACATGCATAGAGATCTTAATCTAGTTCAAATTTGATGGGTTAACCCGATAAGCTAGAAAGAAGAAGAAGAAGAAGAAGAAGAAGAAGAAGAAGAAGGATTGGGACTAGAAATTCTAGCCTGATAACTCGATGGAGCTAGTAAAAAAATAAGTGAATTGATCTGAATAACCCGAATTTCAATTTTTTATCTTTTTTTTAACTAACGATATACCATACCGTATTATCTTGTTGTTTTTTACTCACATCCCCGAGTTGGTGGTATTGAGGAGATTCGAACCCATTATCTTTGATCTCTAAGTAATTTCACTTCACAACTAGGCCATTCCCACTGGGGAGTGGGGACTATGTTGTTGTTTTGGTTAAATATTGAAAGTTTCATATTCGATGTATTTTAAGTACTAAAAATATTTTTTTATCTACTAATATAATATATTCAGTCAATCAGTTGTAATTTATGGTATACTTAGCGTTAAATTGTTAAAATTAAAAATTTAAACGGATATTAATTAATAAATTTATACATATTAAATATTTTTCGTAAATTTAATGGTCCGACGCTCAACGGGCTAGTCCAAAATTAAAGGATTAAGATTAGCTCAATAAATTTTTAACTAGAATAAATCTATTCTAATTTAGAACGGAGCGAATAGTCCAATTAGACTAATCTCAAAATCGAGCAAAAGACTTGTATTGAATCCAGATTTTGTTAGATTTTTTGGACTTTAAAAAGTCCATTAATTTTGAAAATCCATTGACTCCATATGGAGTCTTTCTGGATTTGTGAATGGATTTGTGACGATTTCACCAGATTTGAAATTCTTCTTCCCAGCGCTCGCTAAAATACAGCCAGCGATCGGGACGTACCCCAGCGGCCGCTGAAAGTAAGCGACCGCTGTCTATTTTTCTCCATATTCATTTCTTGAGCAAGGAACAATGACTCTGACAATTCTGAAGACATGGTAGCATTAACAATCTTCATAGCTTTGCACATTTCTTCATGCATTCTTATTACATAATTCAGTTGATCAACCAACAAAGGCTTTTGTGTCTCCATCTCCGCCTCATAGTCACTCACTAATAGGAAAATGAAGAAACACATACATCAGTTGAAGAAACACGGTGCGGCACCAGATGCCCGCCGATCTGAATCATGCCATCAGAAGTAAATAACGTAACCCTCTCCTCCAAAACCCATTGTATAGCTACAAAGAAACCAACAGAAGAAAAGATATGTATAAAAAAGGACCAAAATAAATTCCACCTAAAAGCAATTCAATTGAAAAAAGTGCATTTCAAATCAGTCATCTCAGAAAACTACAAATATAGGAGGAGGAGTGGAAATATGGGAATCAGCAGAGTCATGATTCTCCCAAGGGTAAAACCCGAAAGCATCATCTCTGAGGAAATGAGAGGAGTCGGAGGCTTTGAGGGTGAAATTGAGATAGGGCGATCGGTGACGGTGAAATTGGGAAGAGAATTTGGGTGCAGTAAGAAAAGATGTTCGATGAGAGAAAGGTTATATAAATTATTCCCAGCGATCACTGGAGTACATCGTGAACTGGGGGTATTCGATGTTAAACGCCTCAGTAGCCGCTGGGTCACACCCGGTGCTGAGGTTTACGAATCCATCAAAATCTCATGAGCAAAGGTCGTGTTGGTCACGGTGTGAGCCTTTGTCAGTTTAGAGAGGGGGTGAATAAACTGACTTCAAAAACTTTCAAGACAGAATGCGGAATAGATGGGGCCCTGACTCGCTTTTGTGATTTATCTGTGCTGACTAATCAGTTGAGAGAGACTGACGAAAGCTTAGCTGGTAAGCTGATCAGTTTGGAACTGATAGCTTGAAGACATGACTAAAGCTTGTTAGTTCAGTCTGCGTGTGTGAATGTGTGCAGTTGAATAACTTGCAAAACTGTAAGACAGTAAGAACATCACACACAGAGCTTTATAGAGGTTCGAAGCTTCTCGCTTCTACGTCCTCTCTTCATTCCACAGAAGGGCAATCCACTATGCAAGTGTAAAGTTTTTTATTACAGTTACACAGTGAAGAAATCATGTTGGACCTGAAAATGGCACCCTTCAAACCGAGCGCGGCCTCCTTTCCAACTGTTGTTGTCCCAAAAGAACGGACCTGTTGGTACACGCTCCTCCTCAGCCGGTTTCTGGGTTGACAGCTCACACTTTCCAGTCACAACTGCTCGCTGAGACTTTAGGTGTTATTGCCCGTCTTTACACGATTTTAGATCTCACTCGATCTTCAAGAAGGCAGTCTTGAAACTGTTATCAACCTGGAATGCTCCTTTCTCTTGAGCTGGGTGGTTGATCTTTAAGAGACAGAACTGAGAAGTTTTGCTCTTGCTGGAATTCTGCGTTAGCTTAGCAGCTTGCTTTGAACTTGAAGCACGCCTTCTCAGTTTAAGACTTTTCACACTTTGAGAATCTTGATCTTTGAGCTGTAGAGAGAGAGAAAGAAATAACTCATTTTCTGCACAAATAGCAAAGTTAGATTGACGAAAGTCTTCTTGGCTAAAATTTATTTCACTCTCTATAAATAGATGAGTGAATTTTAACCGTTATGATTGGTGATGTTTAGAGATCACCGGTGGCATTTTTAATGCCTGTAGCCGTTTGAAGCTTCTTTTAATGAACTAGCCATTTTGACTTTTAAATTTCTCTGCTCTAAGATCATCAGGATCTTTTAAAGATTTCCTGTTGAGATCTTTATTAACTACTTGTCAGTAAGAGTAGGCGATTCGGCTATCAGTTCTTGGATATTCAGCTGATGGGCTCTCAACTGTCTCGGTTTTCAACTCTAAGATAGTCCAGTTGGCAGATCTTCAGCTGCCTTGAGCTTCTTTCATGATATAATCTAGTTCGGCTGACTTATCAGCTGATCTTAAGAGCTTTCATTTCTAGACTTATCAGTTGGCTACTTGCTTGAGCTTTTGCTTTCTAACTAAACTAAGGCCAGTTGAATAAAGACTCAAAGCATTTAGAGCTGTTTTACTAGTAAACTGATCTTTGATCAGTTTAGGGCCAACTCTGACTGATCTCTTGATTGAATCAGTTTTAGCTTTCAAGCTGACTCTGTTCATCAGTCTATCCTGGCTTTTTGCTAAGACTGTTGACTAACTCATCCGAGGATACCTACCAGTCTCTAAAGTTCTCTTCCCCCTTTACAGCTTATCTCAAGCTTTGAAGAGTTTTCTCTGACTGGTCTGATCAGATAACCTGTAAGCTGGTTGACCATGCTTCTTAATAGCTGTCTCTCATCTCAGCTGGAAGTCTTACTTGGTCATTGTCATTGATTTCCAGCTTATCATATCCTACAGTTTTTCATTAAATCATCACACATATTTTGACATCTCATCAAAACCATCAATTAGGATTTTCCCAACAATTTTCCTAACAATTTTCCCCTTTTTGATGATGTCAAAACCAGCTGATTTGATGATGGAAAAACTGTGCAAGATTATCATTCATGAATTAGCATCTGAACCTGTACCAGTTCTGGTAGCGAGGCTGGAAGTTAGACTATGTTCAAAAGAACAGTCTTAGATGCTAGTAGCTATTTAAAGCTAATATTCATGAATATCAATGCTCTGATGTAATCATCAGAGCTTTGATAAAGGATGAGTACAGAGTAATGGAGCATACATAAATATGTGAGCTCAACGAGTTTTATCTGCAAGGTATCAGAGTTTTGCTGATTGAAAAATACAGCTAAAGTGACCTTCACATATCTTAATACTCGTTTGATCAGCTTGAAAAACTTCAAATGTTTTAGTTCTAAACACAGCTCAATTATGATCATCATGCAGATTTTTTAAATTTTTAGAGCATATAGAAAGCATTAAGCTATCCAAAGGAACAAATCAGCATGATCAAAATAATTTGTATTATAAACAAAGAGCATGTTTTAGAAACTGATTGAGCACAGAATATGAAGAATTATAGGAAGTAAAAGAGAGAGAGAGAGAGAGAGAGAGAGAGAGAATATCAACGACTTGATATTTAACTTCCTTCTTCAGTTGGAACTGTTCACCACTCAGTTCTGTCTTCTTTTGCTCGATTCTTCTTTCTCAAACTTGCAGGGAGAGATATCGGGTATGCTGTGAATACCCCATTCTTGTTGTTCTTTCAGCTGAGCATTCTCCCAAGTCCAACAATATTCTTGAGCTGGGCATTGCTCAAGTTGGACTTCCCCCTCATGAATAGCTTCCCCCTGATGGGTAGCTTCCCCCTCGTGAGTAGCTTCTCCTTGAGAAGCAGCTTGCCTCTGAAGCTGTACCTCTCTTTGAACTTCTCTTTGGATCTCATCCCAAAGAGTTACATCACCTTGCCCGTGTCATATGCCAAAACATATGGTTTTTCATCATCAACATATCCTTCCCCCTTTTTGGCATCATCTAAAAGGGCAAGTTGATGTAATTCATAATGAGACAGTGACAATTGTGGCAAAGGAGAGAAAGAAGTGGCCAGCAAGTTGTTGGTGAAGTGGGGAGCTTGGGGTGTAGGTATAGAGGTGGACAACCATGCATAGGACTCCTCTGTCATCATCAGCTGGTCAAGATCTGGAAGAAAGAGTGGATCTTGCCGAAGAGAAAAAGCTGATGCGATGTCGAGAAGTGGCTCATCCGGAATGGTAATCATGGCATCCTCTTGAAGAGGAGTTGTGGACGAGTTGGAGGGCTCATGTTTATGAAGGGGTGCATCATGAGGCACCAAGGTTTGAAACCTCTTAATCATGGAATCCATTATTTCTGGGACTGATGGAGGCGTATTGAGTGGATAGTTCATCCAGTTGCGGCTCCATTCACCTTTCTCTATCCAATATGAGTAGCCTCACTTGTCTACCATCATTAGCATGGTGGCATCATCCACCTGGTATCTTCAGAGATGATACTGGAGATATCTTTGAAGATGTTCAAAGAAAAAGGGCCTGTGATCCCTTATTCGACCAAAACAACTTTTCAGTTGTTGGTTAAGGCTTGCATTGAAGCCTTCTTCCAGAGATTCTGGGGCAGCGTCATAAGGAGGTTCGCTGGTGGCAGGTGCAGTGGACTCATCACTTGTAGAAGTGTAGGAGTCACTGTTAGTTAAGAACTGACCTGCGTTAGCTGGAGGATCAGCGTAAATGAGTGGTTGTTTGCCTTTAGCTGGGCTGTGGTCCTCCATGAGCTGAAGTCTCGACTTTCTAGGGTGACTAATTACAATCTGATGTCGACGGTGAATGTAGACTGTAGGAAGGAGATATTCTCTGGTGAGAGTGTATCCACCAGGGACTGTTTCGAGTTGCTCTGCAATGATATGACTGAGTCGATTTGCAAATCCTAACATGGCTTTGAATGTGCCAGAGGTTAGATCGATCTCAGCATGCTTCACTTGTTGGTGAAGTTGTGCCAATATATAGGATGCCTAATCAGCCTTGCATCCATAATATATTGCGGCCATAAGATGAGAGGTGGTATCATTGAATTGAGCGTTGGTGATGCTACTTAGAAAGATGTGCATCACTATGTCTAGAATTTTGACCATGGTTGGAGAAAGACTATCTTTCAAGTTGTTGGAGAAGTCTTTGTGATCAACAGGTGGACATTTCCAGTCATTCCACAGCTCCAACTTTGAAGGAAATTCTAGTTCGAACACCTTTGGGCCATGGCCGGGAAGTTGGAACAGTTCGGTTAACACATCTTTGTTGATGATGATAACCTGATCTCGGACAACAGAGATGATGTTGTGTCCTGAGATTTCTATGTGATAGTAGAACTCTGCTACTAGCGGAAGATGCTTCCTTGTGGGCTATGTTGTCATAAATGACAAGAGCTCGCATGCCTCTAGCTGGTGGAAGATCATGCTGGTCTTCTCTCGACTGATTCGGGCTTGGAGAAATGCTCGATCGACAAACTTATCCATTTTGAGCTACTTTATAAGAAGCTCTATATCCATCAATTGGAATGAGTAAGACATTCTTCGATAATATGAGAAGAGGAGGAAATGGGCTATGGATAAGTGAGAAGACAAGGAGAAGGAATGAAAAATATTTTCAGAGAATGGTTATCTCTATTTCTGCTTATTTTCATTCATCTTCTCTACTGCTTTTAAAGGCAGTAAGTTTGCATGCATTAAACCAAAGCAATCGAATGTTTTCTGGCTGAGCAGCTATCTGATTTGAAAGAAAGTTAGCTGAATAAATGATGCATGCATCTCAGCCATCCACTTGGATAATGCCTTTTTGATCAAGCGGCTGAGATCTAAGAATTTGAAAATTTGTGTAGATGCCATAAATAGCACAATATTTTGCCAGAAGATTTGCTATTTATATACCTCAGAAAATTCGTCTCTTTATACTTTAATGTTGAGTATAGAGACTTTAATGGCAACTCAGATGAACAGTAAGCTTATTTTGAAATGTTAACGTTAACTTTTTCAAAAATAAGCTATAAGGAATAGAGAGTAGAGAAGCTTATCGAAGAGGATTAATTAGGCAGCTGATGAGAGACGGGACTTAGGGGCTCGAGGTGTCAGTTTCCTACTGAGCTAATGAGATCGTCTTTAACTAATTGTATCAGTTTTGTGGAACAGCTGCTGATTTACTCTTTTTCAATTTTCTCTTCTTTAGTGGTCGAATGGGACTAGCTTCACTGCTTGCTTTAGAGCTATTGGACCGTTTCCTTTTGGAAGTTGAACTGGAAATATCCTGAGAAGGATCAATTCTAGCTTGAGTCTCAGCATGCTGAAGTTGCTGAAGAGCAACTGCTGAGGTAGTCAGCTTCAAGGATGTCAGCTCTTTAATTCCTCTGCAGGATGAGCTATACTGATTTACCATCAGCTATGCAGCTCTAGAGCAATACTTGATAAGAGGAGTAACTGATAACATCATATTTTGCATGTATTTTGAGGTACATTTGAGTGGTATTTGATGGGCATTGCATGTATGAAGTGTTGAGTTTTGCATAGTTTTCTATGTTTTGTGCAATGTCACGTGTTTGTTCATTGTGAATGGAATTGATGCCATTTTTTTTGTGGACCTCAAATGAGTGTGGGAACACCCTAAAAATATGGGAAATCAATTTAGGAACGCGTTGCAAAAAGAATCAGGTCAATCGGACGAGAAATGAGTGAGAACGAAGCAAGACAGTGAGAGGCTGCCGGAGCTGAAATATACCCGCGACCGGACTCGCGACGGGGGGGTTGCGAATCTGGTCGTGAATCACCTCTTCTCCATTTTTCTGCACGCACGCGATAGAGAGGGGGTTCTCCTTTGAAATACCCGTGATCCGGTCGCGAATTTGGGCATCTGGTCGCGAATTTTGGCCACGTCAGCGCCACATGGACTCGCGACCTGAGTCACGGGTGACTGGGTCATGAGTGAGGTCGCGAATTGAGCGGGCCTGTCCGATTTTTGACCTATTTTGGGCTTTTCTTAACTTGGTATTTAAGGGTTTGATGAACGAAAAATACATACAATTCCACCTACCCCAAAGTTGCCACCAGAGGTTTGCTGCAGAGAAAAACAGACGCGAAGAACAAGACCAAAGGATTCAAGATCTTTCAAGATTAGAGACAAATTAATTCTTCCGGGTTTTATTTTCTCTGTTCTTAGGATTGTTCATGTTTTCTTTGTGGATTATTTTAGTTATTTATTTTGCCATGGATAGCTAAAATCCTAGTATTCTAGGGTTGGATTATAATTTATTTATGAAGTTCTTTTAATTCATTTTATTTGGTGTCTATGATTTGATTATGTTTTGATTATTCCTGCTTTTCTCTGTATTATTTACCTGATCAATAAATGTACAATTTGATGTATTAATCCATAATTCGAGAGATGAGTTTTAACATAAGATCTGGAATAATTAACTGGTTAGTCAATATCACTCGAGAGGGTTGCGATTAATTTAGAGAACAATAAATCTTTTGAACCATTAGGAGTTGCATAATAGGTATTGAACGGAGATGTTAATATTTGTTGTGTGATCTACAATCTAGGCACTTCGAGAGAATGTTTAGAATGCATGAGTGATTGTTCTAGCATGATTTAAATCTCAACATAGACACTAAATGAATTGATTAAGAGAATGGATTAAATAATCAGTATCCAATCCTAGAATGCGTCTTTTTCTCTAGTGTTTGATTTTTCTGTTTTCATTTCTACTTTGGTAATTTAGTTTATTTATTATATTTAGTTTTTAATTAGTTAAATTCAACCGTGTTTTATAGTCTAGATAACTGTGAGGGGTTAAATTAGATAACTAGCAGATTAATCATTAAATCCCTGTAGATACGACCTTGTTCACCGCTGTCCTATAAGCCTCGTTGTACACTTGCAGTTTAGGTGAAAATAAATACTGAACAGTTTCATATCCTTTGGACAAAAGATCTGGAGACGTGGCAGTGTCTTCATCTTTGTCTTCATTCAGTCCAAGATGTTGACTCATTGGGGTTACCACTACTTGAGTATGAGATGGATCTTTATCTATCTCATCAGTGGTGCCCGCAGCTTGTAGATGTGCCTTTCCAGACTGAACTGGATCCAAATTCAGTTGTAGGCAACATAAATCGATTGGAGTGTTGACATCTCCTTGTGATCTCAAGCTGGCTTGAACATCAGCTAGAGGATTCTTAGCTAGAATGTTATTATCAAGTCGATGCTTCATAATCCGCTGGACTTGCACAATATTTGGAGGAAATGGATTTGAGGCTCTAATCCATTTGATGCTCCAATTCTCTTCACGTTGCCAAAAGCTCATGCCATGAAAGGCTGTCAGCAAGAAATATGACTAGATTGACATTCAATGTCTCCAATTGTACCAGTAAAAGTACCGATGCAACTGTTTGAACAGCTGATTGTCTTGCTCGGAAACATACATGAAGTAAGTGAGAAGGAGATTCATTACATCCTTCTGAGCACTCTTGACTTCATATTTGCTACTATAGAAAGTGCAAATATTGTCTTCAGTCAGTTGGAGAGGAGGGCAAGCTCTCCTGAAGTACTCAACTCCATAGTGTGGATGAGGAATTCCAATGAAGGGAATAAGCTCATCTGGATCAGTGCAGGGTTTAAAATCCACTGATGATCCATTTTTGGAGTGAGGATGGGGAACTTCATTGGCATCTGAACTGCTTGAAGTTGTATGGCCAGATCTGGCTTTAGATCTCCTCTTCTTCTTGGGTGACTGAAGATGTGTCTTCCCTTTCTTGGGAATCCAGTCGGATATGAGGATTGGCAGTGCGTCATCATTTGGAAAATCCAGCATATCTTCCAGGAGTTTGCTCATTCTTAGAACAAGTCCTACTTTGGACTCAAAATTTGCCATTTCTTTTTGAGTTTGCTGCTTTGATGACTTGATGCTTAAATTAAAAAAAGACAAATTCTGCCCAATTAGCTTCCAATCCTTCTACAAGGTGTATCATTACCTTGTATCTTTCTTGAGTCAACTGACTCAAGCTTCCAATGGCGTCGAACATCATTTTGTTCGTAATATCGAGCATAACTCCATACTTGGGCTTCAAATCAGCTTTAGCCATGGTAAAGCTAAATTGCTTGGAGCAATTTAAAGCACGCCATTCTTTCCAGTATGGTTCAGCTGAATTTTTCAGATCTTGAACTCTGGAGCCTTTTTTGGGAAGTTGAAATATTTCTGCAATCTTTCTCTCAGTGATTTAGAGTTTTCTTCCTTGAATCACCGATTGTATAACTTTTCCATTTGCAGTGACCTTTGCTTGAAGCAAGAACTCTCATACCAAGTTTTGTCTAAAGAACCTTTGAGGAGTTTCTAGGTAGTGCAGAATTTCAGTCTTGTGAAGATTGACCAGAAGAAAAGGGCTGTTTGATTCTTGAAGAATCACTTGAAATTTATGTCTTTCCAGAAATTTATCTTTCATCATTTGCTCTTTGAAGAAAATAAGAGCTTTTGAAGCTTCAGCCATTTTGAAAAAAATTTGGCTGAATTTGAATTGAAGCTTTTTTTTCTGGAGAGAAAGAGAAAGAATACACTCCCTTTTTTTAAAAAAAAAATTCTCTTGAGAGACTGCTTTGAGAGAGAACAGTGATTGTTGAGTGTGTTGTTGTGTTGTTCTCAAAATTTTGGCAAAGAGGGTTTTATGAGTGAGTGACTCATAAATGTGACAGTTGAAAGAATTAAATTCCCTTTGTCATTTTCAGTTGTTGGTTTGAAAAGAATATGCAACGTGTCAAAGTTTTACCAATGGTCTGAAATTTCAAAATCAATGTTGATGTATCATGTACAAAATTTATTTTCATTCATTCATTCATTTTTTTTGAAATTATTTGAAGTACACTGAATCACAAGATGATAACTAGAGAGTCTTGAATCAGTTGTGCTTGATCAGGCTCGTAGTCTTGCTTGTGTTCAGTTCTTCTTCTTTTGGCGGTAGGCAAGGTGGGGCTGATGTCCCTATTATCAGAGCTAGAAGACTCACCTTCAGATGATTGGAGTTCGGTATGTGCTTGGAGTCTCCTGATCAGCTTCTCATGTCGCTTCAACTGATGTTGAAGGCTCTGAAGAAGATTTTCCTGTTGAGCTGATACTTGACCTGATGGCCGCCCGAACTGATCTTCAGCTTGGATTGGTTCTGAAGGACTAGATTGATCAGTTGAAATGATTAGCTGCAGATCATCTCCCCTGGATGATACTTCGTCTTTATCTTCTGTAGCTTCCAGTTCTTCGGAAAGAACTGTTTTGGACTGATCAGTTGTTTGCTCAGCAGTTGTTGCAACTAACTGATCTGCATCTCCTAAGTCAATCGTGTCATTGTGACTTGATTCAGGTGGAGTTTCTGGATTTGTCTGGGCATGAGCTTGGAGTGCTATTTGGACTGGATCAACAAAGATCACTATGTCTAGCACTGGGGGAGTGGATGTCAGCTGAACTGCCTGATCAGCTGAGTTTTTAGCAGTTATTTCTTCTTCTGCTGATGGGGGAGAAACTTCAGTTGGGGCTGCTTGCGATTCATCTGGGATAGGTGAGAATTTAATTACTTTTTCAGCTTTCCTTGCTGGTTGAACTGATGTCTTAAGTGACTCATCATCTTCGTCACTATTGACAGCTCTTTCTTCAGTGGTTTTTGCACTGTCTTGCTGATCAGGGGAGTCTAGAATGTTGATTTCATGCTCTATGTCCTGTGGAGGAGCTCCTGACTGCAGTTCTTCGGCGGTTTCATCAATGATATCATCAATACGAACATTTTCATCTTCTTTCTAAGAGTGTTCAGCATGGCTCTTTGTTTGATGTTTTATTATTTCATCAAACAGCAACTTGTGCTTTGTTCTGATGTATTTTCATTTTGTTTGGTCACTCTCATTAGAAGAAGCAGGAAGTTGTATTCCCTTTGATCTGCTCACTTCCTCGACAACTTCAAACATTGATCCTTCAGATGGGTGTTCGCATTGTTTGCGGAGATGAAGTTGTTGTTTGAGTTCATTCCTTTTTATCACCCAGGCGTTTTTTGTGTTTGTCCAATTTGTGCTCCATTCTTCTTCTCGTTTCCAGAAGCTCATTTTGTGTAACCCCATGAGCATTAGGAATGAATCAGCTTCATACACATGTCTCCAGAGGAGCCAGTAAACATACCTTAGTAAGGTATTGTAGAGCTCTTCATATCCTGACAGTTCTGCAGCGAAGTGTTTGGCAGTGTACTGATTGACTTGCTCTAGTGCCCAATTTCTGATATCATCTCTTTTTGAGAAAGCTTTGATATTCCTTTTGGATTTGGGCATGGGCGGACACGTGAATTGAAAGTAGTCTGCTCCTGCCCCTTTGTGTGGAATTCCTTGAGCAGGAATGAGGTGCCCTGGATCAGCGCATAATCCATAATCAGCAACAGACTCAAAAGTATGTCCTTCACTTGTAGTCCAGAAGGAGCTGGTTGTGGATGAAAAACCGGTCTTCTTGTTTTTTATGTTCTTCCATCAACTCCATCATCTTGTGTGTGGTTTGCTAATGAGTTGTCTGAAGAGGTTTCATCAATGATAATTGTTCTCCTTGCTCTTCTGACTGATCACTGTGCTGATGATTCTGCTCTCGTTGTTGGAAATCTGGCTTCAACCGCTCTGAGAGGTTGAACATTCAGTGGTGTGCCAAATTTCTGAGACAAAGGAATGTCATCCTCAGAGCCTGTAGCCGCTTTACTTGGTTTTTTAATCACTACTTTCTTCCTTTTTCCTTTGTAAGCAGCTTTATTCTTTCGTTGAACATTTTGCTGAGTGTATGGCTCATTGATGGAGATCGATTTTGCCCGTGGCTTAGGAATATAATCTTGCCTTGTGACAGTTGTGATGAGTCTTTTTTCCTTCATCAGGTCAGGAAGCTATTTTTCCAGAATCAAGCTGATGTGGTTGAGATAATACATTCCATGAGGAAAAATCTTGTCATCACCATTCTTCTCCCAGGAGTCGACAAATATTTTAGGTTGTCCGAAGAAGAATTTCGCCCAGTTGATCTTGATCTGATACATGATTGCCGCACAGACTTGATATTTAGGCTCTGACATTTCTGACCAGCTTCCAGTAGTTCCAATCAATATCTTGGAAGCAATTGAGCCTAGAACTTGAAATTCTTCTTTGAAATAGGAGATATAATTATTCTTCTTGAATTTGGATGGTGCATATGTTCGCTTCCACAATCTGTAATCACTCTCTGAGTCTGAGTGAATGTCTTCTTGAGTGGCTCCATTGATTGGAAGGCTGAACATTGCTCCTAGTGTTTCAGCTGTGACTTTGAATCACTGCCCTCTTACTCTTGTAGTAAAGAAATCTTCTTTGTTGTATCCATCAGAGTTGAGGTAGAATTCGGTAGTTGCTTCTGAGTAGACTCTTGAATGAGCAACTTCAAGAAATGTTTACAGTTGAGCATCATGTAGTCTGGCAATGATTTTTCCACTCAGCTCAGAGTTCTCACAATTGTCAGAGAACACAGTTGGCTCAAAGAACTTATCCTTGAGCAATTTGTCACAAGAACTTGGATGAGTCTTCTCCGCTTGATCGGAAATCAAACTCTTTTCGGATATGGCGAACAAGATTTTAAGCCATGATTTCAGTTTGTGAATTCTTTTGACGAAGGTAGAGTTTGAAGTGGCTTAGGGTTTTGTTTCTTTTAGAGAGAGAAGTGCTTGAAGACAGAGAGTCTGAAGTTGATGAGATAACTTTAAACCTTCAGCCAGGTTATTTATAAAGTGGGATACCTTTGATCCAACGATCAAAACTTGACTTTGGTTGATCTGAACGATTTTAATCGCTCAATATTGAAGGGTCGGCTGAGTGTGTCGATCAAAATCTATCCGTTCTAAATTGATGAGGAGAGAGAAGAGGTAGGTGGGACCAACGGTAACATTTGAGAGACACGTCATTTTACCATTCAGTAATAAATTCAAATTGAACTTATCTGGTTTTCAGCTCTCCTCTAGTCTCCACGTGGCATTTGAGTTGCTGACATCATCAGTTGCTTCCTCAACTGATGATTTTCTTGGCTTGGAGTGAGCAGTTCCAGATAGAGTCTCTTCTGCTTTGGCTCCTTGTCAGCTTAAGTTGTCTCCTTCAGCTTTGCTCATTTTAAGCTTGTTAGCTGTCTCCATCAGCTGAAGCTTTGCCTTCATCAATCAGTTCTTAGAATTCAACTACTCTCATCAGTTGAATATGACTGATTTGAGGACTGATGCCTTCTGCGATCAGTCCACTCATTTTCAACAGCTTTCTTATAGCCTTTTGCCATTTTCTTCAGGACTGATGTGGGTTCCATCAGTTTAAGCTTCAAAGCTTGCAAAATTGATGCCCTCTTGTGTCAGTTCTGATCATCAGCAATAGTGCCCTTCTTCACTCCTTCTGCTAGAGTATCATCATCTTCTTTTGAAGCTAGTTCGAGCAATCCCAATTGAATGCATAGCTCAACAAATCTAGCTTCTGGCAATGGCTTGGTAAAGATATCGACTATCTATTTCTCTATGTTGACATATCTGATGCATATGTCTTTCTTTTCGATATGATCTCTGATGAAGTGGTGCCTGATATCAATGTGCTTCGTCCTTGAATGCAATACTGGATTTTGAGATATTGCAATAGCACTATTGTTATCACAGTAGATTGACACTTCTTCAGTCTTCATCTTGTAATCCTTGAGTTGTTGCTTCATCCACAAGATCTGAGCACAGCAACTTCCAGCAGCTACATATTCAGCTTCAGTTGTTGATGTGGCAACTGAGTGCTGTTTCTTGCTAAACCAGGATATCAGTTTGTTTCCCAAAAACAGACATGTTCCACTAGTGCTCTTTCGATCGATTTTGTATCCTCTGAAATCTGAGTCTGAGTATCTGGTTAGACTCAAGCTATCATCTCTGGGATACCATAATCCAAGATTTATAGTTCCCTTGAGGTACTTCATGATCCTCTTAGCTGCTTCAAGATGACTTTTCTTCAGATTGGCTTGGAATCTTGCACACAGTCAGACTGAATAGGAGATATCTGGTCGGCTGGCTGTCAGGTAGAGAAGGGATCCAATGATTCCTCTGTAGTGCGTTTGGCTGACTGATTCTCCTTCTTCATCGAGGGTCAGCTACACTGATGTATTCATTGGAATTTTGAGAGCTTTTCCCTTGTCGGTTCCAAATTTCTTGACGACCTCCTTGGTATATTTTGCTTGGCTGATGAAGATTCCGTCTTCCAGCTGCTTCACTTGGAGTCCTAGGAAGAATGTCATTTCTCCCATCATGCTCATTTCGAATTCACTTTGCATCAGTTGTGCGAATCGATTGCAGAGATCTTTGCTCTTGGATCTAAATATTATGTCATCCACATAAATTTGAACCATCAAGATCTGAGTTGATCATTCTATTCTAAATAGAGTATGATCAATGACTCTTTTTTGAAAGCCATTCTTCAGCAAGAATGTTGTGAGGGTTTCATACCAAGCTCTCGATGTCTGCTTCAAACCATACAGGGCTTTCTTCAGCTTGTAGACTTGGTCTCTGATTTTGAAGCCTGGAGGTTGTTCTACATATACATCCTCCTTGAGCATCCCTTGCAAGAATGCACTTTTCACATCCATTTGATAGACAGTGAAATTATTGTGAGTTGTATAGGCGAGGAACAGTCTGATGACCTCCAATCTTGCAACTGGTACGAATGTCTCATCAAAGTCAATCCCTTCACTTTGTGAGTAACCTTTGGCTACCAATCTGGCCTTGTTCCTTGTGATCACGCCTTGTTCATCCAGTTTGTTGTGAAAACCCATTTAGTCCCAATGACTTTTTGAGTTTTTGTCCTATCAACAAGAAACCATACGTTATTTCTTGTGAACTGGTTCAGCTCTTCTTGCATTACTATAATCCAGTCTGAATCTTCAAGTGTTTCTTTTATGTTGGCTGGTTCCATTTGTGAGATAAAGCATGTGAAGAGTGCATGCTCCATTGACCCTCTGGTCTGTACTTTACTTCTTGGATCCCGAACAATTTTGTCGATTGGATGGCTTCAGAGCCATTTGGGAATGGTTGCTTCCTCTGCTTGCTTAGCTGCTTCATCAGTTGTTCTAGCAATTGATCCTTCGGCTTCTTTATCAGCTGATTCTTCAGCTGCTTCTTTGGCTGCTGTATCAGCACTGGCTTGTTCTTCATTTTCATTGATTCTTTCCCCCATTTCAGCTATGGGGTTTGAGGTTTCCTGACGGCTTGTATCCTCAGTGACCAGGTTATCTTCAACCGGTCTTGAATCAGTTTCAATGCCATCTTCTAGTGATACTTCAAACTGCTCTGGGACAATGTGATCAACATAGTTCAACAGATTTGCACTAGGTAGCGCTTGTCCTAATGTACAATTCTTCTTTTTGTTTCTGTACTCATTGGCAAGCTCATCAAATACCACATGACATGTTACTTCCACAACCAATGTCCTTTTATTGAATACTCTATAAGCTTGAGAATAAGGGGCATTATAGCCGAGAAAGATTCCTTCATCAGCTTTGGCACTGAAAGCTTTCAGCTGGGATTTACCATTGTTGTGGATATAACATTTGCAGCCAAATATCTAAAAGTAAGAGATAGAAGGCTTACGACCCTTGAAGAGCTCATACGGTATTTTGTCATGGGCGATGATGATGGCACTTCTGTTTTGTGTGTGGCAGGCTATGTTGACTGCTTCTGCCCAATAGCATTCGGTTATATTGGCATCTGCTACCATTGCTCTGGCTGTCTCCTTTAGCGTGCGATTTTTCCTTTCTGCTACGCCATTTTATTGAGGAGTTCTTGCAGCAGAGTGTTCATGAGTGATTCCCAGTTCACTCAGAAACTTGATCATTTGCTGATTGACAAATTCAGTTCCGTTGTTGGATCTTATCTTTTGAACTGATTTTCCTTTGTCAGTCTGCAGTCTTCTGATCTGTGTTGATAGCTTCTCAAAAGTCTCATCCTTATTTCTCAGGAACTCCACCCAGGTATATCTTGAGTAGTCATCTACTACTACAAGTGTAAACTTTTTATCTATGGGAATTGGTGGTTTCACAGGTCCAAACAGATCCATGTGAAGTAACTGAAGAATGTTAGTTGTTCCTGGACGATGGCTTTTGTTTTTGAATGACGAATTCACCTGCTTCCCTTTCTGGCATGGTCCGCAGACACCAGTTTTCTTGTAGATTTCTTTGGGAAGCCCATCAACTAGCTCCTTCTTGGCCAGGTAGTTGATGGTTTTGAAATTGAGATGGTTCAATCGTCGATGCCACAGCTAGTTTGCTTCAGTTTATCCTTTGGAGAGAAAGCAAGCTTCTGAATAGCCAGTTGACCAGTCAACTACGTACATGTTGCCCTTTCTTACTCCAGTTAGGAGTATGGCTCCAGTTGACTTGTCTCTGATATCACATGAGCTATTGTTGAAGTCGACTGAGTACTGACGCGCGGTCGTTTCGCACTCAAAAATATATTTGTAAACTCCTGTGCCCACAGCGAGCGTAGCTAGCCAATGAGTATAGGTCGATCCCACAGAGAGCTGTTGCGATTCTATCTTCAAGTAACCAATCACAAAAGGGGTTTTGGTGTTGTCACTAAACTGAATGTAAATCTGCGAAAGAAACTAAAGAAAATATCAAATAACAAAAGGTTCTGGCATTTGAATAAGAACTTGGTTTAAACCTAAAACAACTCGATCATAGGCACACCGATTTTCATACATGATATGTCATCTAGTTATGGTGACCAAATTCCTCTCTGCATCTCCTCATCCATCCTTTCATTTTAGGTTTAAAAGTTATTTCTCTTCGATTAAACCCCTAACCAGTTACCCACCTCCCGATTTCTCTAAGAGATGTAAGGAAACAAGCAGCAGTGTGCCCTAGACGGACCCAGATCTGTTGTGTTCAATTGATTCCTCTTGTGCCCACAACACCCCATTAATTCCCTTATTACTATATAAACCGACACACAGTCACGATTTACCAATTCAAGTAATAGTGGTGTGCCTTCTTTACCTAACGAGTGATCAGCCACATTGGGCACTTCAGACACACACTCACGTGGAACAAGGCACAAGAATTAACGGAAACTAATCATGCATTACTATGCCCATTTTGGCCTCACGAGTCCAAATTTATGTTTAATCCAATTTCATCATTCAAATGCTAGAATTAAAGATCTAGCCGAGAAGGCTAGACATAATTAAAACTGCAGAATTTAAAGACATAAAAATAAACAAGAACTTACTGAATTAATTAAGCAAAAACTCGACTCCAACGTCGGAAAACATGAACATAACCTAAGTCCCAAAGGTTTAAGACCTTTCAGATTGTTTGGCTGCCTAAGCAGCGTGCGAAAATTAAAATGCAGAAAATATAAACTGTAGAAATGTTTCAGAGTGTCTAAAGCTTGTTTTTCCAGAGACTAAACTTGTTTAAATAACTACATTTCCGAGTGGAGTTTCCCCCACAGGCGGGGGTCTTCTGCTAAAAATCCGGAACGGCGTGCCCTCGCTGACCTTGACTGGATAAGCTTCAGCTTTAACAAATTCCTATTTTTTAGGGATTGCTCTTATCTCCTTAGATTGAGCTTATTTCCTCGTCTGAGCTTATCCTTTTGTTGCAGCACCTTCCAGGAGTCCAGCTTAGCTCCAACTCTCCTGCGGATATGTAGTTATCTTCCCACCAGCTCTCCTTCAATTGAATCCCAAGTTTCACTGGAATGCCCATTCTGCCCTGTGGTCGAGTCTGTGTGAGTACTATGGGCACGGCATCATCTGTCAGCTCCATCCGTATCTGATATGCCCACTTCACCAACCGAATGTGGGATGGATACTGAAGAAGTCCCATGTGCCTCTAATGAACATATGTGTGAGATAAATGTGAATAACTGGGCATAAAAGGCCCCTTCCGCCAAACTCAACTCTTGGAATGCCCTTTGACCGCAACCTGGTTCTTTTCGACTCAAAACACACTAAAAATGACATTTATATGGGATAAAATGCCCATAAAAACACGAAATAAATGGACTTATCACACCCACACACTTTAAGCATGATTGTCCTCAAGCATGGGGTGCAATGCATCCAGAAAAACAAAAGAAAATAAAAGAGAAAAGAAACAGACTCAAGACACAAGCATGCAAACTGTTACTCCGTGTGGGCACATCAGAAACAATCCAACAAATATTGCAAAGTTTCAGCACACCTAAAATAGGTCAAAAATGAGTTCTAGCTTGGTGTGCCTCAAAGACTCTCTTCACTCAGTGTATACTCTCATTTCGGCTGTAATTCTATGCAAATTCGTCCCATAAGTTTGTCAAAGTTCTGTTGTTCATTCTCTAGAAACCATGATGCATTAGTATCAATAGGGCTTTTTAGGCTACAGTTGGGCATTTTAAGTGGGAGGGGTTTTTATTGATTGTACAGACCCCTCCCCAGCTCCTTTCTATTCACTACCCTCCTGTGCCCTGTTCAGGCACTGAATTTTTCTTATTTTGGGCATTCTGAATACTTAGAACTTGGGGGATTTTTATTCAAACTCTTTTTTTCTTTCTTTTTCTGATCACTTTCTTTCTTTCTTTTTTTCTTTTTTTTTAAATGATTCTTCCCCCTATCTTTTCTGTCCCTTCATATATCTGCCTTCCCAGAAACAACTCTGTCTTCCCCATTTTTTCAGGTTTTATAATGCCCTGGCTAAGTATAAACCATCCTAGAACAAAATCGACCAGGGCATTTCATAGGCTCAAAAGGGGGTGCAAGGGCTGTGTCATTGGTGGGAGTTATTTATTTCAGTGGTTCAGCAAAACATGGCCTATCTCATTTACATATGCATCAATAATTCCTAGAATTAAACACAGAACATAGGCAAATTCTAGAACATCTTAAGCACAGAATTATTCACACTCATGAATGAAAGAAAAACTGTAAAATTGAAACATACAGCATATAGGCTCAAGTCTCACAGGGCATGCTAAAACTCGTTCATCATCCCTATCTTAATTGGGCATGCTGATTTTTCTGTAAAGCAATTAAAGTTGGATCATTACGTAAAATACCCACACAGATTTACAGAATAACATGCTTTGACTCAACTACCCACCCACACACTTTGCAATTTGCAAAGTGTGGACACAGACTCAAACAACAAGACACAAAGAAAACAGAACAAATAAAAAAAACAAAAACAAAAATAAAACCTAATCTAAAGGACAGAAAGAACTAGGTTAATCGGTTGCAGGCATTGGGTAGGAGAACCCAACATGCTTGAAATAGGCTTTCAGGGCTGCTTCTATTCGGGTCAGTTTTTCATTGGTCTGGAACTGGGCATTCTCTATCAACTCGAGTCTTCTCATGATCACTGCAACCGAATGCTCCCTCTGCGGTGCCTTCCCTGCTGGTGGTTTCTTCGATGTACCTGCCATAGCTAAAAGCATGCTCGAGGGGTCTGCCCCTGGCACAAAGAAAACAGGCTTCCCATCCTCATCATCAACCACATCTTGCATTCTCCTCAGGCAATTAAGATCAAAATACTCACAGAGAAGGGGGGTCAAATCAGTTTCATGCAAATCAAGGAGCCTATGTCTAACAGCAAGTTGGGTGATTAACTGGGCATAAGAGATACGATGCCTATGGTGTGTTTTAATTTCTCGAAAATGTGCAATGGCCACAGAACCGAAATTGATTCTGATTTTGTGCACCATGCACAACAAAATGAACAGCTCCTGATTTGTGATTGAATTTGAGCTATCCTTACGGCCGAAAAAGTTGTAGGCCAACACCCTATGGCAGAATCTCAAAGCATCATTGTTTAAACAATATCCCTTTGTGGATCCGCTTTGAAAAATGGATCCATCCCCAATATCGACCCATTTTGCATCGACTCCTTCTGCAGAGTCAGGCACTACAGTCACAGCATCGACATACTCCTCCTCCTGGAGGCCCAAGTATATCACGATGCCCAGTAACATATTTAAATCATCAGCAGACAAAGAATAACTTCTACCCATCATTTTAAAAGATAGAACCCTGGTGGATGTAGCAGGCTTGTTCACAGTTTTGATTTTCAAGTTTTGGACAAAGTCACGAGACGACGATGGAAAACTAACACACTCCATATCTAAGAAGCATTCCCAACCAATTGCAGAAATTAAATCCCTTACCTCCTGCTCTATACCAAGAGCTGCAAGCGTCTCGCGGTGGACTCCTTTTGAGTTGATGATGCCCCTGACTGGTAGCGGGCCACTGCTGGGATTACTCGGTGTAGGGCTCCCCACCCCTCTGCCTCTTTTAGGCACAGGGGATGAAGTGCCCTCTTCAGCCTTCCTCTTCCGTGAAGAGGCCTCTCCAGCCAGCTTGGCTCCGGCTTTCATTCCAACAGATTTCCCTACCCTTTGCCTGGGTGAGGAGTCCTCCGAGGGCTCTTCAGAGCCTGCTTGCGTTTGGGAGGGCGCACTGGGCTCCTGCTGCTCCTTCTTTTCTTCGGTATCCCCTTGTTGGGACACCTCTAGCTCAGTTAGCTCTGGAATGGGCTCTCCAACCTTTCTTTTTCCCTTCGCTTTCTCCAGTGCCCGCTTGATGTCAGCTGGGTGCCTCTTCCTCCTCTTCAAACAGGGGTACCTTCTCTGGTTGGGGCTCAACCTCAATGTCTTCAATCTCAGTCAGATATTTGTCCAACTCACTATCTTTATCTCCTTCATCTTCTGCTCTCCCTTCTACTTTCTCTCCTTCCTCTTCATCCCCCAAGTCTTCGATCTCCACCGACGGCACATGAGTCAGAACCTTAACGGGCTTCTTAGCTTTCTTCTTCTCAGCCCCTTTCTTCGGCTTTGGCTCAGGCTCTTCAGTAGCCTCTTCCTCATGGACGCCCTCTGCAGTCACCTCATCATCTTACTGCTCCGTTTGAGTTGGAGTAGCGGAGCTTTCTTCCATCACCTCGACTTCAGGCGTAGGTTCCTGTTCCGGTGGGGTCTCCTTGGGAAGCTTACTCGAAGCAGCTGCTTCAGACGCAGCCTTCCCCTTGGGTTTTGTAGAGGGTTTCTTCACGACTTTAGTTGGAGAGGGCTCTTCAGAGACAGCGGGGGTCTCGAAGTTCAGGCGTGCCTTAGGTCCAGCATTTGGTGCGACCTTCTTGCCTCTTGTCTACGCCATTGTTGGATTTTTGAAGGTTTTCAGAAATTAGGGTTGCAGGAAAAATCGAGAGAGAGAAGGTTCTGATTTTTTGTGAAAGTGATAGTGGAGATTTTGTGGGGTTAGGCTTTTATAGTGAAGGGATTACTATTCATGATTTGAGTTGTGACTCTCCAACTTCCTTAGGAGTCTCTTGGATCAGTATGCCCCGTGCTAATGGATAAGCCTTATCCCCTGAAAAATCGGAACAAACTCTATCTACCCAGAGTGCCTCACTTCAGAATCCCTATTTCTACACATCTTTCTCTCTCCTTATCTGAACCTGCAAACACCATGCTTATCCAAAACAAACGTAAAATTACTCCCTAAACTAGTTTAATTAACTGGAAAACTTATTAAAAGTAAATAAAAACTGATTAAGACAAGAAAACACCTGGGTTGCCTCCCAGTAGCGCCCCATTTATTGTCGTGGGCACGACATCACCCCAGATCAGGCGTAAGTGGGCTCCGCGAGCCAGATCACTGTGACATCTTCATCAGAATGCCCTAGGTAAGCTTTCACACGGTGGCCATTCACTTTGAATCACCCTCCAGTATCGGGGTTTATCAGCTCAATTGCCCCATTTGGGCATTCTGCATATACTTCAAATGGACCAACCCACTTGGTCCTCAATCCTCCTCCCATAAGTTTGAACCTTGAGTGGTACAAAAGTACCTTCTGTCCTGGGATGAATCTCTTTCTCTGAATTACTTGATCATGGAGCCTTTTCATTTTTTTCCTTGTACAGCACCGAATTATCATAGGCCTCCATTCTCATCTCTTCAAGTTCTTGAATTTGAAATTTCCTAAAATGCCCAGCGGCGTCAGGATCCATATTCAGCTTCTGAAGTGCCCATCGTGCTTTGTGTTCCAACTCGACTGGCAGATGGCAACACTTCCCAAATAACATCCTGTATGGGGACATCCCAATTGGAGTCTTGAATGCAGTTCGGTATGCCCACAGGGCATCTTCCAGATGAACACTCCAATCTTTTCGGTTTGGAGCCACAACCTTTCCAAGAATGGCTTTAATTTCTCGATTTGGAATTTCAGCTTGGCCATTTCCTTGAGGATGGTAAGGTGTGGTTACCCTATGGTGAACCTCATACTTCTTCAATAATCTTTCCAGCATTTGGTTGCAAAAATGGGTCCCTTGATCACTAATGATGGACCTGGGCACACCAAACCGACTGAAAATGTAGGATTTCAGAAATGCGGCTACTACTCTTGCATCATTGGTATGAGTAGCCTTTGCTTCTACCCATTTTGACACATAATCAACTGTCAGGATAATGTATTGGTTCCCCCTCGAATTCGGAAAGGGTCCCATAAAATCCATTCCCCAAATGTCAAAAATCTCCACTGGCATGATTGGCGTCATGGGCATTTCATTTCTTCTTGTAATGTTCCCTATCCTCTGGCATTGGTCACACCTTCTGCAGATGTTGTGGGCATCCTTGAATATTGTGGGCCAAAAGAACCCACAATCCAAAATTCTCCTTGCTGTTCGGTTTGGTCCGAAATGCCCTCCGCAAGCATAATTGTGACAATGCTTTAGAATTTCATCTATCTCTTCATCGGGGACACATCTTCTGATGATTTGATCAGCGCATCTCCTCCATAGAATAGGGCAATCCCATGAATAGAACCTGCTCTCATACCTCAGTTTATTTTTCTGGTACCTTGAGTACCCAATAGGCATTTCTCCAGATTCGAGGTAGTTCACTATGTCTGCATACCAGGGTGTTAGTGTGCCCCTTGCTAAATATAAATGCTCATCAGGAAAGTGATCGGCAATGGGCATTTCATCACTTTTCTCATTCAGCACCCAGCTCAGATGATCAGCCACCAAGTTCTGTGCCCCACTCTTATCTTTTATCTCGACATCAAACTCTTGTAGAAGCAGGATCCACCTAATTAGTCTTGGTTTCGTCTCCTTCTTGGCCATCAAGTTACTCAGTGCACCATGATCTAAATAGACAATGCTCTTTGCTCCCAAGAGATAAGATCGAAACTTCTCAAATGCAAACACTACTGTCAATAGCTCCTTTTCAGTAGTGGTATAATTACACTGTGCCCCATTCAGAGTCTTGGAGGCATAGTAAATTACATGGCTTTCTTTTCCTCTCTTCTGACCCAGTACAGCGCCCACGGCGTAGCCACTGGCGTCACACATAATCTCAAAGGGCATTCCCCAATCTGGTGGTTGAATGACTGGTGCCGTGACCAGTTGCTTCTTCAGAAAATTGAATGCCTTCTTACACTCTTCATCGAATTCAAAAGGAACATCTTGCTGTAATAAGTGAGTAATAGGTTGGGCAATTTTTGCGAAATCCTTTATAAATCTCCTGTAGAAACCAGCGTGCCCCAAGAATCCTCTCACTTGTTTTACCGAAGTGGGATATGGCAGTTTCTCAATTATGTCTACTTTAGCTTTATCGACCTCAATGCCCCTTTCAGAAATCACATGTCCCAGTACAATGCCCTCTCTGACCATGAAATGACATTTTTCATAGTTCAGCACTAGGCATTTGTCCACACAACGCTGCAACACTTTCTCGAAATTATCTAAACATCGATCAAAGCAGCTCCCATACACTGTGAAATCATCCATGAACACTTCAATGCAGTTCTCGAGTAGATCAGAGAATATGCTCATCATACATCGCTGAAATGTGCCAGGAGCATTGCAGAGGCCAAAGGGCATTCTGCGATAGGCAAATGTCCCGAATGGGCACGTGAATGTTGTTTTCTCCTGGTCCTCTTGACTTACTGCAATCTGCATGTATCCTGAGTATCCATCCAAGAAACAAAACAACTTGTTCCCTGCGAGTCTTTCTAGCATTTGGTCAATGAACGAAAGTGGGAAATGATCCTTCCGCGTGACCGTGTTCAGCTTCCGGTAATCAATGCAAACTCTCCAGCCAGTTTGCAGTCGTGTGGGCACAAGTTCTCCTTTCTCATTTTTCACAACTTGGATGCCCGACTTCTTGGGCACAACATGGATTGGACTAACCCACTTGCTGTCTGAAATCGGGTATATAATGCCCTGGTCCAGAAGCTTAATTATCTCTTTTAGCACCACATCCTTCATCACTGGATTGAGCTTTCTTTGTGGATCACGAACAGGTTTTGCATCATCTTCCAACAATATTTTGTGCATGCAAACCGCTGGGCTAATGCCCTTTATATCCGCCAAAGTCCATCCGAGTGCCTCCTTGTATAGTCTCAACAATCTCAAAAGGTGATCCTCATCAGCTTGATTCAACCCCGCACTTATGATTACTGGGAGTGTCTCATTATCTCTCAAGTAGGCATACTTCAAATGCCTTGGCGATGCCTTCAACTCCAGCGTGGGTGCTTTGATAAGCATCAGCTTGTCATCATTTCTCTGAATGGGCACACCATAGTCCACACATCCGTGTGGCATTTCTTCTAATAAATACAGCATCATAATTTCATCCCTTATGTCATCATCCTCGTCCAGGGCATCCTGGTCAATCAGTCCATCCCACAATGCCCACTCCAGTGGTTCTCTGCTGCTCACCATGGATAAAGTAGAACGGCTCGGGGAATGAAATGTGTTCACAAAATTACAATTTTCTGTATCCGGAGGGTGCTTCATGGCTTCAAAAATGTTGAACGTCACCTTTTCCCCATCAAATTCACACTTCAGTGTGCCCTTGTCCACATCAATTTTGGTTCGAGCTGTCTTCATGAAAGGTCTTCCCAGCAACAAAACTGAAGATTTTGAAGTCGTTGTGCCCATGTCAAGCACATAAAAATCTGCTGGGAAGATAAGCTCGTTCACCTTAACCAATACATCTTCAATGAGGCCTTCTAGATAAACATTGGACCTGTCAGCTAGTTGAATGACCACACGGGTCTCCTTCAAAGGTCCAATCTTCAATTCTTTGAATACCGACAGGGGCATTACATTGATTGATGCCCCCAAATCCAGCATGGCCTTTTCAACTTTTCTGTCTCCAATTATGCAAGGGATCATGAACATCCCTGGATCATCACACTTCTTGGGTAACTTCTTTTGTATCATAGCCGATACATTCTCCCCAACTAGGAACCTTGCATCGTCATTGAATCACACCTTTCTGGTACAAAGTTCCTTTAGAAATCGGGCATATTGCGGTACTTGTTTGATTGCCTCAATCAGTGGAATGTTGATCTCTACCTTGCTGAATACTTTTAGCATTTCCCTGGTTTCCTCTTCTTTTCTATTCTGTGCCAATCTCCCTGGAAAGGGAGGTTTCCGTCTCTCTGGAATGGGCACTTTGGCGGGCTGCTTTACTTCCGGGATGGACACAGTATCAATCTGCTCAGTCTCTTGTGCCTTGTTTTCTTTGGGAATTTTTTCCACTTCTTCCTCCAAGGGCACATCGTCCTTCTCTTCTCTCGGCCTGACCATCTCAGGAAGCTCTTTTCCACTCCTCAATGCTACTGCATTCACTTGTTCTCTTGGATTTTCAACCTGGGAGGGCAGTTTCCCATTTTTCTCCTCCATCTTGTGCATGGCTTGAGCCAGTTGATTGATTTGCTTGCTCATATGCGAGAGACCAGCTCGAGTCTCTTGCTTAAACTTCTCATTCTCTTCAGCCATAGCAAACATAAGATCTTCCAGCCTTTGCTTCCTTTTCTCCTCTGGTGGTGGCAATGGGTGTCCAGGATGCCCATCCTCTGCCCTTCTCCATCTAAAATTTTCATGGTCTCTCCAGCCAGGATTATAAGTCTGGGAATGGGGATCATATCTTCTGGAATGCCCATTCTAACCACCTACAGCGTTCACTTCTTCCATTTCATCTTGTAGAGTAGAGCATTCATCCGTGAAGTGAGATATGCTTTTGCATACCCCACAAGGTTTGGGCTTCCTTATCATGCTTGCACCGGACAAGATTTTTTCGATCTTGTCGCATAATCTATCAATTCTGCTATCCTGGTCCGGTGCCCTCTCTGTTTCACTTACAACCCGAATGCCCTCTCCACCGAAGTCTCGGTTGTCTTTGGCCATTTCTGTGAGAATTCTGAATGCTTCAACAGGCTGTTTGTTCAAAATGGATCCTCCACATGAGGCATTCACAATCGTCCTCTCATGTGGTCTTAATCCTCCAATGAAATACTGAATCAAATCGTGTTCAGTAATCTAGTGTTGTGGGCATTTCGCCAGCATCGCCTGGAATCTTCCCCAATAGTCATAGAAACTTTCGTTAGTTCCCATCTTCAGGCTTCCTATCCTTCTTCTCATTTCTTGCACTCTGGATGCTGAAAAATATTTCTCCAAAAACTTATGTTGAAGTTGTCTCCATGTGGTCACAGCGCCAGTCAGTAATGTGTACAGCCAGTCCCGTGCCCCATCCTGAAGAGTGAAAGGAAACGAGACCAACCGTACATACTCCTCTCATCCATGGTCAGATGGTTGAGTCTGGCAAACCATCTCAAAATCTTACAAATGCCTTTGTGGATCCTCTCCAGGCATTTCGTGGAACTTCGGCAAGATCTGGATAAAATTTGCGTGAATATCCCAGTTCTGAGTCACAGCTGGGAGTGTAATGCCCATTGGGTGCAAATTCATGTTGGTCGGGAAGACCAACTGCCTTAAAGTCATGTTATCATCCGTATTGCCATTCGCGGCATTTCCATTTGCGGCCATGTTGATGTTGTGGCCGTTCTCAAACTGTCTTTCCTCCTCATGCCCTTCGTCTTCTTGATCTTCTTGATCTTCTGGTGGTGGTGTGGGCTCACGAGGTCTATTTGCTGCTTGGCGTGCCCTCTTCACTGCTGCCCTGTTTTTCCTCGAAGTCTTCTCTATCTCCGGATCATACAATAGAGTCTCCTTTGAAGAGCCCCTGGGCATCAACTTCCAGGCTCACCAATTGTAGAAGATAAAATCACTAGAAATCAGCTACCCGGCAATGGCGCCAATTTTGACGCGCGGTCGTTTCACGCTCAAAAATATATTTATAAAATTCTGTGCCCACAGCGAGCGTAGTTAGCCAATGAGTACGGGTCGATCCCACAGAGAGCTGTTGCGATTCTATCTTCAAGTAACCAATCACAAAGGGGGTTTTAGTGTTGTCATTAAACTGAATGTAAATCTGCGAAAGAAACTAAAGAAAATATCAAATAACAAAAGGTTTTGGCATTTAAATTAGAACTTGGTTTAAACCTAAAACAACTCGATCATGGGCACACCGATTTTCATACATGATATGTCATCTAGTTATGGTGACTGGATTCCTCTCTGCGTCTCCTCATCCATCCTTTCATTTTAGGTTTAAAAGTGATTCCTCTTCGATTAAACCCCTAACCAGTTACCCACCTCCCGATTCCTCTAAGAGATGTAAGAAAACAAGCAGCAGTGTGCCCTAGATGGACCCAGATCTGTTGTGTTCAACTGATTCCTCTTGTGCCCACAACACCCCATTAATTTCCTTATTACTATATGAACCGACACACAGTCACGATTCACCAATTCAAGTAATAGTGGTGTGCCATCTTTACCTAACGAGTGATCAGCCATATTGGGCACTTCAGACACACACTCACGTGGAACAAGGCACAAGAATTAACGGAAACTAATCATGCATTACTATGCCCATTTTGGCCTCACGAGTCCAGATTTATGCTTAATCCAATTTCATCATTCAAACGCCAGAATTAAAGATCTAGCCGAGAAGGCTAGACATAATTAAAACTGCAGAATTTAAAGACATAAAAATAAACAAGAACTTACTGAATTAATTAAGCAAAAACTCGACTCCAACGTCAGAAAACATGAACATAACCTAAGTCCCGAAGGTTTAAGACCTTTCGGATTGTTTGGCTGCCTAAGCAGCGTGCGAAAATTAAAATGCAGAAAATATAAACTGTAGAAATGTTTCAAAGTGTCTAAAGCTTGTTTTTCCAGAGACCAAACTTGTTTAAATAACTACATTTCCGAGTGGAGTTTCCCCCACAGGCGGGGGTCTTCTGCTAAAAATCCGGAACGGTGTGTCCTCGCTGACCTTGACTGGATAAGCTTCAACTTTAACAAATCCCTATTTTTTAGGGATTGCTCTTATCTCCTTAGATTGAGCTTATCTCCTCGTCTGAGCTTATCCTTTTGTTGCAGCACCTTCCAGGAGTCCAGCTTAGCTCCAACTCTCCTGTGGATATGTAGCTATCTTCCCACCAGCTCTCCTTCAATTGAATCCTGAGTTTCACTAGAATGCCCATTCTACCCTGTGGTCGAGTTTGTGCGAGTACTATGGGTACGGCATCATCTGTCAGCTCCATCTGTATCTGATATGCCCACTTCACCGACCGAATGTGGGATGGATACTGAAGAAGTCCCCTGTGCCTCTAATGAATATATGTGTGAGATAAACGTGAATAACTGGGCATAAAATGCCCCTTTCTCCAAACTCGACTCTTGGAATGCCCTTTGACCGCAACCTGGTTCTTTTCGACTCAAAACACACTAAAAAGGACATTTATAAGGGATAAAATGCCCATAAAAACACGAAATAAATGAATTTATCAGTACCCATTGTCACAAAGCTGACTGATGCTCAGCAATTTGTGCCTCAGTCCTTCAACATGTGACATGCCATTCACGACAACTCTTTCTTTGACCACGAACCCTTCTCCAATGGTTCGGCTCTTCGAGTTATCTCTAAAGGTGACTAGTGGTCCCTTAACCTCTTTATAACTGTCAAGATCATTCTTATCTCCGGTCATATGTTTTGAGCACCCGCTATCTAGATACCAAGTATCTTTGACCCTTTTCTTGGATAGGATGCTCTTTTCCTGAAAAGCAAGAGTCAGGGTTTAGGTACCCGCATGATATCGGGTCCTGAGAGTTTAATCAGGTGTTTTGGAATCCACATATGCCATGATTTTAGCTTTTCATTTACAAGAGATCCTTCAGAATTGGATCTCTGGATATGCATTGGACTGCTTGTGACTCTTCTATTGAGACTCGAGTACAGTGATTTATACATCCGATGAGATTCAGGATAGAAGACTTCAACTAATATCCTCTCATCTTGTGACCTTAATGCTCCTTGTCTTGGCCAATTTCGTCTGACCTTTTGACTTCGAGCTTTTTAGCCTTTGTGATATGGCCAATTTGCAAACCAGTTGTAACGGGGATTGAATCTTACTTCATCCCTTGAGTTTAGAAACTCATTGTACTGGATTGCAAAGTCACTTGGAGGGAACTCTTCCAGAGAGATTGAATTATGCTGTCTTGCATGATACAATCTCAAGTGTTCATTCATTCTAGGATTTCAAGAACTCCCAGATTGAAATGTACTGGTTGAGTTTCTAGATCGTTGAACTGATGGCCTGCTTTGAGCTGATGCTCTTGTCTGAGCAACTGGCCTTGGGTGAGCTTTAGGTCTTGGTTGAACTAATGACCTGGAATAATGAGGAGGCTTTCGAGGAATTGGCCTCTGATGAGCTTTAGGATTGATCTAGCAGTAGATCTGAATTGCTGAGCTGATCGATGTTGAGCTGGTGGCTTTGATTGAGCACCAAGCCTTTGAAAGACTGACTGTCTTTGAGTTGCCCCTCTCGAATGATCAGTCTGCTCTCTGGGCTGAGTTTGAGGAGTTTCGAAGATGCCCTTGCCTTTTGACTCCTCGACTGTGGGGGACTGAACTGGTCTTGTGAATCCTCTCAGGACTCCAGATTCACAGCTCTGTACAACTGCCTTGCCCTTCTCTGCGGTAGTGTACTTGCTATATCCCAATACTGGGCTCCCAGATTCAGTTCTCTGATTCCTCTCTTTTTAGTCTTTCATTTTCAGCACTTAGCTCAACAACTCTGTTTCTTAGCTCATCATTTTCACCTTTTAGTTCAATATGCATACTTGATATATAAGCTAATTGATCTTCTCGGATTTTTAACTGTTCATCCAGTTCATTCCTAGAGATCGATGCTTCATGTATATGATAGAATGAGGTTATTGAGTCAGCTTGACTAACCTCTTCTTCATTGTCGGCCATGAGGCACAGTAAAGCTTCATCATCGGAGTTGTAGCCGTCTGAATTAATTCCAGATTGGCAGTCTCAATCGTCAAGCACGACATTCTCAGAGTTTGCGATCATTGCTTTTCTTTTGAAGAAGCTTCTCCTCACTTTGGCCTTTTTGTCTTCATGAAGCTCTGGACACTCGTATATATAGTGTCATTGTTTGTGGCAATGGAAACATTCCTCTATGTTCTTATTTGTCACACTGAATTGTTCAGTTGGACGATCAGCTAGCTGCTGGTTCCTCTCACCTTTAGCAGCTTCATCAGCTTGGGGTTGAGCTGATTGTTGATCTCTGACTTTTCTTAGCTTTTTCAGCAATCTTATCATTGACTTGATTTGCTCATTCAAATCTTCAGTCAGGATCTCCTTTTTATCGGCTGACTCTCTTCTTCGATCAGTCAGCGATTCCCCTGGATTCTCTCTGATAGACGAGCCTCTTGGTCCGAAGTTGTTTCTTCTGCGGGCTTCTCTAAATCGATTTCTTTCAGCATAGAAAGAAGCATCATGAGAAGAGTAATTAGATGCTTCTCTCTTTCGATTCAGGTTGTACTCATGAGCTTTGAGAGATCCAAACAACTCTTTAGGAGTAATGTTGTTCAAGTCTCTCAACTCTTTAGTAGCAATTACTTTCATATCCCACTCATCAGTGAGATTATCAAGAACTTTCAAGTTCATCTCACTGTTAGGATAGTTTCTTCCCAGATTGTTCATCTCGCTTATGATGCCAAAAAATCTTGTTTCTAGGCTCGAGATGCTTTCATCCGGCTGCATTTTGAAAGACTCATATTTATCAACTGCCAGCTGGAGCTTATTTTCTTTGATGGATTCGGACTCTTTGCATAGATCTGCAAGAAGGTACCAAATCTCCTTCACTGTTCTTGATAACCTCTTATTTTGCATGTATTTTGAGGTATATTTGAGTGGTATTTGATGGGCATTGCATGCATGAAGTGTTGAGTTTTGCATAGTTTTCTATATTTTGTGCAATGTCACGTGTTTGTTCATTGTGAAGGGAATTAATGCCATTTTTTGTGTGGACTTCAAATAAGCTTGGAAAGGCCCTACAAAGATAGGAAATCAAGTTAGGAACGCGTTGCAAAATGAATCGGGTCAATCGGATGAGAAACGAGTGAGAACGAAGCAAAACAGTGAGAGGCTGCCGGAGCTGAAATTTACCCGCGACCGGACTCGCGACCGGGGAGGTCGCGAATCACCATTTCTCCATTTTACTGTACGCGCGCGCGACAGAGAGGGGGTTTTCCTTTGAAATACCCGCGACCCGGTCGTGAATTTGGGCATCTGGTAGCGAATTTTGGCCACATCAGCGCCACGTGGACTCGCGACCTGAGTCGCGGGTGACTGGGTCGTGAGCGAGGTCGCGAATCGAGCGGGCCTGTCCGATTTTTGACCTATTTTGGGCTTTTCTTAACTTGGTATTTAAGGGATTCAATGCACGAAAATTAGACACAATTCCTCCTACCTAAAAGTTACCAACAGAGAGTTGCTGCATAGAAAAGGAGATGCGAAGAACAAGACCAAAGGATTCAAGAGTGTTCAAGACCAAAGCCAATATAGAATCTCCGGGTTTTATTTACTTTATTCTTAGAATACAATGTTTATTTTGTGGATTGTTTTAGTTGTTTATTTTGCCATGGATAGCTAAAACCCTAGTATTCTAGGGTTGGATTATGATTTATTTATGAAGTTCTTTTGATTCATATTATTTGGTGTCTATGATTTAATTATGTTTTGATTATTCCTGTTTTCTCTGTATTATTTACTTGATCACTAAATGATACAATTTGATGTGTTAATCCATAATTCGAGAGATGAGTTTTAACATAAGATCTGGAATAATTAACTGGTTAGTCAATATCACTCGAGAGAGTTGCGATTAATTTAAAGAACAATAAATCTTTGGAACCATTAGGAGTTGTATAATAGGTATTGAACGGAGACGTTAATATTTGTTATGTGATCTACAATCTAGGCGCTTCGAGAGAAGGTTCAGAATACATGAGTGATTGTTCTAGCATGATTTAAATCCCAACATAGACATTAAATGGATTGATTAAGAGAATGGATTAAATAATGATTATCTAATCCTAGAATGCGTCTTTTTCTTCAGTGTTTGATTTATCTGTGTTGATTTCTACTGTGGTGATTTATTTTATTTATTATCTTTAGTTTTTAATTAGTTAAATCCAACCATGTTTGATAGTCTAGATAACTGCGAGGGGTTAAATTGAATAACTAGCAGATTAATCATTAAATCCCTGTGGATACGACCTTGTTCACCGCTATCCTATAAGCCTCACTGTACACTTGCAGTTTAGGTGAAAATAAATACCGAACAGTTCTGCAGTTCTTTGTTTCTTTCATGCGATCCTCATCTAGAGTTTGAAAAAGTGCTGCTTGAGCAACAAACTCTAGATTTTTCAACTTCTTCTCTTCACCCGTGAGAAGATGAGTTGGTTTTGAGATCATGGCCGGTTGGTTGACATCCATGATGTGGGCTTTATTGTCCATCATTATGATGATTGAACCGTCTTCAATCACCCCCACATATTCTCATAGATGGAGCATAGATGAGCTTTCATCCTTCTGCTCCAATTGTCATAGTTCTCAACTGAAAAGAGAGGTAGCTTATGGTTTCCCATAGCTAAAACAGTTAGCACATATAAACAAATCCGATTCAAATGATCTGCAGAAATAGCTGATCCTTAGAATCAACTGCTCTGATACCACTTGTTAGTCCCGGTACGAGCCTTTGTCAGTTTAGAGGGGGTGAATAAACAGACTTCAAAAACTTTCAAGACAGAATGCGGAATAGATGGGGCCCTGACTCGCTTTTGTGATTTATCTGTGCTGACTGATCAGTTAAGAGAGACTGACAAAAGCTTAGCTAGTGAGCTTATCAGTTTGGAACTGATAGCTTGAAGATGTGGCTGAAGCTTGTCAGTTCAGTCTGTGTGTGTAAATGTGTGCAGTTGAATAACTTGCAAAACTGTAAGACAGTAAGAACATCACACACAGAGCTTTATAGAGGTTCGAAGCTTCTCACTTCTACGTCATCTCTTCCTTCCGCAGAAGGGCAATCCACTATGCAAGTGTAAAGTTTCTTTATTACAGTTACACAGTGAAGAAATCCTGTTGGACCTGAAAATGGCACCCTTCAAACCGAGCGCGGCCTCCTTTCCAACTATTGTTGTCCCGGAAGAACGGACACGTCAGTACACACTCCTCCTTAGCCGGTTTCTGGGTTGACAGCTCACACTTATCGGTCCCAACTGCTCACTGAGACTTTAGGTGCTATTGCCCGTCTTTACATGATTTTAGATCTCGCTCGATCTTCAAGAAGGCAGTCTTGAAACTGTTATCAACCTGGAATGCTCATTTCTCTTGAGCTGGGTGGTTGATCTTTAAGGGACAGAACTGAGAAGTTTTGCTCTTGCTGGAATTCTGCGTCAGCTTAGCAGCTTGCTTTGAACTTGAAGCACGCTTTCTCAGTTTAAGACTTTTCGCACTTTGAGAATCTTGAGCTTTGAGCTGTAGAGAGAGAGAAAGAAATAGCTCATTTTCTGCACAAATAGCAAAGTTAGATTGACGAAAGTCTTCTTGGCCAAAATTGATTTCACCCTCTATAAATAGATGAGTGAATTTTGACCGTTATGATTGGTGATGTTTAGAGATCACCGGTGGCATTTTTAATCCCTGTAGCCGTTTGAAGCTTCTTTTAATGAACTAGTTGTTTTGACTTTTAAATTTCTATACTCTAAGATCATCAGGATCTTTTAAAGATTTACTGTTAAGATCTTCATTAACTACTTGTCAGTAAGAGCAGGCGATTCGGCTATCAGTTCTTGGATATTCAGTTGATGGGCTCTCAGCTGTCTCGGCTTTCAGCTCTGAGATAGTCCAGTTGGCAGATCTTCAGCTGCCTTGAGCTTCTTTCATGATATAGTCTAGTTCGGCTGACTCATCAGCTGAGCTTAAGAGCTTTCATTTCTAGACTTATCAGTTGGCTACTTGCTTGAGCTTTTGCTCTCTAACTAAACTAAGGTCAGTTGAATAAAGACTCAAAGCATTTAGAGTTGTTTTACCAGTAAACTGATCTTTGATCAGTTTAGGGCCAACTCTGACTGATCTCTTGATTGGATCAGTTTTAGCTTTCAAGCTGACTCTGTTCATCAATCTATCCTGGCTTTTTGCTAAGACTGTTGACTAACTCATCCGAGGATACCTACCAGTCTCCAAAGTTCTCTTCCCCCTTTACAGCTTATCTCAAGCTTTAAAGAGTTTACTCTGACTAGTCTGATCAGGTAACCTGTAAGTTGGTTGACCATGCTTCTTAATAGCTGTCTCTTATCTCAGCTCGAAGTCTTACTTGGTCATTGTCATTGATTTCCAGCTTATCATATCCTGCAGTTTTTCATTAAATCATCACACATATTTTGACATCTCATCAAAACAATCAATTGGGATTTTCCCAACAATTTTCCTAACAGGTTGGATTTGATCATTTGTATTTTTAGGTGATTTTAAGGTGAAATTCAATGGAATCACTGACATTTTAAAATCTATGGAGTTTTGAATACATCTGGATTTTTTAAAACATTTTAAAATCTATGTTGAATACCTCTGAATTTTTTAAGCTTTTAAAAGTCTAAATTAAATACACTCGAATTTTAAAAATCCAAAAAAATCCTACAACCTCTCTATCTAATACATCCCCTTAGACTCCTAGTAATGTAATGCTGGGTAACCTATTCAAAGTTCAAAGCCGTAATGCAAAATTAAGGCGACGTGGACAGCTTGTGAAATGTGAACCAACTTTACTTCAATTTTAAGTCTGGGGACCAAGGTACAAAGACATAAATGTAAATATTCTAAATATAAGTATTTATGCAAGTAATTATTATTGTAAATCAAGACAATAGCGTTGCATTTATATTACAAAGTACTAACGAAAGTGTTCAAATCATGTGTATTAAATAATGTTTCTAGGTACCTATATCAGTACATGACCCAAGTACACGTGATAATGAGAAAATTAATATTTCTTTGAAAAATGCAATTTGTACTACAAAATGTGAAGGGAAAGAATAATTAACAAGAATATACTACTCTGCTATGATGAAGCAGACGCGGAATCTATGTTCATCTTTTATTTCCTTATTTTTATTTTTCTTTAAAGAAGTGAACAAAATTTATTTCTATGAATCCATTGACATTAAGTCATTAATGATTGTTTTGCTTAATTATGAAAGAAGGCCGCCTTCCATAATTATATAATTATTCCGGTGGAATATTGGTTGAAAACCATCTCAAAGAGTGTTTTTAAATAAACCATTGATTTTTCTTTAAACGCCACTTTTATTTTATACATTACATATCATTTTTTTTTCACATCTTTTTTTACACATCACAATAAGTATCATCTTTACTCTACTTTAAAATCATATTTTTAAAATAAATTAAAAAATCAATTCAAAAGTAATAAAAAAAAATATTTTCCCCTTCGTCCCCAAACTTTCACCGCCTCCCCTTCTTCTTCCCCAACCTTCCCCTTCCCCTCCGCCAACCTAGCGACGCAACAAATACGATCTCCGCACTTTTACACACAATTTCAGTGCAACCAAAGCAACAAACAAAAGCATACACACAAATCAATACTAGATTTGAAAAAAAACAGTTCCTCTTCCTAAAAAAAATTTCTCTGACTCTCTCGCCTAAAACTAGGTTGGAAAATCTCAGTTCGTATATCTTCAATGGATAAGATATTGTTCGAAAATATATTTTCTGAATCCCTTCACTTTAGTTCGAACAAAAGCCAGAGCATGGGGTCGTCTCAATTATTTTGCAGGCCCTATGTAAATAATAAAAATTAGGCCCTAAAATTAAAAAAATGTTAGTTCCACGAAATGCTAAATTATGTTTGCCTAAATTTTTTATCATTGAAATAATTCTTAGTAAAACTGATTTCCAGTGATCTTTTTCATTATCTATTTCTCTTTGAGTCACTTTATCAATAATTTGATTATTGTGAAACCTTAAACGTAAATCATACCAAGTGGTCATATTTTTAACATGGTTCATGCTTGTCTCATATTCTCTAAATCTTAAGCCAACATGTGCCTAACCCATAAAACCTTCGTTTGCTAAGGAACCTTTACCATGTCCCTTTTTAATTACAACAAAAATAAAAGACTATATTAAACTCTTTCGAATAAACAAGTCATTCTCCATCAACTCTTTCTCTATTTGATAAAACTCTAGTATACAAGTTAACATTAAATCGCATAGGAATTTGGTTTTTGGACCTTTTACAATAGTTAAATCTCTTTTAGGACTCTTTTTCACTAATAAATAAATCATTATAGCATCAGGACCATCCCACTTTCTTGGATCATATATATCAAGGTAACTATCCTCTACATTTTCCACATTTTCATTCTCATTCTCTATAGTAATTACATTTTCAGCACTCATATTTTCCACATTCTCATTCTGATTTTTGACATAAACATTATCATTCTCATTTTCAGCATTATTATTTCGATTTTCAACAGAAACTTGTGAATCTTATCTAATGAATCTATCAAGAGCTCTTCTTTGTGACTCAATCAATTCTTCAACTTTTTTCTTTTTCATGCATTTTTTGTATCTAGACTTAAATTTTATACTTTTATGAGGCATGATAAAATAATCAAAACTCAAAGCAAGGTTTTAAAAAATTCAACAAAAAAGGATTGAAACAACATGGAAGGAAGCAAGAAGTTCAAATCAAATAATCAATAAACAATAACTTGTTGCACTACTGCTTGCCACTTACCAATTGCCATCAATTCTCCATCTTTGACAAAAGAAAAAATTCAGAATCAGAATCAAGGAATGAAATAATTTGTTCAAGTAGATAACAGAATTCTCCATCAATTCACTTAAATGGATAATTAAATTCAAATTTCTGAATCATTCAAACAGAAAAATGGAAATTTTTTTAAGAAGAATAGGATTAAGAAAAATACTTGTAGGCACTGAAAATTTATAAAATATAAGTAATATTTTTATTAATTTTTATATATTTATTTAGTTTTGGAATCTTATGAAATCCAAAATTAAATAAAATATTTAAAATAATCAAGATATTATTATATGATAAATATCAAAAGTCTTTGGCAGTAAGTAAATATCTTTCAAAAGATATATATCAATTTCCAACAGCCAATGAGATAGTGTCACGTCAGCTACAGGTTTCTCTCCCTACAACTATAAATAGGGACCTCCATATCAGTTGAAAATCACACCAGAAGTCATTTGAAGAGTTCAAGAATTTGAGAAGAAATTCCATAAGTGAAATTCTCTCAAATATTCAAGGCGTTCTTCATCAAATTCATTCCGAAGACGACGTTTGATCCATAAGCAAGGCAGTCAAAGGCGTTCTTCATCAAATTCAACCCAAAGTTGGCATTTGATTCGGAAACAAGGTGTCGGCCCTCCAAATTAACGTTGTCAAGTCAAAATACCAAATCAAAGAAGATCGAGGATACAAATCTTCCCCGAAAATTTCAAAGACCAAGTTCAAACAACAAGTCCGAGAAGATCAAAGAGGCAAATTTACTCTGAAGATTTCAAAGACCATTTGAAGATCAAGTTTTGAAAAGAAGAATCAGAGGGAAAAATAGAGATTGGATCCGTATAAATATATTTTGATCCGAAAATCATCTGAATTGTACACGTTTTGTGTTTTACCAAATTAAATACAAAAATTTGTGTTATAAATTTTGACATGCCCAGTGGGACCATCTCTACCTCTCATCTCATCTATTCACCAATTTTCTCAAACATCAAGATGTCTACAATTTTAGAAGAGCAAATTACAAATTTGAAGAAGCTTGTCGAAGGACTTGCCAAGCAGATACAAGTACGGGATGCTCAAATCTTGAAGTTGAACAAAGAAAGGATTGTTGATTTTTGTGGCGAGCAAGCGAATGAAGATACTGAAGTTGAGATATCTACAAAGCTACATGCCAACAAAAGTGAAAAATCTACAGTTAAAGAAATTGCAATATCGTCTGATGGCTCAATACAAGTTGATCAAGTCAAATAATTCATATTGAAAACAATCAAAGACAAGTCTGGAGAGAGCCGTAAATCAATTTGGACTTACAACAAGCTATATACCCCAAGAATTGATCGCTTGAAGATGCCAAATGGCTATTAACCGCCAAAGTTTCAACAATTTGATGGCAAAGGAAATCCAAAACAACATGTGTCTCACTTTATGGAGACATGCAATGATGCCGGGACATATGAAGATCATTTGGTGAAGCAATTCGTTCATTCCTTAAAAGACAATGCTTTTGATTGGTATGTCGACTTGAAGCCAAATTCAATAAATAATTGGGGGCAGCTAGAGAAAGAATTCATTGACCGCTTCTATAGCACTCGAAGGATGGTTAGCATGGTGGAACTCACAAATACAAATCAACAAAAAGAAGAGTCCGTCATTGACTACATCAACCGTTGGAGAAACTTGAGCCTAAATTGCAAAGATAGATTATCAGAGACTTCAGCGATTGAGATATGCATACAAGGCATGTGTTGGAGTCTTCGATATATTTTGAAAGGGATTCAACCAAAGACCTTCGAGGAATTAGCCAATAGAGCTTACGACATGGAGTTAAGCATGACCGCAAATGGAGTTGAAGAACTATCGAGGCAAAAGCCTCACAACTTTGAAGAAGAGGAAGAAACACATGATGGGGGCAAACCTTTTGAGGAATCTCCAAGTGAAGAAGAAGAAGAAGAAGAAGAAGAAGAAGAAGAAGAAGAAGAAGAAGAAGAAGAAACCACTACAAATCTCACCATGGGCGAATTCAAGTCTTTCAATACATGTCACAATCCTTGAAAAGAAAATTGGCAAAGCTCCTTAATAAGAGCCTAAACTATCTTCAAAGCTCTTTGATAAGAGCCGAAACTGTCTAAAATCTTCAAGAAATACCAAGACTCCTTGACACGAGTATAAAATGTCTACAAATTCAAATTCAAGACTCATCGACACGAGTATAAAAGGTCCATAAATTCAAATTCAAATTCAAGTACTCATGGACACGAGTATAAAATGTCTACAAAGTCCAAATTCAAGTTGAAGGCTCCTCGATATGAGCATAAAATATCTAAGTTGAAGAAAGCTCCCTAATACGAGCATAAACTATCCAAGTCAAAAATATTGAAGGCTCCTTGATACGAGTATAAACTATCTAACAAATTTAAGTTGAAGGCTCTTTGATACGAGTATAAACTATCTAACAAATTCAAGTTGAAGGCTCCTTGATACGAGTATAAACTATCTAATAAATTTAAATTGAAGAACTCTTGAATATGAGTATAAACTATTCACAAGTTGAAATTCAAGAACTCCTTGACATGAGTATAAGCTATCTAATAAATTCAAATTCAAGACTCATTGATACGAGTTTAAACTATCTAATTAATTTTTTAGACTCATTCATTTCAAACGACAAGTTGTCCATGAATAAGTCTCGAGGGGGAATTTGTAGGCACTGAAAATTTATAATATATAAGTAATATTTTTATTAATTTTTATATATTTATTTAGTTTTGAAATCTTATGAAATCCAAAATGAAATAAAATATTTAAATAATAAAGATATTATTATATGATAAATATTAAAAGTCTTTGGCAGCAAGTAAATATCTTTCAAAAGATATATATCAATTTCCAACAGCCAATGAGATAGTGCCACATCAGCTCTAGATCTCTCTCCCTACAACTATAAATAGGGGCCTCCATATCAGTTGAAAATCACACTAGAAGTCATTTGAAGAGTTCAAGAATTTGAGAAAAAATTCTATAAGTGAAATTCTCTCAAATATTCAAGGCGTTTTTCATCAAATGCATTCCGAAGATGACGTTTGATCCATAAGCAAGGCAATCAAAGGCGTTCTTCATCAAATTCAACCCAAAGTTGGCATTTGATCCGGAAATAAGGCGTCGGCCCTCCGAATTAACGTTGTCAAGTCAAAATACCAAATCAAACAAGATCGAGGATACAAATCTTCTCCGAAAACTTCAAAGGCCAAGTTCAAACAAGAAGTCTGAGAAGATCAAAGAGGCAAATTTACTCTGAAGATTTCAAAGACCGTTTGAAGATCAAGTTTTGAAGAGAAAAATCAGAGGGAAAAAATAGAGATTGAATCCATATAAATATATTTTGATCCGAAAATCATCTGAATTGTACACGTTTTGTGTTTTACCAAATTAAATACAAAAATTTATGTTACAATACTCACTGGGGATTTAGCCTTTTGGGGAAATCGAGGAATAAAAGAAAAAATTTGTAATTGTAGAATTGTGGTGACTAGTGACAGTAGACTCGGAAGTGTGATTTATGAAGGAATATTGGAGTTTGATATGAGTATTTCATGAAAAATATGAGAAGCTCTTGTTTAGTGTATATTTGTCCTATTTTATCATAGGAATTTAGTATCTTTAGTAGGTGTTTCTCCCTTGTTTTTGTGTGATTTTTATGCTATTTCATTCACTTTTGCTCTTTTGGTGAGTTGTGTCAGATTTACTCAACATCTTGAGAAAATAGAGGATAAATGATTGCAAAATTGGAGGGATTCAAGACAATGAAAAGATAGAGAATCGAATAAGGAGTGCGTAGCAAGTTGAATCGGGTCAATCGGTCAAGAAATGAGGGAGAACGAAGCAAAATCGTGGAAGCCACCGACCGGACACCCCCGCCGCGGCGCATGGAGGCTCTCGGAAAAGAGCCCCTACGCCCATGCTATGCACTGCCGCGGCGCACTCTCCCTCAGCCCCGTCCGCGCATTACCCCACGGACGCGCGGGTGCCCAGTTTCGCCTCCCGGATCAGTTTTTGACGCAGATTAATTTTCTCTCTCTCTCTCCAACTTCGATCAAGACTTTAATTTCCTCTCATTTCACAGTTGGATTTATTTAATTAGTAGGAGAAGATTTTTGGAGTCTAAATAAGTAGGGGATGTAGGATTTAATTCCCTTAATTCCTAGCCTTTTGATTTTTGTCCCCAAATCTTCTAACAAATCTTCCATCCTATCTCTCATATCTTTCCATATCTTTTTGGAAATATCTCTCACTCCATCTCACTCCATCCCACTCCATCCCACTCTCTCTCATCGCACATGCACAATCTCCCACTTTCTCTCTCTTCCACAAATAAATAAACGATCTCCCCATTCAAAAAGGGATTCTACCATCTCTCACCTTTTTTTTTCTCTCCATTCACCACTTCATCTACCGCTTCTCTTCATCTTCACCACTACCACCACTGATCCAAAGAAAGAGAAAGGAGGAGGAGAAGAGGCAAGAGGGCTAGAGCTCAATGAGGAAGGCCTAAGAAGAGGAGCCTAACCAAAGCGGACACGGTTGCTAATCTTAGTCATGGATCTCCATTTCGATGACGGCTCAAGAAGAGGAATCCAACTTCAAGTGGACCACGGTCGCTAAGCTTGAACGAGGAGCTCTGCTTTAGTATTTCTTTCTTTTAGCTTTAGCCCATTTATGGGGATTTGTCCCAAAACTCTCGAGACCACAATATTGTATAAGTTTGTATTGTGTTTATCTTTTGATTTATGAAATAAAGAACTTGTATGATTCTTGTGTGTTCTTGAGCATGGTGTTGGGCTAATTCCTTCATTAGAAGGGTAGATAATCAATTTGGGGTTCGATCTATGCTTGTGATAGTTGGTTTTTGTTGTTGGAATTGTGCTTGTTTATGTTGAGTACTTGATCACTACTTAGCATTGCTAGGCTTTAGATGAGACCGAAAGGAGATTCTCTAGCCCGAACTAGGTTCCTTCAACATTAGGTGAACTAGGTTTCATAAGCCTAATCGTTAATCTTTAGGTGGACTGGGTTGCATAAGCCTATGGGTTGGAATGATATAGCCGATAGAGGTTTAACGGATCGACGGTGACAGTAAGTGAAGTTAAACCAATTGAAGGGACTATTGTACAACCGGGATTAACACAATCAACTTGAATCAAGCTAGGAGAGAAACCAATGAGAAAATCTACACCCTAATGCTCTTCTCATAATCCTATCCTCTATCTTTGTGATTGGTGGTGTTGTTAGTTAGTTTTACTTGCTTTAATTAGGTAGTTTAGTAAAAACCTTCCAACCCATCGTTTAGAATGTTTAGGTTGTCTTTTATTTCATGTAATCGTTGACAATTATAGCATAGAAAGATAATTTCTAACACGAAGCTTTCCTCGAGAGACACGATCCGAGTCAGCTCACCACCCTACAATCGACCCCGTCCTCTTACGGGGATGTAGCCGACCGGAAAGAACTACACCGTTCAAACAGCTCTTTTCATAGAGAAAAATCTTACGATAATTAGAAAAATAATCATGAAAGAAAATGGAAAGTTGCAAAATTGAAGATGAAATAATGTCTATATTGGAAGTTAGAACTTGGAAATCGAGATGATTGTGTTAGGTATCACCGCAAATGGGAGATAATAGAGATAATTTAATTTATTAAAAAAATATAAAGTATATTAAATAGAAGTAAAAAAAATTAAGACCTTAAAAATTATGAAGCCCTGTGCGAAGGCTTACCTTACACACCCTATTAGACGGGCCTGCGGCAAAGTGATTCGAGGAAAAAGAACTTTGCTTCTTGAAACAAAAATACAAAATTTGAAGCAAAATGCACTTTGCAGTCTTTGCTTCTTGAAAATGGAGGTGGTCTATGGAAGAAAGGCTAGGGCAGTGGGTTGGGGAAAAAAATATTCTACAATGGTAGTCGATTGCTGGCGGTTGGTGGTGAGGGGATGGTCGGATGGGACTGGTGAAGAAGAAGACTTTATATATATATATATATATATATATATATTTCATTTTTCAATTTTGTTATTTAGTAAGGATATTTAAGTAATTTTATAAAATAATTATTTTTGTAATTAGTGATGTGATAAAAAAAATATGGTGTATTTAGAAGTACCTAGCCTTTAAAAACTCTTAACTTTACTAGAAATTAAAGCTTTCTTATTGGAGTCTTCTATATTAATTAATCTAACAATTTTCTTGAGCTAGATCACCCATTTTAAGAAGAGTTTGGACTAATAATCTATCTCACAACCAATCCATTTAAATACATAATATTTGAATTTGGGTGGTGTTTAATATTTGAATTTGGGTGGTGTTTGTCTAGAGGGTGCTTGATTAACTTAAAAGTTCTTCAAAATAATTTATTGAAGTGTTTTAGAAATTATGATTCCCCATCCCCACCAAAAAAGAAAAACTCCCCATTTTAAAATTTTCAACAGAATTAAGATATAAATATTTTGGTTAAAAGTGAGAGGACGTATATGAAAATATGTAAAATGATAATTAATTATTTATAAGTTATAAAATATAAAATGAAAAATAAAGATTTACAAAGGAAGCAAAAATTATGATTCCTCCATTTTTTTTAAAAAAGTAATTAGCATATCACTTGTGCAATGCACCGTGCACGACTATTAAATATTGTACTCGATTGTCATGATGTATATAATATAAATTATTGATTATAAATACAAAAAATAAGTATATTGATAAACAATATTTATTGAAAATTAATTAGATTAAATGAAATTTTGATTCCAAATTGTTTATAGATAAATAAAGATATACACTACTAATAAAATAAATTGAAATAATTTCTTACACATGGATTGTTATTATATTTTATCACATATTAAAATTTTCACACCACTACATTTTTTTGTCGTGGAACTATCAACACAAAGTTAATTATAACTAGGAATAAATTTCTTTATAAAAAATTTCAATTGAGATAGTGATAAATAAACATATTGTATAGTCGATATTCCAATAATTTAGAAAAGATATACAAATAAAATTAATTATGAACATTAATAAATCATTTATAAGAAAAAGACATAATGAAATTAATGTGTAAAAAAAACGAACATCTTCCATGCATTTCTAATTATGTGGACCACTTGGTGGCAATCTTGCATCTTAATTAGTACATGAGAAAACTTCATTTATGGAATGTCATTTACTTTTACATCGTTAAAAATATGATAGATAATACTGAAAATTCCATATAAATATCAAGGAACACAAAGGAAAAATTTCAAAACACCCACAACTTATTAAAAATACCACTAAACAAAATTGTCCATGTAACAATCTTGACTAATTAACTAATAAGAAATCTCAATCAATTATCTTAGTAAGAAACAAACTTTTACAGAAACTTTGTGGTTCATATTCGCTCAAATAATAATAATAATATTATTATTGTTATTATTATTATTATTAAAAATTAAACATGAACCAAATCAACTTACATTAATTATATTTTTTTCTCTAACTAAACCGGTGTGTGTGTTTGTGTGTGTTTGTGTGTGTGTGTGTGTGTGTGTTGAACCATTAGAATGCGGATATAGCTTTTAAGGTCGTGGTTTGTCAATATCACAAAAAAGTTCTTTATTAATATTCCATTGATCTTAGTCATATATTAACCAACAATAAGATCAAACAAGATATATTAATAAAATGTCCCCTTGGGGATGGCCTAGTGGTGGAGTGGTGTTTTTTGAGGCCAAAGGTCTCAAGTTCGACCCACCACCAACACCACTAGGTGTGAGTCTGTCACACCTGGCTTGCCAAGTGTGATTTACCTCCCCTGTGTAGGTTTGCAGGCTATTACACAGAGACTGGGTTTACCCAGTGCGCACCACGGTAGCGGTTGCGGGTTACCCTCGACATCCAAAAAAAAAAAAGATATATTAATAAAATTTAGAGAGAGCAAACAATTATTAATCCAAATAATATGAATTCCCACCAAAATAAATCATGAGAAGTCTTAAATAGAGGAAAATCTAGTAACTCAAGTGAGCTTACCAACAATTAATCAATTACTTTTATTTTTTACTAAATAATTTATTGATTCACATTCAAATGTTGGAAACTTCTAAGTAACATTTTTCAGAATTCATTCAACATAGTTATATAAGAGAGTTTTCAAAATTCACTAAACATATAATTATATATTATTCGAATTCGAATTGTAATATAAATAAAATTTGGATATAAATATAGGGAGTAGGAATTGAATTGGGTTTTTGTATTATTCAATTTCTAGGGGGTAATTAAAATTAAATGAGAGAAAATATTGTAGCATTAACATAATTATATTTATAACTAATTAAAAAAAATCAAGAAATGAAATACAAAATATAAATATTTTGTTTGAAAAATAAATTGACCATGCAGTCATGATAAACGTTTATCATGATTTAGCTTGCAACAAAAGCAATCATCTTCTCAAAATTTTATTTTTCTATGATCTCAATGAAAAATATAATTTAAAGCAACAAATTTAAGTTGTGGTTAAAATAAGATTGAAAATAAATATGTTCTTATGATCGAGTTTGTTTTGTTTTACAAATAAATCCATTTTTAATTGATACACATTGCATGCAATATGAGACATATAAAATTAATTTTAATTACAAATATATACTATCAAGAGTTAAAACTAATATTTATATGCAAAGAGTTTTTTTTAAAAAAAAATTTTGAACAATATGCAAAATAATTACTATTGAACCAAAATTAAAAAAAAAATAAGTATGGTTGAATATAAAAAAAAAATTACAAAGGCTATTTTACACAAAAATAATACTCCATTGTAAATTGAAAGTTTATTTAATTAAAATGTATTTACCGATTTTTGGTCCAAAATAAGTTAAATTGTAAATATATGCATGTACAGCAAAAATTGGTAAATATATTTGCAACCTCATTATTTACAACCCCAAAATCAATTAAAAAATGAATTAATTTATTTTATTATTATTTCTTCAACGATAAAACTCGATTTCAACTTAACCAAAATCAATAAAGTTTCATAGTACACACAACAACCACCATTCGATAATTTCTTCATCCTCTATTTTTCTACCCCCATGTTCTTGGGCATCTCTTGCTGTTGGAGAGAGAGTAATGGCTGACGGGACAAAAAAGTTATGGATATTTACTTATAATAATCAAAAAAATAGTACTACAACATTGAAGATCAAGACAAGAAAAAAGATGCAAAAAGAAATTTAAAATTGATCAATTCTAACATTCAATGATACATAATCGCGTCGAATAAATGATGGTTGCTCATCTTGAACACATTTGGCTTCCTAGCTAAAATATGCAGTGGAGATTATGGTTGTAATTCTCTTCATTCTAAAAATACCGACACAATGTTTCTCTTCATTATATGACAAATAAATTGCTTACAAACATAGAAGTAAGTCAAACAAACGACCTTGAAAGCTTTCAAATGTTACACGGGTGATAAAAAGTGCGAATATGCATACAATGAAGAATATCCGTCGGTTGAATATATAACACTATTCGTTTTTCACTTTCTGGTTAAATCAGTGCAACGTATAATCAATGAAAAATAAATAAATATATAGCTAGATTGATTCTACCATTAAATGATTGATATTATTACCTTAATTAATTTTATAAGATGATTTGAAATATATATATATTCTATTATAAATAAGTCGGGACTTGTTATTATATATAGGTATATAGACATATGTATGATTATATATATAAATTGATATATTGATTAATGTACACATCTAGAATAATATATGTTATGTATATACTCCCTCCGTTTTGTTTTTATTGTTGTTTAAATTTTTTTTATCTCGAATTAATAATTAATTTTATGGACTAATATACCCATCCCTTATATATAACATAAAATCTTATTCACTTATACTTTCCTAAAAATAAGATAATATTTTCTCTCTTCGTATATTTTTAGGATTCATGATATGGTTAAAATTGGATGAGAGAGTGTGAAAATATATAAAATAACAAACATTTTGACAGAAATTAAAAAAATTAAAATAACAATTAAAATAAAATGGAGGAAGTATACATATATTATCATATGTGAATATTGTAAGATAGATTTGTGATTACGTTTCTATACATAACATAATTATATACAATTTATATCTAATCATTATAGCATAATTATAGATATTATATATTTTATAGATATAAATATAGAAATTGAATATAGCTCGTATATTGATTAACATAATTATAGGATGTTATATCTTATGCAGATATGTATAATATTATAGAATGGATAATATATTAACACAATTTATTGATAGAATATAATATATGTAATTATAAGATTAATATTATAGTATTTTTTTGGATAGAATTTACAGTAGTGAATTTGATATATTAATTAATATAAATATTTTTAATTAAATAATATATATTTCTTTTTTTGGAGAGATAGTTTAGGCCAGAAAATTTGATAATTTCTATTTATACATACTATCTTATTTTTAGATATAATATAGATATAGATTCTTAGTTGCTTTCAAAATAATATGTTAGCAACTAATAAGTTTGCTTTTTCTTTTTATCTACAAAAACATAAGAGGAATCATTTTTTAACCCTAATATTTTAAACATTATTAATACAAAATTGTCATCACCGGCATCACATTACTTTACTCATCCAAACTCTAAAACTTATTTTTGGACAATTAAGTCATCCTACAAAGTTCATATCACCCCCTTTTAAGACCTAGTAAAAGAAGTAAATCATGACTTTTGCTTTGTGGATGAATTACTAGTATGAATTGAACCTGCATATTGTGACCCCAACCTATTTTTAGAATCTAGTAAAAGAGATAAATTGATGCATGTACCTCAATTCTATGGTGTATCTAAAAAAAAAATTAGTGGAAGCAAATAACTTAGCCGTGTCTTTACCCTTATACTTCAATTCCCTACAACACCACTTGTTGAGGAGACAGTGTATAAAAAAATCCGATTTCAGGAGGGGAGCGGGGGCCCTTGTCCCTCCTATAAATCTAGCATTGCGTAGTAGGTAATTTATCGGTGAGACTTGAACCCTAACCACTAATAAGACATGAAATTATTTCATTATTGTCCTCATACCAATCCTATCAAAGTCTAGCAACTTATTTTCAAATGAAGATTCACATCATTACATCTTTACCCAAACACGCTTCTACTCTGTCATTGTGGATAATAAAATAAAACATATCGAAAACTAGAGAAGGAAAAGAAAATTAGAATAAGCAATTAAAGGTCGACCGTTTCATACGTGACGGCGTTTATACTTTATTCCGTGTTTGTAACGACTGCCGTTTTACAGCCTCAACTTTGCTAAACTTGCCGGACTTCAGCTAATATTAATTATTTTGTTCTATTATTACCCTTCAAATTTTCATTTACAACCATTGTACATGAGTTATTTTGTGCTCATAATCATTAATAATTTCTTACTTTTGTACATAAATCAGTTTTTTTAGGAATAATAATAATAATAATAATAATAATAATAATAGTTGACCATTAAGCGCCACCAACCAAGGAGGCCCATGTCTCCTTTTTGTTGAAGTAAAAAAGGTTCGAACAATTTGCAGTGAGAGAGAGAGAGAGAGAGAGAGAGAGAGAGAGAGAGAGGCGAGTATACTCTTTGAAACGCTACTCTCAAACTCGTACACGCAGCTTCGCACTCGCCAACGCGTAGCTTCATGTCGGTTTCATCTCTCTCTTGATTGATTCCTTTCAAAACCCCAAATCTTCTTCCTATATAAGTCCCAAATCTTATCATCGTTCGTATTCATCACATTTGCCTTCACAAAACTCAATTAAACCATCAAATCTCGGGGATAAAAAAAAACAAAAAAACAAAAACAAAAAGGGATGGTGCGCGTGAGCAACAATCTGGTGGGAATTCTGAACTTCGTAACGCTGCTGCTGTCGATTCCGATAATCGGCGGCGGGATATGGCTGTCGAAGCAGGCGAACACGGAGTGCGAGCGGTTCCTGGACACGCCGGTGATCGTGCTGGGGGTGTTCGTGCTGCTGGTGTCGATAGCGGGTCTGGTGGGGTCGTGCTGCCGCGTGACGTGGCTGCTGTGGGTGTATCTGCTCGTTATGTTCCTCTTGATTTTGCTGCTCTTCTGCTTCACGATCTTCGCCTTCGTCGTCACCAACAAGGGCGCCGGAGATAAGCTTGCCGACAAAGGCTACAAGGAGTATAGGCTTGGAGATTACTCCAATTGGTTGCAGAAGAGGGTCAACGGTAACTGGGGAAAGATTAAGAGTTGTTTGGCCGATAGTAAGATTTGCGAGAAGCTGCTTGAAGCTAACACTCCTGCTGCTGACTTTTACAAGGAACATCTCTCTGCGGTTCAGGTACCTATTTCTCTCTGTGTATCCATGGATCTATCGAATCGTATAGCAATAGAGTCGGCCCTTTCATCATACAGTTCATATGCATGGTTTAGAATTGTGTTTTTATTTTGGGGGTTCCACATTTAAAAAAAAAAATTGAATATTGACGATGATGAAACTCAAATGGTTTTAGATCTGGGGTAGTCTTTTTGCGTGGTGGAAATATTTAACCAAATCTGGTTAGTGATGCGGGTAAAATTTTGATTTGATGCGTTGTTTTTTGTGATTCGAATGTAAATTTGTGATTTTGAATCACGGAATGGAATGGGTATTCAAGAAATCACTCATGATAGTTTGACCTATGCTTAATTATTGTTTGAGGGGCCTACTTTTCTGTAATCATAGAGGAAGTTGAAAATAATGCTATTCGAATAAATGAAGCACACTTTTTTCTTTTACTATTTCTCTTAGAAAGTTGGGCACCTTTAGCCTGGTAAAGTGGCCCTCTATAGAACAATCAAAACTTTTGGTTTACTCTTTTTTGCCCTTCTGATTTAGTAGCCGGTTCATGAATTTGTCTATCTTGAAGATAAATGGGAAGAAGAAAGTGTGTAGATTGCTCTTTTTGTTGTGATTCCTCTTCCCCTTATGATGTTGATTTATTTTAGCTTTGTTCCCGTTTGCTTTTACTGAGTGAATTGTTATATTGCTGCTGCAGTCTGGTTGCTGTAAGCCATCAAACGACTGCAACTTCCAGTATGTTAGCCCAACAAATTGGACTGGGAGCCCTACATCACAGAATCCAGATTGCGGACTATGGAGCAACGACCAGAATACGTTGTGCTACGGGTGCTCGTCGTGCAAGGCAGGGCTGCTGGATAACATCAAGAGTGACTGGAAGAAGGTGGCTGTCATCAACATCGTCTTCCTCGTCTTCCTCATCATCGTCTACTCGGTCGGATGTTGTGCCTTCAGAAACAACAGGGAAGACAATTCTTGGAAACGATACCCGTAATCGATCTTCAATGTAATCCAGGATAGGCCTAGAGAGATGTTGGAGGCTGCTTTCGAACCTTTCTACTGATTTCTTGCACACTGCATATATCAGCTTCTTTCTGCTGTTTTTTTAGGCGTACAGTGCTTTTTCTTCTTCTTCTTCTTCTTCTTCTTCTTCTTCTTCTTCTTCTTCTTCTTCTTCTTCTTCTTCTTCTTTTTCCTTGGATTTATACCTCTCTTGACACCATATTATGTTACTCCTATTTCTCGGGTATTTATTGTGACTTCATTGTGCACAGTTTATACTCTATTAATCTAGTTCCTGACTTCTTGTATGAGGCATGGGAGCTACCGCTTTAATCCACATTGTGTTCATGCAATTTAAATTGGCAACGATTATGTACATCTTCTTGGGAAAATTACACTTCACATCCCAAATTATTATGATTGTAATAAAAATATAAAAATATTTAGTATTACATCATATGTTTCAAATTATTGATGTATTCCTAATTTTTTCCAAGAGTCAAGCGGATGCGGTTGTGTTTAATTTATATGTTAGAGGCTATAACTATTAAATGATTTAGTTAAAACTTAAGAGTCTCCAATTAATTAAAAGTGAGCCACATCGCTTATCCATTGCCCGGATTTGGCTATCAAGACAACTTTATTAATATATTTATTAATAAAAAAAATTTGGAACATACCGTAATTAATGATAGATCAAGATATTTTTCAAAAAAAAAAAAGATAGTTCGAGATATTTTTCAAAAATAAAAATAAAAATGATAGTTCAATATATTTTTGTTACAATTTTAATCATTTGATATATAATATGTAAATGTTTCCTCAAGTATTGATTAAAAATTAAAATCATATTTGTAGCTCCAAGACTACCGTAGTTTTTGTATACATGTATGTGTGACATATGATATGTGTAAGGTTAAGTGGAATTGTAATAGCTGATTGATTGTCGATTCTAGGTTGGAAGTTGTCAAGTCTGATTGGATTAGAATTTTGGTTACAAATTCAAAAATGTTTTGAGTGATATATGATTATTTTGTGGTCATTGTAAGATAATAAAAATTAGTGGTGGACACGAAAAATTAAGTGAAGGGGCCACCTGTTTTTGATTAAAGGATATGTTGCAATTTGGTTACACCTGCCTTGACTATATTAATTCTGGTTTAAATATCTAAACGACTAAACCTGTCTTTATTTTCTCCTGGACCTGGTCAACATTATAATGATTTGAACTCGTATGCTCTTTGTTTTCCCCTTCTGGGTGGGTGTTTTCTGGGATTATATATATTTAATTTGTGTAACAGTGTAACATTCTATATTGGTGATTTTCAGCATACGTACGAACAATCACAATTTTTATATACAGTTTCGTATGTTTTGATTTAAGAAAAAAAATCGCATGTTATATTTCGTGCAATATGTATATTCATAAGCAAAATCTAGCCTCGTTGATATGCTTATGAGGATTTTAGTCTACAAATTGAACACATATTTAATATTTTAGAGGATGTGATCCGACAGTTCATATTATTTGGAATAAAAGATCAGCGAGTGATAGTTGAAAGTAGAAATTGAAGATCTGTCATTGTATTTGATGAAATCACCATTTACTATTTTTTATTAAATGAAATCCTCCATATCTGCAAATAATATATCATTATTACTGTTACATGCAAATTAATTAATTGTTAAGAATTAGGTTATTGAATCCATTATCGAAAAGAGTCGAATTATCTAGAGTTAATTAAACAACGGATGAAATCCTCTGCTACACTTTGTGCAATACTTGGTGCCACACAATTCAATTTATTAATATTTTTTCGGATTTTTAATTCAATTTCAATTTATTGTGTTTTAGTTTAATTTTACACTTATTAATTAGGGTTCATCCTACCCAATTAGGGTATATAATTATTTTTTTATGAAATAATCAATTATTAATTAGAAAATAAAATTTAATATTGAAAAATTAATTATATACCCTAATTGGGTAGGATGAACCATAAATAATAAGTGTAAAATTAAAATAAAGCATAATCAATTGAATTTAAATTAAAAAATAATAAAATAATAATAAATTGAATTATGTAGCACCACGTGTTGCACAAAGTGTAGCAGATTATTTCATCTGATTAAACAGTGATTCAATATTTTTGTAATTACAGTATTAGATTTAATTATATTGAGCGCCCCTATTCCTGATTAGTTGAGGTTGGGCCTAATGCAAGAAGTAAAATCTATATCTTCTAAAATTTGGATCAAAATGTAACATCCTTGAAATTGGCCCATTGAAAATGTAAATTATGAACTTATTAAAATAGGACAATTCTATTCACAACACCCCCTCCCCCTCCCCTCTCTTTTTTTCCTCACAACCCCATAGTAAATTTAATTAAGAATATGAGCAAAGGTCACGAGTTCGAATCTTCTCAATATAACAGGTCGGGTATGTGAATAAAAAAAATAAAAATATTATTTTGATAGACCTTTATACCCCTAAATGCACACTATTTAAAATCTTATTATAATAAAAATAAAACTAAATACCCATAACCCCACTCTTCATCGTAATTACATGGAAAAATACCCTAAAGTAGAGTTCCTTTCTTCGTCAATTCATTTCCAATTTCTCCAAATTCTATAATTGATTCCTCACACACCAACCGACCTTCACATTTGTTTTATATTCCAAAACCTTGATTAATTATAATTTTATTATTGCAGGATCATCAAACCGCGCCAAATTTAGAATTCTGATTAAATACTGCTAAGATAAATTATGATTGTTCAATTGATATAGAAAGATTGCTATCCACTAATTTCTCAACGATTCTTGCTATATTACATTGCTAGGTTTTTGCTTGCCATTCATCAATTTGACAAGTTCAATGGGAGAACAACTACAAAGAGTATACTGAGGTAGGAGGGGTGGGGAGGATGTACGAAGGTTATGCCTTAATAAGAATATCAGGAAAACTCTCCACGACGAACCAAAGTAGTAAGTGAAACAAGATAGATGAGCGATAAGAGAGCCCCCATTATCTAGGATAGGTGAGGCGAGAATAATGACTCATTCTATTTAAGATAGTTGAAGTCTAAATACATGGGAATAGGGGCATACCCCCAACTACAACACATGGAGACCAAAGATGGGTACAAACCATATGATACTTGACCTTCTATGTAGTCTAAAAGGTCAACCAAACTAACAACCTCACAGTTTGGGATGAGGGGTTATATTAGGTCAAAGCCCTAATCAGCATCGCTCAAAGTGCAATGGGGTGGGCCTCATTAAAACCTTACCATGAGAAAAAATCCATATGGAAAAAAATCATGGTAGAAGAAAGAGTACCCTATAAATCCAACAATCATGAACAAATATACAACAAAACTAACACAATCTTTGGTGTAGGCCAGAATGCACACTACTTCACTAGACAACTAAAAGAGTTATAACATCAAGCCTACTTAATTAGGTTATAGAAAATTCAAAGCTCAAACTCATAAAAACAGGGACATAGAATAACACTTAGAGGGCCTCCGTGGTTTGTGAGCATGCCAAAGCAATGAGTAGGATAATAGCCTAAGACCTAGACTCTAAAAAAATTATTAAGGACAAACAACTTGTCTTACCTTCTCACATGAGAAGAATGCATAAAGCATTTGATAGGTGTGCATAAAGATTGAACACCAAATTCTCCTCTTAGGTTTATTTGTTCTTTACTTTTGTTAAAATCATGATTATTATTGGGATGATTTTGTTTATTTATCTTAGCATGAGTAGCTAATCTATTTTTCACATGAGGATTTGAAAGTACTAGGGTTAAAAAAATGCATATTTATTATTCCTATTGAGTGTTTTGGTTTTAATTCTCTCTTCATATTATTATTTTGTATGGGTGTTGATTATTTAGCAACCAATTAGCATGCTTAAGTCTATTGATCCATAATTCATGAGTTTCAATAGAGGAATTTAAGAATCTAAAGCATGCTAACCAAGAATTTTCGAGAGAATTTAGGTTATTATGAGAGTTTGGAATCTTGAGAGCTCTTGATAACTACATCCTATAAATCTATCGGAGACGGTGATCTTAGAAGGTAGCTCACAACTTTTATACCTTGAGAGATGATTTAGGCTAGTTAAATGATTTCTCTAGAAAATTATAAACCTCAATGGAGCATTCAAATAGGATAGAGAACACGTCATTAATCCAAGGAAATTGAAGACCTCATGCACCTCTTTCTCTATCAATCCAATCTTGAAATCGTAGTTGTGGTTTATTTTGATAGTATTAACACTTTTATTTTATTTATACTTTTGTTGATTGCTAAATTGAACTCAATCTCAAATCCTTCGTCTAGATAACAAATATGAATCGATGTCATGCTACGTGCATGTTGAAATCTACTTTTTCCCTTGGACTCAACCCGTTTCATCGCTAGATTACACATGTGCACATTTGCACTTTGACGCGAAAAACTAAAATTTTCACATCAGCTACACATAGTATAATTTGTTATAATTATATAATTTAGATAAACGCGATCACCACTGCGTCAATAATACTCATCCCAAATTATCATTCATTTTTAGGTAGATGTCGGACGATGCACGTGCGTGGCGAGATGATGATCGTCAAGAATAAAATAATAATATTTTATTTTTACTGTTCCTGCTGAAAAAGCTCTGAATATATATTTTATCATCATTCAATAAAATGGTGTTCCTTTTTTATCATTATTATTATGAAAATCGGGCTTGATAGTTGTGGAGAGAGAAAAAGGGGGTGTGGATAGAATTGCCCCTTAAAATATCGACATCATTGGGCCTTATATTTGAGAAATCCGAATTTATTCCGGTGTTCAAATGGATTCCCATGTCAACAAGAGAAAATAAATTAAAATTCATTCCAAAACATCAATGGTGATGATCATTAATATTGAATTTTCCATGATGTAGAATCACTATAGATAGCCGAACAAGTGGAAAAATATTCAATACATTCTAGGTTTGGGCATTTATGGAATATGCAATAACGTTAATATAATTTAGTTTACATTATCCTATTTAATATAGATTTTTCGGTGATGTGCGGCTATTAGATATAGCTCAAGAAGTGGACAAGAATGCATTTTTCTTTAATGCATTCTAGGTTAATTTGGACCATTTATGTAATGATATATGTTAATATATTATAAAGTACTTGTATATTTATGTATAGTGATGCCTGCCGCTCTAATGAATTTCCAATGGAATATGAAGGAGATCAAGATTTACCACCTCTCGATACGGAAGAATAAAATGTGGAATGGCTATCTCAAAGCCAACTACAACAAAGAACGGAAGCTAATGCATGGAGAATGAGTATTGCTGATGCTATGTGGGAATCGTTGCCCATGTATATCGGCGATGGAAATGAAGATGATGAGACCGAAGATATGAATGATGAGTAATCAATTATTTTTTTGATTGACTATGGTATATTGCTATTTTATCAACAATTTGTGCACATTGTGTCCAATTTTTATAAACACTATGGATAACAATTTTTTTTATTGTTGTTGTATTTTTCTTTAACATTTTGTGTATCAATCAAGCATCGTACTAAACAAGTAAAACAAGATGGGAAATCAACATAATCGAAATAGACAAATAATTGTTCAACAAAATAGAAAACAAACTTCAAATTGTTCAACGACAGAATTTTTTTTTTAAAAAAAAAGATAAAGCCAGCGGCCACTGGGAAGCTTGGCTAAAGCACGAGCCCAGGGCCTCATACTTCCTCAAGCGAGCACACCTACACAACACATAATTACCTAAAATCAACATAATGCAAAAAACCATAACACATAAACTACAACAAACCCAACAACAATCCAAACAGTAAAAATTCAACAAAAATCCAACCAATCCAAACAGTACAAAAATCATCAAACATATCATTAAACATCAAACATAACATTAACATACACCAAATAATGTAGTTAACAAAAATATAATCCATGAAATGCAAAAAACTGTAACGCCCCAAACTACTCCGTTTGGCCACGTCACTTAACATACTCGTAACGCCCCAAACTACTCCGTTTGGCCACGTCACTTAACATATAATTCATTTACATGAATTTGCGTTCTCTTAATAAATTGAGCGGAAGCTAAGGTCGAACTGCATAATGGGGTATAACATCATAATTTCGAATATAAATTTTTTATCACAATTATAACATGCAACCTATCGAATCTACCCTGTCACACAACATAGTATTTAATGGAAGCATTGTGTAAGCCCATCCACATCATTCATACAATTATCTAACCTATCGGGCTCATAGGTCTTAAAAAACCCGCCCGTCTAGCACCCTAGTATAACCATCACAAAATTTAGGGTTCATCCGACATATATTTACACAACATAGGCTCCTAGGTCAATCGACCTGCCTTTAAATCATTGACATGTTATATCAAGTTAAATACAATCACAACTACAAAAATCGGACTAACCCCATTCCCAAAATTCGTTAATCATAAGATAAATAGAACGATCAATGGAATTATAATAATATGCATATTCAAAGACATGTAAAAGTAAACACAATCTTGTGAGGGTTCTCTTGTGTTCACAACGCTCCTACTCGTGCCTCAACTCCTCAACCTGAAATTCATTTAATGAATGGGGTGAGTATTTAACAACATACTCAGTGGGGAACACTGCAAACAGTTATAGCCAATTGCACAAATGAAAATATAACATATGTACTTTTCTTTACTCTGTGGAAACTAGTCTCAATCCCGCAGGGTCCAAACATCATGATGCCCCTGTTAATAAACGTCTTTGGCCCTGTATGTAGGGATGCCCACATGCTTATTATCCCCTAGGGAGGACATTAACAAGTCTATATCGATCCCGTAGGACCTCTGTATCGATCCCAAAGGATCTCTGTATTGCCTCGAAGGGTCTCACTCATACTTATACAATCAAAGCACAACAATAACTATAACTTTACACGTGTTCACAGTTTAGAGTAACCCCACCTTATGAGACGCTTTCAAAATCTCTTAACCTTTGAAATACTTCTTAACCGTGCACAAGTCGTCCACCTCGAACCCTAATACGTCACTAAGCACCTTTCAATTCCCTTTTTCATTTTAGATGTCGAGTTATTCAATTAAATCATAATTTGACCAAACACATGCTATACTTTGCCTTAAAATCTTCATACATATCCATATATACAATCATGGATATACAAACTCGTAACAGGATTTTGGACTCAAAATACACATTAAAACTCTTTGAAGCATTTAATCGAGCACATTACGTGCACCCATTTAAACCACATGAAACATGACTCAATTTAAATCCTTTAAACTCATAGTCCCAAATACAAACACCTCCATCCTAGGGCTCTAACATACATGAAAATTAACCCCAAACAACCATCACAACACCTCCAACCAACAATCAACATATCAAGGGAAAATTAGGGCAAAAATCATATCTTTAGCAACAATGAACCCTAGAGATTTCAATTTATCAACACATATAGCTTCAATGATATAAATAAACCATATGCTCAAGATATCGAAGCAAGAGGATCAATAGAATCGAAAAACCCCAAATTTTTGGATAACAAACCCTAGGTTCAAAACAACATGAAATTGGTGTTTAATCACCAAGAAGAAGAGGTATGAGGTTACCTTAGTTGATGGATGATGATGGTAGAATACACTCAAAAAGTTGAAGAATTTCTTGAGAGGGATGGAGGAAAAATCGCCCAAATAGAGAGAAGAAATGAAGAGGAATGAATAAGAGTAGTGCTTTAATAGATAGAAATCCGGAAAGAAAAAAGTGTCACAGCCCGCGCGACCGCGCATGAGGGCTCTCGGCCAAATGCTCCCCGCGACCGCGCAGGGCTGCGCCGGCGCGCACCTCGCCCGCTCTGCGGGCGCGCACCATCCTGCGGGCGCACGGCGTGTTCAATTCAACCCCCCGAACTAATTCGACTCCCGAACATTTCCAACTCCAATTAACTTTAAATTTTTTCAAAGCACTTTTAATACACACTGAAAAAGCAGGGGGCGTTGCCCCCTAGCCCCCATCGGGGCGCTTCGCCCCCTGAACCCCCGACGAGGTCGGCGTTAGGGTGTTCAAGATATGGCAAAACAAGATTAACTTTAACTACAATCATTCACTATCATATAACTCGACATCTTAGTATTTAAAATAGCAATCTATATTATACACTTAGCATAATGTCACCATGTGCTATGACGTATCGGTTCGAGTGGAATAACCTGCATTAAACAACGACATAATATACAAACATACCATCATTTTAAAATCATAATTAATATTCAAATAATATTATCATTTACCAAAATTATAATTTATAATTTAGCAAAAAGGATCGGAATATCACAAAAACAAACCATTAATTTTGAGGTGGTAGATGTGGTGGCGGATAGAAGACAATCCAAGCATCCCACTGAGCCTGTAAGGATGCAATTTGTTGATCCTACGTGTCAAACCGAGTGTTTATCTGCTGGGTATGTGTGTCAAACCTATCATGGATCTCCTGCCTCAGTGATCTAAAGGAGGTGTCAATATGATCCCGAAATGACGTGAAATCATTCTAGAATCGCGCATAGAAATCTCCAGACATTGTAGGAAGAGGTTGTTGTTCAGGTTGCTCTTCCTTCCTCTCTTCCTCTTCTTCTTCCTCCATATCTTTATATTCATTACACCGTTCATCACCACGAGTGGATGGGCCGGTATCAGGATCACCTTACCGCATGGCAAGCTCGGCATTTGTGTGCTTGCTCACACATTGCCTTTTAGCAGGGAGGAATAATGTGCACCGATCTTTAATAATCTGAGCTCCTTTGAGCTCACTAAAATCGATCGAATATGCCCTGATTTCATCATGCCCCTCCTGATACCCCGTCATGGCACTGAGAATCCCGAGATTATGTGCCAACCCCATCACAATAGGAGCAAACGAAGCATGCGTTCCTGTACGAGTCTGCATCTGCCATATAGCTGACCAAATGAAGTTTGAAATGCGGACTTTTGTGCCCCTCAACGCACAACACAACAAATACACCTTATTCGCGTTCACTTTGTTCGCCTGCTCCTTCCCCGACACATTATAAGTAAGGAATTTGTGCATAATTATCAATACCGGGTCTTGGATGTACCCATTGGATTTATCCGAATTACTCCAATTATAAAACCCAGTCAACTCATGCCAACCCTCTTCCACATTAAACGAGTTAGGTCTCTCCCGTTTTTCGCCAATAGGAAACCATAGTTTTCATTCTAGGTAAACTAATTTGGTAGTCTCTTTCATCCTAATCCCAAGCTTCTTGTGGTCATCAATCACATATATAGTAGACAAAAATTCATAACACAGAGACTCATAACCAGAATAATCAACATTCTTAGCATAATGTTCTAGCCCCAAAACCTTCAAATACTTGGTTACTTTTGCTACAATCTTCAAATCTTTCAACAAATCCCAATCCAAATAGCGAGGGTTGATAACCATAGATTTGTTAAATTTTGTATAAAGTTCACCATCTCATTCAGTTTTCAGATAAAATGGACACTCGTACCTTGTTGTGAAGTCCTCATGCTCGACTTCTTCGTGTGCCCTGATGTTGGGAATCTTCACGTGAGGAGACATGGTTGAGTGTTGGCAGTGGGGATGGGCTTCCAACAGTCGACGACTAGTGGACGAGCGGCGGCTGTGGGGATTTTTAGGATGAAATGTTTTTTTCGCCTGTTTTGAGATATTAGGGACCTGCTATGTCGATTTGGGGACTTTTTGCCTGTTTTAAATTATAATTTCCAGCGGCCGCTGGGTGCCAGCGGTCGCTGGGTGTGTTCGAACCGCGACTCCAGCGGCCGCTCGGCCCAGCGATCGCTGGGTTTGCTCGGGCCACCTTCCTAGCGGCCGCTAGCTTCCAGCGGGCACTAGGTTCCATTTTTTCCCAGGTGTGGTGATTGCTATGTTTCATCGATCGCTGGAAAAAGAAGGATTTCAAATCCATATTGAAATCGTCCAAAATCAATCCGAAATCCATATACAAAATCCGCCAGACTCTGCGTGGAGTTGGGAGACTCCATGTGGAGTCTATGAATTTATAAAATCCATAGACATTTTAAAGTCCAACAAAATTCATCCAAATCCGGATTGAATACACCCCCCTAAAACTTTATAAATTAAATTTCGGTTTAATTGAAAATGAAAATTGAATTTTGTTTAATTATAAAACCGAACCGATGTTGTTTTAAGTATTTCGGTTGGATTTCGGTTTATTCAATATTTGCGTAAAATGAGACAAAAACACCCCAGGCCACAACTATTAATTTATATCAAATAAACCCTCGCACTATTAATAATCCGAATGTGGACCCTCAAGTATTGGAAATCCCACATTACAAAAGTTTTTTTCCAAAATAAGTAGGATATTTATGATTTTTTAAGACTGTTTTTATTCATAAAATTTGATCTTTGCATTTCATCCATTTTCTACATTTTATATTTTATTTTGCACATCACACAAACACATGTTTTTACCATTCACTCTAAAAAAACATAACACAAGCAAAATTACTTGTGTTTGAAATCTAATTAACACACATTCGGAATCCGAATGAGTAATATGTTTTCGAACATAACTGATTTTCAAAAATTAATTTCTGAACACTCTTTACTCTGTTCGGACTGTAATTTTCAAATGACTCGCAATGGGAAGCCGTTTCTAAGTGTCTGTAAACATTACGGTTTTGTTTTTTTAAACAACAATGACCATTTATTCTTCATTTTCAACAATTTGAAGTTTTTTAGTGTTCTAATTTACAAATTCTGCAATGAAAGTCGCTTGTTTCTTCTTCACTTTCAATAGTTATGATGCAAATTTTTCAATAGTTCGAAGTTTTTGCAGTTTCCTCGATCTCTGCTGGTGGTTTGAACGGATTTGCAACATTTAAATGTTTTCACTTTTTTTTGCCAAGAAGATAGTGGCGGCTGGTGCAAAGAAGAAGATGATCGGTCGATTCCGCTACCACATTTTCTCGGGTTCTTCCTGCTACTGGGAAAGAAGAAGATGATCGACAATTTTTAATATTTTGTTTTGTTTTATTTTTTTATTTGTGGTGTGAAGAGTAATTTATGCGGTGTATGAAAGTAAATTAAATGGTATTTAAAAAAAATTAAATTCTTCATTTATTCTTTTTTTTTTAATTTATAATGCAAATAGTAAATTTCATGGTGAAAATTGAAACACCCTTTTTTAATTGTTTTACTTTGATATTGAGCAGAAAAAAAAAAAAAAAAAAAAACAATTGGAACAAAGGAAAGGAGATAGAAGGATTTGTTGAACTTAATTGATTTGGTCTTATATGTAATTATTGTGATGAATTCTTCTTGTATTAAGTGACTATTTGCATTACTAGTTTTATTTTTTTGCACCACAAAATAAATAAATAAAAATAAAATAGTTGTGAAGTTACTTCAATACTCTTTTATTACTTGGTCATGCCATTAAAATTACTCAATGCATCACAAATTCAAAACTAAAAATAAAATAAAAAATAAAACAAACTAATTGAAGTATTTATCAACGTCTAATAGTTTATTAGAAGTATTAGATGCTAATATGAGTGTATTGATCGAAAATAATAGAGTTTAGAATGTGTTGTGAATGTTTTTTTGTTAGATCACGATTCGTTCGAATTGAAAATTTTGAACGTTTTGGAGTGGTTCGAACTCCATTTTTTGAACATCACTTGGAGAAAAAATGGAGTTTAGGGCGTTAGAATTTGAATTTTCGAACATATTGGAGTTGTTCGAACTTTAATTTTTGAACGTAGTTCGTTTGAAAAATATTTACTAACACTCTTGCCCCCTGAAATTTTCTAAGTGTCGTTCAAACTTTAATTTTTGAATAAATGAGGATTGTCCAAATTTTAGTTTTCGAATAAATCAGAGTTGTTCAAACTTTAGTTTTCGAACCAACTTTTTCCCTAAGTATTGGGGTCGTTTGAATTAATATTCTCGAACAAGGCAAACATGTTCGAAATTGTGTTTCAGAACTTTTTTTTTTTGTTTTTTTTTTCCAAGTAAAACAAATATTTTTTGAGTGAAGGTTACTAGTATAAATGTGTGTGGTGCAAACAGTAAAATTTATAATACATAATAGGGCTGAAAATCAAACCAAATAGCTCAAAACTCGGCTCGTGTTCGTTCGTTAAAAGCTCATTCGAGCCCGATTCGATAAGCATTTCAAACAAGCTTGAACATACGTATGTTCGGGCTCGGCTCGACTCATTTACACCCATAAATGCATTGAGTAAACGAAGTGCAAATAATAAAATCAGTAATGTAAATAAAATTTCCTATAATTTATAGGTTAAACTTTAAAGACAATATTGTGAAACTAGCGTAACATTCAATAAGTTATTATTTGTTTGTTATTTATTGTATTTTAAAAATATTTTAGATATGATATTTTCGGAGATTATCTTATTTTTCATTTATGTTTTAGTTCTATCTATTTATACATATATTAAAGCAAAATTGTCATAAACATAAATCAGTCAAAACTTTGTTAAAAGAAAATTGTTTTTCCGAAAATTAATGCAAGCAGATTTGTAGCCTAGTTGGTTGAGATGTGTCCACGTTCGATTCCTCATTTCACAGCAAACACACTCCCGGGCTGCATCTCTCATTCAATTTTTAACTTTTTAGATTTTTTAAACAAAAAAATACCACTACAACATTCATGAACAATGGTTAACAACTATTAACATCTTTATAACAATTAACAACCTTTCATATCTTTAATTTTTATATTGTCTAAATAAAAAAATATCATTAAAACTAAATAAAATGTCCATAGAAAATATTTATATTTTTAATTTTTTTTAATTATACTACTACTTATGGTTTAAACAATCATATTTTTAACTTTTACATTTTTTTTAAATAAAAATCTCCAAAACATTCATAGATAATAATTAACAACCATTCACATATTTAACCATTTAGATTTACTAAATATAAAATATCACAAAAACATAACAAAATATGTCAATGGGAAATATTTAAATTTTTATTTTTAAAATTCTAATACTACTCATGGTGTAAAGATTTATATTAACTTTTTAGATTTTGTTAAATAAAAAAACACTGATCACCAAAATACCAATAGATAACAATTAACAACCATTCACATCTATAATTTTTTAAATTTTCTTAAAAAAACCACAAAAACATAAGAAAATGCCCATCGAAAATATTTGAATTTTCAATTTTTTTTAATTATAATACTATTTTTGGTGTAATGTGATGATTTATTATATAATTAATGTGTAATTTGAATTGCAACCATTTCAATTTTTTATTTTTTTAATTATAATGCTACTCATGTTGTAAATATAGGGACAAACGCATTTAATGGGGAAAAAAGATAAAAGAGCCCAATTCATTTAAAACAAAATAATGTAGATTTGAATTTTTTTTATTCTAACTAATATATTTTTGATGGTGCTTATGAAATTTTCCGCATATGTTGGACAACACTCTACATTAGACAATTAAAATTATTAATTTTTCACAAACTGTAACTTATGATTCTACTCGCTTATCATGTAATCAAAGATGTTTATAATTAATGGGAGCTTTTAATGAGAGATAAAAAAATTAAAAATAAAATCACCCAAAAAAGAAAACTGATGATAATAATAATAATAATAATAATAATAATAATAATAATAATAATAATAATAATAATAATAATAATAATAATAATAATAAGGGATAATTACACTTTTAGTCCCACTAGAATAGGGTCAAAACACTTTTGGTCCCATATCTTTCGTTTTTAGTCCCATAGTTTATTAGCTCGACATTTTTGGTCCCAAGTGTTTTTTTTTTTTCCGACACTTTTGGTCCCAAGTGTTTTTTTTTCTACATTTTTAGTCCCAAGTATAGTATGTGTGTGTGTGTGTGTATTTATTCAAAGGACCTTTTGTCTTCATTTTTTCAGCAAATTATTAAGAAAAAAAGAGGAAAATATCTAGCAAAAAATCTAACATAATATTTCAAAAAAATTTAGCAAAATAATCAACAAAATATCAAGTAAAATGCCCAATAAATATCCAGTAAAATGCGAATTAATTTCATTTGTGGTCCCACCGAACACACCCGAATTTTTTGACATCAAATGTAGTCCTGTTCGATTAAAATTCTCAAATTTAGTCCCATTTTTTTAACGGAGCAGTCAAATATAGATGGGGCCTCCACGTGAGTTGCACGGAAGAGTAAATTTAACTTTTGGTCCCACTGGACACACCTGAATCCGCAAATGATTCCAAAATTGATGAAATAATTAATTAATAAGAAAAATATTAATGATTAATGGCATAATTAATGTTTTGTTGATCTTGCCTAAAAATGTCACAAAAATTTAATTACTTAATTTTCATCAAAATAATAATTTATCCTTAATTTTACTCAATTGACTAATACATGGTTAAATTGACAATATTAAAAGAAATAGGTAAAATTCAAAAAATAAAATAAAAATACAAAGCTTTGTTTTGTTTTGTTTTGTACTATTAGGCCTATTATTTATTTTCATGTATAGGTAATTATAAAACTAAAAGGACAATTTTTACTAGATATTTCTTCTTGATTTCATTTTGTTAATAAATAGATAAAATAAATAATAATTAATAAATATTAATTATTAATTACAAACAATAACTATTTGTGTTGTTAGTCAAAATAGTTTATAATTATTATTAATTAGATTATAATAAAAATAAAAAAAATTAATTGTTAATGGCAAAATGCATAACAAAATCATTTCAACTTCTTACCAATATACGGTTTTTGTTCATTAAAATTCTCGACAAAATATACGGAAAAAACGTTGAAAAAACATATAAGAAAATATATACTATTAGTTTTAGGACTAAAAATGTAGAAAAAAAAACTTGGGACCAAAAGTGTCGAAAAAAAATACTTGGGACCAAAAGTGTCGAAAAAAAAACACTTGGGACAAAAAATGTCGAGCTAATAAATTGTGGGACCAAAAACGAAACATATGAGACCAAAAGTGTTTTGACCCTATTCTAGTGGGACTAAAAATGAAATTATCCCTAATAATAATAATAGGCAAAGTTTTCCATGCATGGGGTGCAAATAAGCCTTATTTCAGACGGGCGGGTCAAAAATGCGGGTCAACCCGCTTTGACCCGGGTCAACGCGTGTCAACCCGCGTTGACCGGGTCAACCCATAAAAAAAAAATTCTGTAAAAGCAGTATCAACAGTAACATTAAAAGGTATCATTCAAAATTCGAAAAGTATCACCTGTATCATTAAAAAGTAAGGCCTCTGCTACTTATTTTGGGGGTGTTTTTAGGGGTTTATTTTGTATGTTTTAGGATTTTTGGGGGTGTTTTTAGGGGTTTATTTTGTGTTTTTAGGGAGGTGTTTTTAGGGTTTTTTATTGTATTTTTTAGGGTTTTATTTTGTGTTTTTAGGGTTTTTTGGGGGTGTTTTTAGGGTTTTATATTGTATTTTTTGGGATTTTATTTTGTGTTTTTAGGGTTTTTTGGGGGGGTGTTTTTAGGGGTTTATTTTGTATTTTTAGGGGGGGTGTTTTTAGAGTTTTTTTATTATATTTTTTAGGATTTTATTTTGTGTTTTTAGGATTTTTTTGGGGGGGGTGTTTTTAGGGTTTAATTTTGTTTTTTTAGGATTTATTAATTTCATTTTAGGGTATAAATTTATATTTATTTCAAACAAACTATATCAATTAGCTTTAATTTTAGGGTTCACTAATTTAATTTTATGGTATAAATTTTGTTAGAAAAAAAAAACAAAGAAAATCAAAAAAAAAAAAGAAAAAAACGCCAGAAAAAAAAAAAGAAAAAAAAAAAGACAGGCGCGTGGGCCCCACACGGCACGCGCGCCGCACGTGGCACCACGCGCCTGCCTGATGGCTGCCGCATGGGAGGGGTGGTGCACCGAAAACCACCCCATAATAATATGGGTTTAGTTGTTGACATCAGTCTTTAATTTATATTTATTTAATTTTTAATCAAGTTTTAAGTTGGGCCTATGGGGTAAATACCACCGTCAAATATTATTTTAGTTATTTTTAAATATTGAAACGTGTTTAGAATTTCCCCGGCAGTATTACAGGAAAGCCCATCCTGTTGATCCGGGCCGACTGACCCAATGTTGGTCCGGACCGGGTAGGGCACATTTGTGGGGCCCAGCCCATCCCAATCGACTAGCGCCAGAAAACAAATGGCGGGAAAAGGGAAGAACATAATTGTAGTAGTAAGCTACTAGGGTTTCAACCAGATCGAAATTGACCATTCTGCGAATTCGTAATGCCGACGTACAATATTAGGGGTATCAATGTGGATTTCCCTTTCGAGGCCTACGATTGTTAGCTTCTTTACATGGATAAAGTCATCCAATCTCTTCAAAACGTATGAAAATTATATGTTTCGGGTTTATTTTCTTTATTTGAATATTGTTCTATTGAACATTTTGTTTGAAGGTATTCTGAACGGGGAAAATCAGCGAAAATGTTGGTTCTGGGCTTGAATAATCCATGTGTTTGATTCTACTGACTGAAATAGAAAAAAAGTGGTAAAATTGGATGTTTTTGAACTGATTAGTCTAATATCTGGAAGTCTTTTATGATTAGCAGGTTTTATGCAAGTATCACATGTTCATATGAGGTTAAGTCACACAACATTTTATGCTATTACAAAAGAAAATTCCGAATTTAGATGCACACGCTCTTTAATTGTGTGAAAAAAACTGCTTCTTGCTCAGTTTTATGACGACAAAGTTTCTGATATTTTAGTTGTAGAAAAATGTTTCTTGATAAATTTTTAGTTGACTTTTATTTTGCCATTTACTCGGTTACTTTGCAGCAAAATTACACACAGTCCCTTAAGGCTTGTTTACTTCAAGGATTTACAATTGAGTGGATAAATAGTTTAGATGATAGGATGGATAAATCATATCCCACCCCCTCTTTAGATGGGATACATATCCCACATATAAGCACACAAAGCTCATTTATCACGAGCCTTGAGTTATCCACCATTTTAATATCATGCAAAATAAACATAAGATATAGTTGGATAACTTATTAATCAACTCTTATTCATCAAAGCAAACAAGGCCTTATAGTTTTAGAAGAGATATCAGCCATTCCCATAACCTTTTGATAAAATATAGTAAGTGGAAATGTTTGTTATTAAGGATCTGATTGCATAGCTGGAATGACGGTCTTTAAGAGTGTATCCTTTCATATTCCTATTTTTGTTTCACTGAGGTGTTTCTTAAGCATAACTAGTAAATTGCTTCTGTATTCTATTTACTGGTTCAATATTCACTTGTTTCATGATATCCTGAAGTTTACACTTTTTTATTAAGTAATCTAAATAGCGACGCCATGCAAAATTTCCTAAAAAATTCCACTTTCCACTTGTGTTTCAATTTCTACAATGACAGAAATGTAATGCATTATTGGAGAGTCCAACTGGAACGGGAAAGACATTATGCCTTCTCTGCGCCACATTGGCTTGGAGAAGAAGTTTGGGTGAATTCTCGAGAGGTCGGAGTGAAAGAAGTAACACCAGAGGAAGTCAGTTTGTAGATGAAGATCTGCCTCAATCCCAATCTTCTCAATTTCCCACAATAATTTATGCATCTCGCACCCACAGCCAGATTAAACAAGTGATTAAAGAATTAAAGAGGTCCAACTACAGGTCAGGTCCATTCCACTGCTTCTGCTCCAATTACATTATTCTTTGGTTTTAGTGGCTGATGGCTATAAGCGCTTGTAAGGCTGTTTCTTAGAAAGTCACTCTATTGAGAATGGGTTTCCGTGAATTTTTTTGACATGTTTTCAATTAACTTTCAGAAGATCTTCATTATCTGCATACCTGATGGATGACTGAGTATGGTAATATAGTATATTGAGACACCTTTTCCCAATAAGTATGGAGATGCTTCTTTGTCTTATCAAAATCTAGAAGTCCTTGAAGAAAGAAAATCCACATTCTAAACATTTGCTGATTAGGTATTAATATTTCTTGGTAGTGAAAAATTTGTTCCCAGGAATTATTCTGCATGAGTGATCATTGTTGACTCTTCTTGAAACCATAAATCAAAGATGAAGCTTATTAGTCTTTCATAAGTAGTGCTTCAAATATAAAGGATTAAGCTAAAACGGAAAGATAGTTTGAGTAGCCTCTTGATTGACTTTAGGACTGAAAGAATCTGGTAGAAAAGGAAGTGGCAGCAAGCTTTATCACACTTCTAGTACCTTTATATTTAGACTGCTTGTGGTACTCAGTACTGTGGCTTTTGCTAAGATACTTTTGCAACAGGCTCATATCTATTTTATTCATTGAAGTAATGGTGATGATATGCTGGTTGACGGTAGTTGGGACTTGGGAGCACCAACTAGCATACAACTTTTAGTTTTTGCTTTCTGGGGAGGCTTGGAGGTCCAATCCCTTTTCTTTTGCTTAATACTGGCTTATCACCGTTGACATCTGATACTGATTTGCTAGTTCTTATTACATTGATGCTTCTTAAACTTACTGACCTCATATATATATATATATATTTGATAAAACTAAGCTGTCTTTGTGGAATAATGTGTTTCATATATATATATATATACATACATATTTATATATGGGAATATGCTAAAAAATATATAGTAGATTAACTTAATGACTTAATATTCAGGCCCAATATGGTGGTGTTAGGATCTCGAGAGCAATTATGCATTCATGAGCAAGTAAGTCTACTTCGTGGAAAGGCGCAAACAAATGCTTGCCATGCCCTATGCAAAAAGCGCACAAAGCGATTTTGTTCTCATTTCTCACGTGTTGCAGGTACGCCGCAGTTTGGCTTTGTTCAAACGCAAACGTGACAATCATCATATGAACTATATGACTAAGATTAATAGATCATCAGTACCCTCAGCGATGTGATGTATTGGTCAATAGTAAGCTTATTTGGAATCTCTTGGAAGACATTGTCCAGCTATTTATGATTAATATTTTGTAGTCCATATATATATATATTCTTGGAAATTATCAGGCAAAAAAGCTATTAGAGCTATGCCATCTGACATAAATATCAGTTATAGATATGGCAGTACATGCAAAAGAAAAAGGATCAGATAGGACCTACTTATTGATTATGTTAACGAGTGTTATGGTCCATTTATGATGCGCCTGCTATTCATTTTGTGCTGCATTAATTTGTTTCTTGTCTAATTCAGAATTCGTGAAGAAGAATCCTGGTATTGGAGATGATCCAATTGATATTGAGGACATTGTCAGTATTGGAAGAAGCTCGGGATCGTAGGTTTCTGGTTTTAATTGTTATTTATACCAGAAACTTGGTCAAGTTTAACTTAACAATGATTGTTCAATCTCAGGTGCCCTTATTATCTATCACGGGAGCTCCATAAGGATGTTGACATCTTATTTGCACCTTACAACTATCTTATTGATTGTGGAAATCGAAAATCTCTAAAAATTGAGTGGAATAAGTGCATCCTTATTTTTGATGAAGCTCACAACTTAGTACGTATGAACTCCTTGACTTTTGGAACACGCCATCTTCCCCTGTCCCCACTTTTTTTATATAATATTCATCAATCTGCTAAGCTCCATTTAGGTTGGATTTGGTGCTATTGTGCTAAAAGTTCAAAACTTATATTAACAAAGGCATTGAACTTGCTTGATATCCTTTTTTCCCATATTGATCAAGTTTTTTAGTCACCAAACTCATACATTCATGTATTTATTTGAAGTTCTCCAAATTCTCCCATCAATCAAATCCTTCTATCTGAAAGCAACCTTTTTTTGGAGATTGCAATGACTAATATACATTTAAGTCAGATGACTGTGAGAACAGTTTGTTGTACAAGCTTCACTGCTGACAAGTCCTTTTCTAATGCAGGAAAGCTTATGTGCTGATGCTGCCTCATTTGACTTGCCTTCAGGTCTTTTGACAGCTTGCATATCAGAGGCAAAAAACTGCATTGATCTTTCTGTTGCTAGGAGAGACACTTCTAATGATCAATCTTGTAGTCCAGATAATTTTGCTATTCTCAGAGGTATAGCAGAGCTTTTGCTTAATGTTTCCCTCATGAGTAGTATGTGATTGTTGAATATGTGATTCTCCTAATCCTAAACATGTATCTGTGTTTCTCATCTGAGTTTCATTTTCTGCTTCAATCATGATGTGATGGAATTTTATTCTTTTCGGGTTATGGCACGTTAAACTTGATCTTTTCATTTCATTTTTTTTTTCTACCTTCTGTGATCTCTGACATTCTATTCCCAAGTTTTAGGATATCATTATATTGTCATTATGGTGTTCCTGCAGCACTTCTTTTAAAGCTTGAGAAGATAATAGCTGAGGTGCCAATTGAATCCAAGGAATCAGGTTTTACAAAGGATGGGCCTTATATTTATGAGCTACTATCTGAGCTAAATATCACTCAGCAAACTGCCAACATGCTCATGGGTATCATTGAGAAAGCATGTGCACTTCTTGAAGAAGGTACCTGATACCTCCAGTGGTTACCACCGTTGACTTACAAAATCTTTCTTTACATTTCTACATTTCACATTTATAACATCCTGTGACAATATTGGGACGTGATTTCTTGGCCAACTTTTCTCTTAAAAAAGTTTATTTGAGTGGCTTTGGTCTGGGACTCTGTCAGTCTTCAATTTTTGGCGTTACTCTGAATAGTAATGGAATCAACCATATTTGCAATCTTAGGCTGAGGTGTTTTCACAATTTGTTAATACCCTATGCTAGCACACTCTCTGTTGCCTTTGCTCCTTTTTTTGAAATACTTTATCCAAGTGTTTTTTTTTTCCTGTCACTCTCCCAGTAAAATGATCCAGTACACAATCTTATTCTCAAATCATTTTGAAAATATCATTTATATGAAAATGAGAACAAATGCATATGCAAAAAACCAAGCATCATTGAAGCTTGTTTCAATGTATGCTAACATAGCCAATCATCATCATACAAATGCGTGCAAATAAAATTTTCTCTCTTGCTATCTCCTCTTTCTATAAATAAGACACAATGTATGCTCTAAGATGCGGAATTTAGCTCTCTTGGTGATTCTGTCACTGATATTTAAGTTCCAATCTTCTGACTTTTCCCTCAGATGCAAATGCCACTGTAAGTGGAGGATCACATAAAAACAAATGGTACGGTTTGCAGGCTTGAAAGCATGGGTGATATCCTTGGATTGATTTTCAAGGATAATGGTATTGCTCATGCTCAATATTATCGTGTAAGTTATATCAGTTGATTTTCTCAGATAATTTAAGTCAATACAAGCTGTGCTTTTGTTCATGCTGTCTTGCTGAGACATTTCTCTATCGTGATCGATTGCTTTGACATTTGACAGGTTCACATCCAGGATGTTGAAGCTAGTTCTACTGATTCCATTAGAGGTAGTCCATGGGTTTCCTTTATGTGAAAAATGGAGATAATTTTTTGGCCTAGTAATTCTGACAATTTTTATTCTCCAGTTTGTTGAAGTCCATGTTTTTTCTTGAATTTTGGTGATTAACATTGCCTAATGCCTAGTGCATTTTCTGCCTTCTCATAACTTATAAGGATTAGTTTTCAAGGTTATCAAAATAGTTAAATATTGGTTTTCTTTTAAAAAAAAAAAAACCCCACTGAAGGTAGAAAAATGCATTGAATTTATTCCTACGGTTTCTTCGTGCAGCTAATCATAGTCTAGGCATTGTACTGCATGTCATCTAAGTTGCTGTAGAAGAATTGCCATTTTGTTGGTTTTCTTTCTCTAAAACAACACAGTCCCTATAGATTGGGAGATTGAAAATTAAGGCGCATATATCATTTAAAAAGTTTGTATTTGCTAATGGATTTCTAACCCTGCTAAACTCATGTGAAGTGACGTGAAAAATCAGAACCTATCATGATTAGATCACTGAAACTGTACTTTGTCATCAGTAATTGGTTTATGTAATTTATTTTCTTGTTAGCAATACACATTAAAACAGTTCTATTTTTTTACTTTTAACCTCGACTTTTTAAGTTATTTTGAATATTCTGCATCATATTTTTGTTGAATTGTTACTGCTACTTTTGAGCGACCATATTATTGTCTACTAGCTAAATCAAAATTTGAAGGATAAAATTGTCTTCTGCAGTTTCCTTTCTTCTGCGATTTACTAGAATATTAAACATCTATTTTCACATCTTTCATCATGAAACTGAAACTTGAGAATTTTAACATCAAATGAAGAAAAAGGTTCTGGTTTTTTTTAAACATTATTTTTGAATGAAACTATCATATCCTGTGGACACAAATAACTAGAGCTATTACTTATAGTTGGTAAGGTCTTAGAATGAAGGAACATGACATGTAAAAAAGGATTGTAATCTACATATTCAGGTTAATACTTACTACTACTAATATTAAACGTTTGGAACTTCTTGCCTACACCCGTGAAATGGGATGAAAAGAATACATTTGTTATGTTTTACGTGAGAGTTTGAATATGTTCATTGATATCCTCCCACGCATGCGTATGTAAGTGTATGCATGGCTCATGCACTTTCGAAGGAATATTTAAGTAATGTGCATGCTTATGCACGGTGATATCTTCTTGCCATCTCTTGGCCAGATTGTACATTTTCTGATATACTTAAAATGAGTTCACAAGTCCTCATCTAGAGTTTCTGATTTTTCTAAATCGGGAAAGGACAAAAATGGTGAAAGTAGGTGGTTGTTCATCCTGTACTATGATTTATACTAATGTGTAGCTTTGGCTCTTTCATTTGCAAATACAATACATTGTGATTGATATTCATGAATTTCCCTCAACATTGATAATTAGGAAAACATCTAGAACTCTGAGCTGGTGGTGCTTCAATCCTGGAATTGCCATGGAAGAGTTCTCCAGGCTTGGTGTTAGATCTATTATTTTGACATCTGGTACATTATCACCAATGGATTCATTTGCAGACAAATTGAAGTTGTGAGTGATTAACAATCAATGGAGTTATATCTCATAATCATGTTGATGAGATTGCTTTCAAAGAGAGAAATATTCATTGGTGTTTGCTGTTGCAGAGAGTCCCCTATCCGTTTGGAGAATCCTCATGTTATATCAGGAAATCAGATATGGACTGGCGTTACACCAGTTGGGCCATCTGGTTATTCTTTCAATTCTTCATATCGCAGCCGAGGTTTGATAGAGTACAAGTTGGAGTTGGGCAATGCCACTGGTATGATAGCCTCTACACAATAAGATTCAAATTGTGTTGCTGTATCCGTCAAAGTTGTTAGGCAATATTTTACAGACAGTCACTAAATTGGAGTTTTTGCATCAGTCAACTTTGCTCGAATTGTACCAGATGGATTGCTTGTATTTTTCCCATCTTACTACCTTTTGGAGCAATGCATTAGCTGCTGGAAAACTATGGTAACCTATCTTATGTCAAGATAAATTGTTCTATCTCTATTTCTGTTTTATTAAAAAAGCTTCTTTATTTACAGGATCAACAAAATTTATCCAATTCAACAACAGTTTGGGAAAGAATCTGCAAGCATAAGTTACCGGTTGTGGAACCTAGGCAATCCTCACTTTTTCCTTTAGCGATTGATGTAAGTTGCCTAAATGCAGATTTGAGGTTTTTACTATATTAAGCTCGCTTATTAGGATTTATAGCTGGTCTCTGACTCTCTGTCTCCTTTGTCAGGATTACATGACAAAGTTAAAGGAAAACTCTTCTGGCACAGTTTTTTTTTGCGGTGTGCCGTGGCAACGTATGAGTACATCTATACATTCTATGCTGTTATGTAATGAAGCTCTCGCAAGACAATTTTCAATATGCAACATTTAATTGTTCACAAAGGGGATGTATTCAAGAGTTTAGCAATTATAGGCTACATTGATAAAAAGCTTCAATTATTAATCAGTAATTGTGTGAGATGGTATAAGATTCCATTATATGTCGTCAAAGCTGGCAAGTTTAACTACTAAACTCAGCTGGGCTGTCTTATTAGTTTTACTGGTGAAATATCAGCTACTTTTTATTCTTAAAAAAATTTAAGTAGCTTTATAACCTTTTCCAGTTTTACTCTGAGTAATATTCCTTCTTCTGTCCCATGAGATCATTCCTAATTCCACAGTTGGCATGCAAGCGACATGATTTATTGTTCCATCATATTTATAGGTGAGTGAAGGATTAGATTTCGCTGACCATGCTGGCAGAGCTGTAGTCATCACTGGGTTGCCATTTGCTACCTTAACTGATTCTAAGGTTTGTCCTAAGTGCTATTTTTCGTTGTACTCATGTGTCTGTAGCTATACAATGTTATAATTACAATTTACAAGACTTTCCGTTGACATTACCAAGTGATAGGCTGTCTGAATGTGCCTCCAAAATCAACTTTCACGAACTTATGCAACCATTATGAGATCGCTAACATAGGCTGGCTTTAAGATAGGGAGTTTGGTGTAGAATTGGTCTCTGATATTTTTTTAATGTAATTTTGGACATTTCTTTAGCAAAAAAGGTATAGTCTTAACAGGGTTTATTATTTCAACGTTTCACCAGTCCTTTGTCTTGAAAAACAGGAAGGGTTTTTGAGGGTCGAGAGAATATTTATAGGTGTATAACAGTGTTAAGTTTAGAGTAGCTTGATGTGTGTCAATCATAATGAGTTTAAAGCCTATCTGTATCAGGTTTAGGTAGAAACTGGAGTTCTATTTTCTAGATTGGATGATATTTTTACTGCTTATCCTATAATAATGAAATCTATCCATTTCTTATAAAATAATGAGTTTCTCATTTTGGCAAACACAAAGTTTGAGCAAGAAACTTCACATATTGTGTATTAAAATTTTAGAATGCTTCCTTATAATCATGGCAACCTTTTTCTATTATGACTAATGTGTAAAAGCATTGTCATCTTTACATCTTCAAAAGATCTAATCCGAAGACAAATCTTTAAAAGGATTCTCTTTCAGCATGATGCGTCTTCAAATTTTTGGTTTGTTCATTATCTTATCTCATGCATGAAGTGCAGTTATGGTGAGTGCAAGCATAAATATACATTTATATATTCATCAAATATGTCAAAATACCTTCCATTTCTTTCTTATGTTTACTTATTCGATTCATTTACAATTCCTACTATTTAAATCTGTTGAGAAATTTTCTGTGTGAATGGCTTGAGGCAGGTTCGTCTGAAACGTGAATACTTGGATCAGCAGGCACATTCACGGAAGTCTACAAACAAGGTAGCGTGCATCCTAATGAACAAAATGAAGTTGTACTGTTCTCATATTCAGAAATATATCTTTTACGTGTAAATATTAGGAAATGGTTCTAATGACACTGTGAATGGACAGGGTCTCACAGGAGAAGAGTGGTATTCTCAGCAAGCTTCACGGGCTATAAATCAGGCCATTGGCCGTGTCATTCGTCACCGGCATGATTATGGATCAATCATTTTATGTGATGAGAGGTGTTTTTTTGTCATTAAATGTATGCTTGATCCTGAAACATCTTGTGGATATCTAATTATATGTTGAAATTTTCTGTTTCAACTGAAGAGCTATGCTTCTCAATTAGAGTGAAATAATTTAATTTTTTTTTTGGTTGATCTTCTTCGAAATTTTAATCTAGGTATTTCATCATTCATTGCATGCTTGATGATGAAACTTATTGTGAAAAGTTAATTATCTGTTTACATGCTTTGTCTTTGTTTATCTTTTTCAAAATTTTACACTAGGTACATTATTAAGATTTGGTGTATAATCCAGAATCATTAGGTCTGCACCATGTGTCTTTCTAGCAATAATGGTTGAATACATGGAGCATTACCGTTGCTGCCAATCCATGAACTATTTTAGCAGCATTTGCTGAAATCACGTGTTTCATTGACATGTTCTCTTGTAGTCCCAATCTTTGTATTTCCTGGATATAATTATTGACAGTTATATAATGGGTTGGTTAACATGTCCCACAGACACATGTTTAAGGACATACTGGAAGGTCTAACAAATACCTTTTGTCTTTGTAGTAAATAGGTTCAGGCAGTCTAATCGCCAATCTCAAATATCATCATGGATACGACCCTATGTCAAAGTGCGGTTTGTCTGTTATGCTTTATTCACCTTTATTTCTTCACATCTAGTTAATGCTGTTATTATTTAAGTCTCTGCAATTTGTATTTGCAGTGTTACTCCAAATTTGGTGATGTAGTTTACACATTAACTCGATTTTTTCGAGATGGTCAAACATATTGTCCTCCAAAGCTTGAATATGCGCCAAACGAAGATCAAGGTATAATGTTTGTATGTTAGTGAATGTTCAAGTGCCTTTGATTTTTTTGTGCTTCCCATGCCTTCTATAGCAATCTCAAGTTCTTGTTTATGTGAAATACATGTTGAGCATTATTTTGCCTTCATGCTTGATGGTTAACGATCTTGCTGGGAAATGCGGAGATCTAGCACTTAACAAAGTAATACAATCCTATATTGTAGAAAATATCTATGTCCTATGCAATATCAAAAAAGTAGCCAGCAAATTCAGAGCGTGGGTGTTGCCTTTATTTGCTTTATAATAACTAATTTGTAGCAGTCATATTCCTAAACTACTACTCTTAGATTTTAGCAACTTGAATACTATGAGAGCACTTCAGACATGGATGGGTTCAAATGATGAAGGTCAAAACATTGGAGGGCTGGGAGGGTGATATAGAGTACGATTTGCTTGCTTGGTGGGAGAAATGGATTTGGTAGCAGATGGTGGTGGAAGTAGAAAAAATATTAGTCCCTGAAATGAATAGAGGAGTTGAGGGCAGTGGCCAGTTCATCAAAAATAGATAGAATGGCTAAAGCGAGAAATTGTGAACTCTAGAAACCTAAAAATAAAAATTAGCACATTGGAAGGAAAAAGCAGGTGAGCAGCGGGAGGGATAATACGTGGCGGACTAGGTTTTCTGCTTTTCGCCTTCTCTATTTTTTCTTCTCTTCTAAAAGAGCTGTTATAAATAATATTGATCCAAACACTGAATTGCTAATCACTTGAAGCTTTAAGCTGCTCTTGCTCTAACAAGAATTCTATTTTTGCTGTTCCTGCACTTGCCCTTTGTTTGGCTTTAGGCTTATGGCATTTCTTTGTAAAAAAAAATTCCTTTTCATGGGAATCTTGTGTATGACAAGGGATGTTGATCCTAACACAAGTTTCATGGGCATTCGCTAGAGGAATTAGGAAATAATCGTTGGATAAGATGTAGCAGAAATCTGAATATCTGATCCAATCTACTCTATATTTTGAACCAAATGCGAATTTGATCTAGAATTTGAAATATATGAGCATTTAGTTGACATCAGAATGCATCACGGGAAAACATGGAACCCAGGGTAAAATTTTGAACTATATATAATGTTAAATTATTTTCCATCTTTCATGGGAAATTATTTAATGATTTCTCTGTATAGCGTGAATTTAATAGTCATACATATGTCACTGCAGAAAGTGTACGAGTTTCCCAGAGATACCAGCCTTTGGATAAGATTCACCTTGAAAAGCTCCAGGTAATCTCAATTGGCCACTTCAGATTGCTTTAATTATGTTTAACAAACATTACTGCACACCCATATTCTGTTTATACTGGTTTTCTCATTAAAATACGACAACCAGAAGACAGCAGTGGATCCATCTAGCTCCTTGGACTCAGTATACACTACTGAACAAATCAAGCAAGGCAGTATTATTAATCATCTGAGAGATATACTTCCTGCCAATCGATCGTCTCTGACATCAGACAAGCTCCTTCAAGGTTCAATGTTGAAGTGTTCAAGAGATCTGACACGCACTGGGAAAGAGTCTTTGATCATTGATGGGAGAAGTATCCACGATTTTGATGAAAAAGCTGGTGAGGTGGTTGCACCTAGTATATTGAAAAAATGAAAATTGCTTATAACCGGGCCTGATTTGTCAAAACATAGCGAAAAGTCTCACCATTTCAGCAATTTGGTGAAGAATGAATGTTTGCAGTTTTCAGAAAATGTCAGCAACCAAAATCTTCAAGAAAAAGAAGTCTTAGTTGATGAAATTATTAGAGAAAAGAGTCCCGTAGAACTCAACATTGCGAAACACAAGGATGTTGTATCTGAGACTGTATCTCAAAATAGCAATGAGACAAAGGGATCAGCTTTTCTCATCCAGGTGATGTATCTTTGAATTGTTGTCTCCAAGGTGCACTCAACAAATTACTGCTGCATGCTCACTATCTGGTTGGAATCTGTATCTGAGCTTTGAATTTTGCTTAAAATTATGTCATCACAATAACTAATAAATTATGCCTCTTATGAACTTGCTAGTGTGTTACATAACTTTGAAGTGGTGTTACTATGTGCTTTTTATAGAGATGCTTGTTTTGATTGACAAAATGCAGGGTCTTGTCACTATGGTAAGTTCTATTACTCATGGATGGTAAAAGTGTGGAACTCTTAGTCTAAGAAACAGAATGAAAACTTAGACAAATGGGTTAAGGCACATTAAAGCTTGCAGCCATCTTCAGGAAGAAATTTGGTGGCAAAACACAAACCTTTCGAGAAAGTTAAATTGATATTTTGACAATTAAATGTTCTCATTTGGAGATGTTTTTTTTAATGAATCCCATCCAAGAGAGCTCCCCTACTCTGCTGCCCCTAGAGATTAGTAGAGGAGATAACAAGTTTTTTCCGCCTTTCCCCCTTGCAATTCAATATTGGGCTCATTAATGTTGGTTCATATATATCTGAAGTTCTCTGGTAATTGATCATTATGTTCTTTATCTTTGTAATACTGGAAGACCACAAGCAACCATTCTTTTCAAAGTCAAAAGAAACAGAGTGGCATAGTCTGTGACTTCTGGAGCAGTTTTCAGGAATGTGAGTGTATGAATGTAACAGAGGTGGCATAATCATATTTGAACGACTATTTTGATGTAAAATCTGCGGATGCTGTCATGTCTGGGCAGAGGCGGTGGTTGTTATTTTTTTTTATTTAATTAATTATTTTTCTCCTTCCCTTCTTGCTTTCGTGGATGCACTAGAACTTTAATTAGTCTTTTACGTGTGAATAACCTTGCAGCTGCCAACTTTTTTACTTCTTAAGTTGTCAGATGTGCGTGTTTGCTCCAATAGTTATGTTTTGAGTCTCTCTTTTCCATATCACTTATTTTTGGAATAGAAGTTTCCTAAACAATTTGTAATTTGCAGGTTCGGGAAAAGCTTACGGATTCAGAGTATAAAGAATTCGTAGGCTTTATGAAAGCACTGAAGTCTAAAGCAATGAAAATAGGCCATGTTCTGCAATCAATTGCAAGATTATTTTCTCTCCCTGACAGGCTTTCTCGTCTTCATGGGTATCAATTTTTTTTTAAAAAGTTCTTTTATTTCTTCATCATTACTATTCCATACTTGTGATCTAATCGTGCTCTAGATCACTTAGTGTGATTAACAAAATTGATCTGATGCATAATTCCCCTTGTTGATCATGATGAGAATGCCCAGTGAGAGTTACAGGCACTAAGGTATGTGATAAATAAACTGGGGGAAAACAGATGGTGAGATGTATCTGCTTGTAGTGATGAGATCAAAACAAATGGTTGGAGTTTTGAAATGAATGCTTTCTTGGTTAGATAGATGGAGGGAGAAGGAGAAAGTGGTGAAGGAGCAGGAAGACAGAGAGTTGGCATTAGGAGTTGACAGTGCCTTCTATAATTGTCTCTTGTACACCATAGGAATAATGGATAAAGAGTGCTTGAATAACTGTGAGATAGTTGGAGTGGGATTGGATGACAATGGTGGTTCAAAAGCGTTCACATAGGAGCATTGGAAATACCTTCGCTATTAGGTCTCTTCTACCCCATCAAAAGCGAAACAAGATGCTTCGTTTCTGAATATTAACATCGAGCATCCATTAAGATTTTCCAGCCTTGCTTGTTTATGAAGGCCTATTTGACTAAAACTATAACTGTACCCCAGGGTGAATGTTATGAGCCATTGCTGATTTGCGTAATTTAATTAATAAGCTGAGTTCTTTAAGTTATTGTCAAAATATTCCGTTTATCCTTTAAGTTAGCAGATGGACATTATAGAAGTGATTGGATTTGTTTTGATCTTATATAGAGGAAGAACTGATGATAGTTTCTGGTATCTGGGTAATCTGCTCCATTCATAGTTGTTAAGTCTCTTTCGTACTTCTGATTGATGGTTTCATTTGGTAATCTCAAATAGGGAATTGTTTTTTTTTTTTTGAAACTCATGCAATCAGTACATTGTGTAATGCCCTGTTCCCATGAGGTGGGGCTTAGGAGATAGGAAGGCACAAAATTGTTAACCCAATATTTACTAGAGGAGCGTATTGCAGCCACTTACCTTTGGAACATCAGTTGCCCAATCAATGTGGAACACATTACAGTCTTGAACAATTATCACTAAAATTGTATATACAATTTCTTACTAGTTACTCAGGCATCTTTCTCGATTTTTGACAGTTTCAAGGAGTATGTTCCTCCAAAGTATCATTCTCTATATGAGCATTACATGAGCAATAATCGTGATGCAGCTGGTGTTTAAAGTGAGTAACTCTTAATTCCGTGCTGAATGGATTAATGTGCTATTTCACAGACAACTCTAGCTTCCCAACAAAGGTTGCTTAGCTTCTTGATAACAGGTTTCTTAGCAAACTTGGGAATCACCAAACTTTTGCATCTGATAAAATTTTGGTGCACATATAAAAGATGTTGCTGCTCGATGTCCAATGAAACGAACTCTGGAAAGTGCTGTTGATTGCTATGAAATTCCAAGTTGGTGAGGAAGAGTGGAAGCAGCCACCAACAACCAATGCAGATGCAAAATTTCATGTGCAGCAGCACTGCTGTAAAGTTTACTGGCCATTTGAAGCAAGTAAAAGGAAGAAGAATTGATTCAGGCTCTGCACGACTGCACATTGTTAAAGCTTCTACTTCAGCTCCAACGTTGAATCAGGCACGGCTTCATATAGCAACTCTTGATTGCTTGAATTGGAGATCTTTTTTGTGAAGTTGAAGGCATTTTATGCTATTTTTGGAGTACCACCCTAGCCGGTATAATAACTGCAAATCCATACTGTGTTTTTTTTGGGTTTAATTTTACTTCTCTTTGGGTGCAATACTTCAATCCACAATGGTGGTGGGAATTTGTTAGTCTTTTTTTCGAACTAATTAATTTTTTATTTATGGAGAATTATCAATTCAGGATCTGAAAGATGAGTAATCTATTGATTTAGGACTCGAAAGATGAAAACTCTCAATTGAGGATCGGAAGATTAAAGTTCTCAATCCAGAACCTCAAAAATCACGAATTTTTATTTCTATTTATTTTTCAATTAATTTTAATAATTTCTTTATTAGATTTAATAGATAATTAATGAAGGAATTTTCATTAAAAATTAACATAAAATTAATTAAAAAATAAAAGAGAATCAAAATTCGTGATTTATGAGGTTTTGAATTGAGAGTTTTCATCTTTCAGGTCTTGAATTGATAGATTATTCATTTTTCAAGTCCTGAATCGACAATTCTCCTTTATTTATTTATGGTTCATTCTTTTCCAAATAAGATATATTAAAAAAATTAAAAATAAATTTTAAAAAAAAGGGCACAGATGATTTGATATCATTTCCAAATTAATGCTCATTTCCAATCTCATAATATATTTGTTTTATTTAGGGAGGTAATTATAACTTGCAAGTCCTATCAAGCTGGACTTTTTTTTAAAAAGAACGGACTTTTCTCAACGGTTTATTTTATTTAGGGAGGCAATTATAACTTGCAAGTCCTATCAAGCTGGACTTTTCTTAAAAAAGAATGGACTTTTCTCAACGGTTTGTTTTATTTAGGGAGGCAATTATAACTTGCAAGTCCTATCAAGCTGGACTTTTCTTAAAAAAGAACGGACTTTTCTCAACGGTTAGGACGGGGTGTGGTTTGTGTTTGATCATTTTTGAACCGCCTGCGTTTGTGTGGTACGCAGTTTAGTTCACAATCTCATTTATGATGGAAAGATTTTAATTAAATTTGAATTTCAGTTTGCAAGTTCATATAATCTCTCTCTCCTACATACGTACATATATGGTTTGGTTCAAATAAACACTCTTCTTAGTGTGAGAACATGAGCATAATATTTATTTACTAGTATAATTTTATTGTTTATGTTATTATATATTATAGAATTAGGGGAAAAGGTGCAAATAGACCCCTAATGTTTACATGGAGGAACAAATTCACCCTTAACGTTTTGTTTAGAGCAAATATTACCCTAATGTTTTTCAAATAGTGCAAATTCCCCTTCCCTCCCAAAAATAGTATTTTTTGTTCAAAATACCATTTTATTCATGGTTTTTTTCCCAACACTAAAAAAATATTTATTTTTGTATAATTTTCATTTTCTTAAAAATTATAACCCCTCTTTAAATATTATTATTATTATTATTATTATTATTATTATTGAGTCTGAGTTTGTATTTTTGTGAATGAAATTTATTTAAAAATTTATGGCAAAAATACATGCAAGTTTTTTAATAAATTTCATCCTATAAAAAATTATTATTTTTTAGGGATGAAAATAAATTTTCTATATTTTTGAACAAATAGTGTTTTTTGTGTACAAAATTCCATTTTATTCATGATTTTTTCCATCACTAAAAAATATTTAATTTGTATGATTTCCATTTTTTTAAATTATAATCTTCCTTCAGATATAGACCTAAAAACATAATCATCGTATTATTATTGAGTATAATTTAGTTTGTATTTTTGTGAATGAAATTTATTAAAAAATGTATGAAAAATACATGTAAGTTTTTTAATAAATTTCATCCTATAATTTTTTTTAGGGATGAAAAATATGAAAAAAAAATTCTATATTTTTGAACAAAAATACTATTTGGGGGGGGGGGGGGGGTTGCACCTTTTTGAAAATATTAGGGTGTTATTTGCTCCAAAAATAACCTTAAAGGTGAATTTGCCCCTTAAGGTAAATACTAGGGGTGTATTTGCACATTTTCTCTAGAATTAGCTAAGCAATGACGTAAAAGAGATAATCGTTTTTCTTCCTCACTGGAAACATGTTTCACGCAGTATCAGGCAGTAGTGAAGTTTAAGCGACAAAATTTTATAATTATTTTTGGATTGGGGGCATAAGCACCTAGATAATTGACAAAAAAAATGAAATTAATTGATGAAAAAGACGAATTAAAATAATGTAATTTGTTTACGTTTTCTCTTGAAGTACCTATATAAATTCAAATTGGATTAACCTACAGCTCGGTTCTTAGAATATAGTGAATAGTAAAAAAAGTAAATGGCCAAAAAAATTATAATTGTTATAATTGGAGATGAGGGGAGTTGAACCCCTTTGATCTTCAATTTCTGTTTAAGAATTTGATTCAATAGCATGATCATTTGAGCTACATCTCTATTTGAAAGTTTATAATCAAAAATATTTATTAACTAATAACTAGATAGCATCATTAACAGATAAATATAATTAAAATATAATTTACAAATCACACTCCTTAATTCAATAAGTATCATCAAATATATAAATAATAACAATAATAACACTGACTTTAATAATTGGTCTAACAAAATTTAATAAATAAAGAGATATCAATAGAGTTAGATTTTTCGTATATTAAAACAAGTAAACAATAAAATCATATATTTATGAATACAAATATATTCAACTTGATTGAAATTAAATCGTTACAACTTTTAACTTTATTTCCAATTCTCTAACTTTATGAAATTTGAGGTTTTTTTTTTGAGCCATTCGAAAAAATAATTAAGAAGAACCGCCCACATATTTATTTTATCAACATTTCAAGCCATAAAATATCCGAACTCTACCTAATACATAAGTCAAAATTAGGGGGAAATTTTTTAACAAATTAATTTATAGTGCACTGTGCACATCAACCAAATGGTTGAATTTTTCTTGCAAATGATGGATGATGATCCAATACCTAATGGCCATTATTCACGATATGTTACATGGTTTTGTTAAAACATAATGTGCAGAATGTTTATCTTATTGTCGCTTATGATGTTCAGTTGTATGATATAGAGATTAACAACATAAGTAAAGAAAGTATAAAATGGTACAAGAGATGATTATCTAATTCGATGCACACATCTACATCAGGGGACTTTGCCTAGTAGAGAACCAATTCACTCCTTCAAAATTAGTTTCGACAAGGATTTGTGCAACATCACTATCTATTTGAACAACCTTTCGAACACTATCTCTTTTTCAATGGAATGGATAGAAACGTAAGAACCATCTACGACCCAAGTGCCCACATTTGGTCTTTCTTGCAACCTCCGTGAGGTCACGATCTTCAGCAGTAACGCAGTACCCAAAATGTTTGTTCTAACAACTAACTACCCACTAGAAATTCACATTGAACTTAAATAAGAACAACACTAGTAGACATAATAAAAACCTATTAATCTATTACAACTTGACACTTAGAGATTGTAATGAATAATTCAGATCTTACCCACCATTTGTTTGCAGCCGAATGATCTTCATAAAGGGACTCGAATAAACTTCTTTCTTCAAGCCTTCTCTTATGAAGTTTGTTTTTATGTTGATAGGAATTCTTGCCTTATTGAGCGGGAGCTTCTTTTGATGATTAGGGTGAATCCTCGAAGTGAATCTCCACAAATGCAACAGTAAAAAACCTAGCTAGCTCGATCTATACGGAATCGGAAGCCCAATGTTTGTTTCTCCAGAAGGAACTACCATACATAAATATCCATCAGGACCATCGTCCCCATCGTCCTGACCATCGTAAGGAACATCATTGTCTCCAAGTTTGACACCCTTAGTTTGAAATATTCCTTAAACATCATATCCACTTCCTGATATAAAATGTATGCTCTTAAAATCCTAACCATCATGAACGATAGAGAATAGAAAGATAATCAAGGAGGTGATACACCACTTTACTGTTCTTTTCAAGAAATTCAACGGTGCAATCTTAGATTTGATCATGGAGAAAGGTACGTAATATTCTATCAATTATGTGATTATGTGAGAATTATTAATTTCAACATATGTAGTTTTCTCATAAAGTATTGTAGAAAATTAGAATGAATTTACATGATCATGGATTGGTATTCTGCAAGAACCACGATTAGCATAATGAATGATTTACCGAAATAATGATAATTAAGCTAGTACACACTAATTGCATTAACAGATTTATTTCTCTATTTATTAATTGGGAAAATCCATATTTGGATAGTACTAACTTTTCTGCACTTTAATTTTTAAGAAGTTACTTTCTTACGTGATTTTTTTTGCACCAGAAATTAAACATTTTTTTATAAAGAAAACATAAATAAATTATGAAAAATCGAAAAAGGCAAAAAGGAAAACAAAATAGATGCATCTTCTTCTTCGGCGACTCTCTCTAGCATCGTCGGCTCGCTACTGCTTCACATTTTGGCTGCCCGTTGACCACCGCATCTGCCATCACTGCCGCCCCATACTCAAATTTCTTATTTTCTGTAAGAAATCCAAATTTGAAAACAAATTTTATGTAAAAAAGTCAAAATTTGAAAACAAATTTTTCGAAATTAGGCTCAACGAACTGAATTTTTTGAAAAAATGACAGTTCTTTGAAAATTTATTTCCGATCTATATCATGGATGTTCGAAAAATGATTTTCAAAACTTATCATGTTGTTAAATAACATTTTTTGAACATGAGTTTGAAAATAAAAGTTTCGAACACCCTTAACTTGTTAGAAAATTAACTTTCAAACTCCTTGGAGAGTTTTCGAAAATAGCAATTCGAATAGATTTGCAATTTTTTCAATGAGTGAAGATGAATTGAACTAATTGCCTTCGTTGGAGTCCTCTGACCAAAACAACACATATTCAAGGAAGAAGATGTCGTTGAGTAAAAAAATAACTTAGAGGAAAAGGACAGTGTGACAAAGAAAAAATAATCCTAGTTGTCTCGGCTAGTAGCGCTGGAGAATATGGTGCAGTTGGAGAAATATGAGGAAGAAACACCTTAATCAAGGTTGAAGGTCTTTCACATTTTTTTATTTTTTCTTTTTCTTTTTCTTTTTCTTTTTGAATTTTTGTTCCAATCTGTGTGTTTGTTTTTATTATGGATGAATTACTTTTTTTTTTTAAATGAATGGTAAATAAATGATTGATGTTTTTGCACATCTTATCTAGGTTTAAATGATATGATTTGAAGAATTTAGTGTGTGATTTAAGTCAATTTGAGCTTTTAACCTCCCGACTTGAAAGTTTAATTTGTTTCTTGTTTGAATTTTATAGGAAATTGAGAATGAATCGGTGCCATTTCGAGGGAATAAATGTCATGGGAAGATAGATAATAGAATTAGGAGCACGTTTAAGTTGAATCTAGAGTTCAAATCTCTTTATGTACCGATTTTATTTATGCATTTTATACCAATATCATTATGGATTATATTTAAATAAACATTTATTTGAAATAGTTTTTAAAAATAGCATCTAGCCTAGTGTATATGCTTCAAATTTATTAATTAAAGGGCAAGGTTTTGAAATTCATTAATGTAGTTTTAATTTCATTTAATCATTTTAACTTTGGACCATTATGAACCTTATATAGCTAATGGCATTTTCTAATTTTTGAAAATTGTGTGTAACATAATGGTTGGACTCCATATTATTTATTAAGAGATCCATGGATCAAATCTATTTGAAACAATTTTTATTTTTTTAATTCATTGTAACATAAGATCATTTTGAGCATTATATAATTAATGATAAGCTTAATTTTTTAAAATAGGGCTTAGTCTAATGGTTAGTGTTCTAATTATTATTGGATGTCTAGAGTTCAAAACTTATTGGTGTAATTTTTAATTCTCTTTTTATGTATTTAAGTTAAAGCACTTTCGTGAAGTATTTAACTAAAATAGTTCAATTTATGTTGTATATATCCTTCTAACCTAGTGGCTAAACTCTTATTATTTTATTTTATATTATTGGCTATGTGTTTGAGCCCCTCTTGGCTACATAATTTTATTTCATTTTTACCTTATTTTTATTTAGTTAATTTTGCTTAATTTAAATTAAATTCGAAATTAAGTATATGATATATTAAATCAATATTCTAATATTCTTCTATGATTTAAAATGATCATTTAAATATATATTAAATATTATAATTTTTCTTTATGTATTTAAGGCATTTATTTTCTGATCGAGGAATCCGATATATTTTAAGCTAGGATCTCATTCAACCTTTAAGCGATGTACGTTTCTAACTCAAGACACGATTAGAGATGATTAAGACTATACATATCTCTAAACATAATATCATAACTCTACGGCTGGCTTAGGACGAGAAGTCGTGAATAAAGCTTCAACTAATTTAGTTATAAGGTGGGTTTACTTACCAAAATGCTTTCAAAAATATATTTAAACTTTCGTCCACTATGAAAAATAAATTATGCTTATGGTGCTCAATGTGGATTTGATACGACTCATATGAGGATTCTGAATATGATACTTCAGTGCAATTACTTATGAACATGTTTATGCACGAATAGGATATGGTGCATGATCACATTAGGGTCGGTCTCCACTATATTTATTGAGCGTATGATTTATGACATATCAAATATGAATTTATTGATATTCTTATTTCAAATTATTGGACGAATGTATGAGTATTCACACGGAGTGTTTTCTGGCACTCAACCCCACTATTTAAAAATATTTTTAGGTAATTGACGACGACAGGTGGCAGATGTGGACTAATGGAGACATCATGTATGGTTGACCATATTTTAGTGTTTTAAAAGTTGACTATGATTAGACGCGGTCAAAAAATATGATTATGTATGCTTCCGATGTATGTTTATGGATTATTTAAATATGTTATGGACTTATCTGATTGTTGTGGCTTTGGTGGCATATTTTGAATGTCGAATAATGGATTTTTGACTGTCAAGGTTGAACATATTTTTAATTGGTTGTTCGAAATGTGTGATTTTAAAATGACAGGTTGGTTGAAACGTCTAATCTTATGTGATTGATTGTTGAATGTTAAACGTCTATGAGCATGGAATTTAATAATATTCTAAACGAAGTGTTAGTTTGTGAAAATTTTATTGTGATTTACTTTCCTCGTGTGTGTTTCCGTTAGCACACCGGGCCTCCGAATTTAGGGCGCTACATATGGTATTAGAACGGGTTTACAATTTGTAGGCCCGCGGAGTGATTTTCGAAATATTATTTACAAGAAATGATTACTTACCTATGGTTCCATGTTCACGCCACGCCTCGCCAAATCAGGTACAAATCATCCTTCCAAATCTAGGCTACAGAGAATCTTCATTTTGTCATATTGCTAATTGTTATTATATACTCGAAGAACGTCATTTGGGAGGACCAGAGCCAGAAACTGGGAAAAACTTTACTGTGGAAGGAGGTAGAAACATGCATTGCTTTGAACTTCACTATACCAAGAAAGAACCAACATTAAAATGAAAAAGGCTAATATGTTGACTACACTTGAACAACAATCAAGGACAACACACTAGTTAAAACATACTAATCACTAGGAGTACGGCTAGCACGCGCTGTCTCATTAATGATAACACCAAACACAAGCACGATCCGTTAAAGATTTATTTGACATGAACACAATCCGTTTTATAAAAAATACGGGCACGGCACCAACATGAAAAAATGATTTGTTAACACACCGACATGGCATGAAAGAGCCACGAACACGACCATGACTACACATAAAATAATTAGTAATGCATATTAAATAAAAATTATAATTTAAAATAAATGATTTTAAATTTAAAAAAATAAATTTTAAATTAAATAATTGAGTTTAAAATAAAAATTTTAGATTAAATAAATATGTTACATTATTATATATAATAAAATATTTATTTATATATTTATATAATGTTAACGAATTACACAAATCAAACACGAAAACAACACAAAATTTCATGTCCTACATGATAAGGATACGAAGATAATAAGACTAAACATTAACCCGTGTGTTCATGTCATACCATCATGTCCTGTCAAAAATTATCAGCCATATATAAAGAGAAGAGAGGCGCCGCTCTGCAACAAGAGACAAAACCTGATGTAACATAAATGTCTGCAGATCAAGATAGTTAAGATGCACATGCCCAAATAATAAATTAATCAAAGTTTATTCCAATTTGTACTTGTCTGGGAAAACAAACAGTGTATGAGGAATAGTAAACACCATTAAAGATTAGAAAGAGAGAAAGAAAGGATTATGAGAAAATAGAAACCAAGGAACTAAAAATTAACTATTGACAATACAATCTAGTCGAAGTCTATATAACTTGGGGCAATTCAGTTTGAAATTCCCACGTCTAAATTAAATAAAACTTGGTCCCACATTTGAGATAAAATTTAAAATGTTCCAGTCCAATCCTCCAAAAAAAAGGTTTTAACACAAAACTCAATCTCCGAACATTTAGATGATTCCAATTTTGTTAGCGACATCCAAAGCATCATAATTAGGTGCCAATCTAACATATGCCTTCTTAGTCTCATCTGGTCTGAAACTAAACATAGTTTAATTCAAGTATAACACAAAAAGAATGTAAAACCTAGTTTATATAAAATGAAACCATGAGTATAACAAATGGAAGACACGTAATCTAAACAAAGTAATTTTGCAGAATATAGCTCCATGACCTTAAAAGAATAGCATAGCAACAATAATTCAGGTACAAAACAAACACATTCATTTTTCATGCGTATGATCTGTAATGTTTATCGCTGAAAGTTCTAGATGGAAGGAGTTTGGAGGGTGTATATTGAAAAAACTAAATATATTATGATATGAAATTAAAGCACAATCACTAGCCAACAGTTCATATCCATTAATGAACTTGAGAAATGGGAGCATAATCTCAATTATCGGCCCAAAATATGTAGACTAAAGATGGAATTGATTTGTAGTTTAAGGTCACCTCGCAATCCCTCATGTCGAGGATTTGAGTAGTCCAATACAACAAGCAATCAAACTGAGCCGTATGTATCTGCCATATGTATGAGACTGAAGGATTGCCATGTCGGCACATACTTAGGATTTATTTTCACATAGATGTGACTAGGCTACCGGGATGTTACATCATGAATCGTTGGTACAAATATGTGAGGTAGTGACATTTAAACGGAATTGGAGACTATTCCATTGTAGCGGTAATGACATTGTTGATGAAATGGCCTTTGTGAACTATCTGATAAGGCTCACTCTTGAGGTGGCGCATGATGTGAAAAACTACCAATAAGACAGGAAAACATGTATAGATTGAATACGTGCTTTGAAGGGTGACGTGCATATGATGGTTAACAAAGGTGTTTCACATAAAAAGTAATTAGCCAGGGAGCCGTTGGGAGTGAGAGGGGATACCGCTAATATTCAGGATCTTTCCCTCTCCAAATATCGGGGGAAGACACCAATTAACTCGCATTGGAAGCGAAAGAAACCAAAGTTAAACCTCAGACCCTTTGTTCCAAAGTGACCGGGTATCAAAAGATTATTCGATCATGTTAAGTTTCATGCCAAGATTGATATTTGTTAGTTATATGTGTCGTGATCTCTTATACAGATGTTGAGCATTCTGTTCAGACTGATACAAATACTGAATGATATAACGACACCAATGAAACTTACTCCTTTTGAAGGCGGCCGGCACCGCATGCTTACGTCCCTACGCATTCATTTGAAGTATGGTATCTTAACACTTTCTCCATATGTGATACCCAATTTTTTATAGAAGTATTATGTACTCTCACGTCGAACATGCATTCAGGATGAAGATGCAAGTTTATCTCAGTACTCTCATAATTTTAATCTGGACGAGCCTCTTGACGTGTCTTCACTTTTTCAAGTATGCACTCTATCTATAAATTTCGCTATATCCTGTTCATATTATTTTCCCTTTCATGAAATTTATGTGAGAATGAGAATATTTACTTTTGTCCTTACTTCAAGCCACTAACTGGATAGTTGATAAGCCAAGCTAGAGCTAGGCCCAGCAGATCGTGATGGGTGTAGACTCCATAAATAATTGATTTTTACAACATCGGTAGTGTCATCCAACGCATAACTCGTCCTGGTAAAATTACTTTCACGTGATTCTACATTGTCTTTACATGCTTGATCAGGTCCTGCCAATGCATATAATGTTTGATCAATTGTCCTACCGATACATCTAATGGAGATTCTCCATCCGGATTGGATTCTGATTTAGACAATACATAAAGTTAGCATGTGCTACAATTTTAGAAAATTAACTGTTCGACATGCACGTTAACCCATACATCAATTATTAATAGTTTATTCCACCTTCTATTTATGGTTATAACTGATTGGAACTCTAATTTCATCACAGATAGTGACGGCTGCAATTGGTACCAAGAGCGATATCACAATACGACATTTTTTTGTGGAGCCGTGGAGTCAGTATGTTGAGCAGGCTGCCCTGCTTGAGCTTGAACATCAGCATTTATTGGGTAATTGGATCCCAGGAGAGGATGCAGGAAATCTCTGTGTCATTCATGATGTCCGCGGACTTGTCGAATAACAATTGGAAATTGCACTTTCTAATGAAGAAATGGAGGTGAAGGTGGCTCAGTGGGCCGAGAGATATGAAATATTTTCCTGGCTGCTGGACATTGGACATCCTCATTGCTACGATGAAGTCACCAACTATGTTGACCTGCCTAATAGCATGTGGAGAATAGTTAAGCAAGTATATTTACCTTGCATGCACACATGTGATTTCTATTATGCAATTCCTAAAGTTGGTATTTTTATAAGCACGGCCAGCGGCGTTGGTGAATAAGAATGAGGGTAAGGAATTCTGGTCAATTTTGAAGGTGCTATTTGACGTGGATGATCTTTCGAGCGGATCAAGTTCCGCTTTGTCCGCGGTCGTCCCAGGAGTCGATGGAGCTGATGCCGATGATATGGATGAGAGTGCATTTGCACTGGATAATCATGCCAATGTGGATGTCGACGACCCTATTGATAAGGCTGCTAACATATGATGGAGTGCATGTCGGCATGTTGTAGACACTTAGATGGATAACGTGTGCCCTTCTGATGTTCTTTAAGTTTATTTATTAAGACTTATCTCTTATCTACATACTTTGGTCTGTAACAATGACATGTGTTCTTTTTATACCTTTATCATGCATGTGATGTTGTATGCTCTTCATATTTATCATCGTCGATGTGTTTATCTTAACCTTGTTTTTTGAATTTGTCATCTTTCGCTTGTCCTAATCGTTTGTCATTTCTTATGCACATGTTAGTTACGATCGAATCTTTACTATAAATGCACTCGATATTGAAGCCCTAAATAAATCATTCTCTAACCCTAAGCCTTTCAAATGGCCTTACCTGTACCGATCGCTCAAAATGATATGTTTTACAACAATGAGTCGTGGAACAGAACCATGAAATCATTCTGTATGAGAGAGCTATACTTCTTTACTCATAAAGGCTTCTAGATCCTGGCTGACCCAGAAACTCACCGGACTTACCTCGTGTATCTGCAGCGAGAGACTCGCTAGCAATGTAAGCACGAAGTGATAATAGAACAGCTTGAGACATGACTTGTGCATTAGTGTGGTAGGTATGAACTATTTGGGTGGTTACTAAATTTTACAGGGGTAATGTGGATGAACCCCTATGAGTAAGTGGATAGATCTTGAAGTGGCCGAGTGGCAACGGATTGCCGAGGTATTTAAATAGTTAATTGTATCAGTGTACAAACAACAATGATATTTAAATTACTTGAACTCTACGTATCCACGTATAGATTTGCCCAGATGCACTTGTGTATATGAATGAGGGAGAAAGTTGTTGGAACTTTCTGAAGGTGATGTTCAATCTTGAGGAGAATCCAGATGTGATCGGTGATGATGAGCACAAGGATGATGTCGAGCCGCTACCTATCGACTTCGATGATGATGAGTACAAAATATGTCCTCAGATGAATCTCAATGTATATTAGTATGCTACTCTCGATGTGCCTAACACTTATTTGTTGCGTGGTTTGTTGTAAAACATACTTTTCCAGATCTTGGTTTTATTTACTTTTAATCTGATGTAATGTGGGACTATTTTTTGGGTTCGAGCTTCATGCCTTGTTATAGAAGATGTGCCAAGGTTAAACAGCTAGATTGACCAAATTACTTTGTCGGTAAAGAGGGTGCACACTCTCCCCAAGGCTAACTTTTAGGCAGGGAATATATTCCATTTATACAATTATTTGTCGATATGCATGATCTTGTGTTGGAAGGTACTCTATTAAAGCTCAAACTTCGCAAACAACATACGCACTCCCTTCACAGATTCAACCACAAATGGCACCGTCTTAAGAAGCATATTTCTATGACTCACAGTAGACCGAGAGGCTTGAATCCCGTGTCGTGAATGAGTTACTCCAGTAGAAAGAGAACAGAGTCTGGGTCGTCGGCTTTGAGGACAACAACAGGGCCATTTCTAACATTCATACGATCGTCAATGAAG